>JAJJMB010003726.1:3848530-4064711 GCA_023531105.1 Papaver atlanticum | reverse complement strand
GGTCATACGAGTGACCAGTCATTCGGTCACGGGTGCACATGTGACCAGTCATTCGGTCACGGTTTGTGTTTCTAGCTTGTTAGAGAATGTTATTATGATACATGAGTATTGTAGGGAAGACAGATATGCAAGTTTGCATGCTGTCTAGGGAGTACAGAAGTATTCTACTGAAGAAACCAAGGGAGGGACCGAAATGTCCCTAAACTACGAAGAGGACCGAAATGTCCCTAAACTACGAAGATGGGACCGAAATGTCCTTAAAATACGAAGAGGACCGAAATGTCCCTAAATTACGAAGGGGACCGAAATGTCCAAAAACTACGATGAGGACCGAAATGTCCTTAAATTACGATTGGGACCGTAACGTCCTTAAACTACGATTAGAAGATATTTTCGCAAAAGCGTTAGGGAAAGCTAAGTTTAAATTTCTTTTGTCCAAGATGGGCATTCATGATCTTCATGCTCCATCTTGAGGGAGGGTATTAGGAAATAATATAGGAGAGTCTATATTTAGGAGATACGTATTTTAAGCTGAATTATATTAGGAATTGTATGTCTTGGGAACCAAGTCTTGTGTCTTGAGAGCCAAGTCTTGTGATTGTATAAATAGATTGAAGAATTAATGAGAAAGATACACCAAATTATTATCAATGTAATCGTTTTGTGCTTTCGCGTTTATGCTCTCCTCTCTCTTGCTCGATCCTTAATAATTAACCATGGCCCTCTTCTCTCGCCAGATTAGTAGTATATCTTCAGTCCTCTCCATCTCTGGACATTTTCACTTGAAATAGAAAACCTCTTCCTGGTTTGATATCCTAAGGAAGTTTTGTGGATATGACTTCATCATCACCATCTGGTAACCTAAGATGGACTCCCACCGCAAGCCCAAGTAGTTCACCAGTACCACCACCACTTCTTAGTAAGGAAAAAAGTAGCTTTGCTTGTCATGATCAAATAGAAGATGAACCATTTATTAGTTCTGCTCACCATCAGCAGTAACAACAACAGCTACATCAATATGTTGATGAACCTGCTGAAAACGATATAGTTGTTAATTCCTTCAGCGTTAGTGGCCGTCAATCCAGCAAGAAAAAAAGACCAGAAGAAAAAAAGAGTTCATTTGTAATAATAGAGATGGAACAGAAATCTAAAGGTAGTGTTGTGTTGACATGGGAAGATTTATGCGTTCGTGTGCCTTCGTCGAGTAATAAGGGAAACGATAAAGCTACTATTGAAGGGAAAAATGGGTATGATCAACCTGGTGAGGTCTTATGGGTCCTTCTGGTTCTGGAAAGTCAACTCTTATTGATGCATTAGCAGGTACAATCGAAACTCTATAAATTAATGTGTTTGGGACCAACAAAATTTATCAATGGAGCAAAATTATTAATTTAATGAGTAAAAATATTAATTTAACAAGTTAAAATTTAGTTTTTATAAATCTAATTAGGATTAGAAAATTATAATAATACATTAATGGAGTTTTTTAATTGTAATTAGGCAGATTTTTACATGTCTAAGTTTTTACATGAAAGTTATATTATATCGCCACGTATAGGTGTTCTACGATTATTAATCCAAATTAGGAAGCTTGGGTTCACCAGAAATCCATCATTTAGATGTTTGAAAGAATCCGAAAGAGTCGATGAATTTGTTGATCGAATTCAATCTGATACAATGAGAAATCTTGAGTTTTACTATTAATATCACTTAAAGATAAGTTTCAGTTAGGAGACTATCCAAATATAAAGAGAAAAGATCAGTTCACGGGCGTTATCGATAAAAAACTATATTTTATATACTATCTCATTGAAAAATTCTTTAATTTAATAATAATAATATATACTATCTCATTGAAAAATTCTTTAATTTATTAATAATAAAAATTTGAGAAAAAATTAAATAATTATTTATTGCAGTGGAGATATAGGGGAAAGTAAAGAGGCAGAAAGTAGTTTCCATTAAACAGCATCATCAGGTTACATAAAGCAATATCCTATATATACATGTAGGAAGAAAACCCTGGATATTATATTGGGCCGCACATCCATGGGCTACAAGCCCTACAACACTCCCCCTTGTGCGGTCAAGTAGAACTTCATATGTAGTGCTTCACATTTAGTGCTTCGAATATAGTTCTCCAAATGTCGTCCTCTCCTTGATGACTTGTTCCGAAATCACTACACTAAATCAGGAATTCTGTCACAGAGGATGCTGTCACAGTTTATTTTTCAGTAACAGATATATCTGTAATAATTCTTGTGACAAGTATAGATGTTGAGAATTTTTATAATCGTGACAGGATTTTAGATTTAAAGAAATAACAATAAATCTGGGAAGGATTTTCTGTATAATAATAATTATAGATACTTCTCCCCAATTATTTTTCTACACCAAAAGCCACCCCAGTTTTGCAACCCTTAAGATTTGGTTTATCACAACCATGCCAACAATTGAACAAATTTAACACTTGCATTAAATTTCTAAATACCAAAATTCATTTTATTTTTCTAATTACAATAAAACATTTTACTTTTTGTGCCCAAGAATAATCGAGACTAGTCAAAATATCATTGACTTGTGAAAACTCAGGACTTAGACAAAAACCAAGCCCCCTTTTTCTCCATCGTTCCACAACAATACTTCTTCATTTCTTCATCTCTGTATATCGTTCACTCCGCCATTAACCTCCTGAGAGCGCCGTAGGTGCAGTTTGAAACTAATCCATCCACACAAAGCTTAGTTTGAATTCGATTAGAATTAGCTAGGTTTATGTTTTCTGTTACTCATCTCGATCGATGTGACCTAAATTCTGAATGACGATGAAGAAGATGGACCACAATGATTCTTTTTATGCTAAATTTCATGATTTTCCTTCTTCTTTGATGAGGTAAGCGATTATATGTTCTCTTTTTCTTATGATTGAATTGATAGTCAGTCCTGTTATATGAAATTTGGGAAAGATGATGATAAAAATTAGGGATTTTGTGGAAGTTAGATATCTAGACCTATATGTTAGTTATTTTTGATTGAGTTTAGAACTTGGTTTGCTTGTTGGTGGTGTTATTTTTGCGTAGATTCGAAATTGGATCTTGTTAATTAGGGATTAAATTTGTTTGTACTGAACTGGAACTGAAATTTCCTTACTTATGTAGATTCAATAGAGTATGTTGTTCGAGAAGGATAACTTAATTATGGAATTTACTTCAATCATTCAACAATTCAACAGATGAAGCTTGTTTTAGAAGTAAGTCTTTGATGAAGCTTAACATCAAATAGATAATGCATGTGTTTTGGCTTTTCCTTTCTTGTTGTTTTCAATTATTCAACAGATTTTTGATACTTATCAACAATTCCCTTTTTCATATGCCTGATGATGTTATTATATGCTGTTGCTAATTACCCAATTTAAGGTTGATAAGCTCTATTCAGTGTCTCCATCCTAGACCTCTAGTCTCTAGTATATCCACGACAAGTAGTAAGTGGTTATTCATAGAAGCTTAGGTCATTTAAATACAGGATAAGAAAGACACTTCCCAAGGGGAACATTACCACTGAAGACAAATTGAAAGAAAATGATGTAGGGTGCCACCCTGCTTTTTAAAGAAAAACGTGTAAAGTATAAAGAAATTGCAAGAAAAATCAGTCTGATACACACTTGGGAGCTATTTATAAGCACAACATTATTAAAACCTTCTAAGTACTCTGTTTGACCTTCTATTGGTGTCATTGTCGTCCCCCTTTTCAGTTGTATACTATTTGGATTTTAATTAGATTCTAATCTATTACTTAAAAGTTGTTGTGATGAAATTATTTTTGGTCTCAAGTGACCTGTGGCCAGTCGGAGTTAACGATTAGATCATTTATTCGGTTGTCTTAGTATTGGAGCCTAAGCTGCTACATACCAAATTGTAGGGAATGTTTAATGTGTTTCAAGAGTATACCACCACATGACGTTTGAGCAAGAGCAGGGGACTTACCAATCAACTCTTAAATCTTATGTATGCATATTTTGTCTAGTTTTAGTTTTGCAGATTACAATTAGTGTTAGAATGATAAATTTAAAATCTTACGAACCTTGACAAATTGTCGATCTGGATCAAACGACAAACACTAGTTTCGGACTCTAATTTCAGGCTGATTTTGTGAATCAGATAACGAGTGGAAAGATCAGCAGCCTCGGACTGATATATATTCTTGTTATCGTTTTATTCCTTAGTTAATATGCAGTTTGCAGGAGTTGCATACTGATGGTCTGTCAGGCTGAAATATTAACAGTTTACTAGTAAACTCCCTTCGGAAATTTATTTTACAGATGCTATGAACTTAACTCCATTTTAGGTTAAATATCTTACATATTGTCTGGTTTGGTAAAGTCTATTGTTGGTTGACTTGCGATCCTATGACAGGGAAAATAAAATGATGCTTGTCAGAGATGGAAACTGATATCTCAGCGCTACAACTCTGATTTGTAAAGCTCTTCTATAATGGAACTTAGTTCGCACATGCTTTGTAGGACACTCTAAAATACTGGTAGAATTGGAATTGCATTGATGCAAAGGAAGTACTTGGGTTTTTTCAGCTCAAGTTCATCTGTTATTCTTTTTGTTTTGTGGTTAGAACCTGGAAATTCAGTACATTTATTGCAAATAGTGAATCTAGGTTTTTGATCTATGGAACAATGTTGTTAAATTATGCATACTTCAAATGCATGGAATATGCTAGTGCTTCCACTGGATTTTGGAGAATTTTTACGCTTGTATCTGAATTAACTTAAGGAGTTGTTATCGTTTTTCCACTGTACTTTTTTGGACTATAAGTCATTGGTTATTTTTATAATGATGATAGTTTCCCTCAAAATGGTTGACACTGGATCTGGGCTAACCTTTTTTTTACTGAAACTGAAAGAATTGTCACGGCTATAACTGTGACAAGAATTGTGAAGTAAAAACACCACGTGTCATCATCTTACTGTTGTTACAAATGAGAGTAACAGTTAAATCGTTACAAAATCTGTGACAAGAGGAAGACAGGTGTCCTAATGAGTATTGTTACAAAACAATGGCAACGTTAATATATGTTACTTTTCACGTCAAAAAGACACGTGTCGTCGAAACAATCGTTGCAAGGATTCAGTAACAGTTATAGTCGTTGATGTATATGTGGCTCTTTCAGACACGTGTCGCAATAAAAAATTAGGTCAATTGTGACTATTAATTATTGTAACGCTTTTTAAATGTGACTGTATCTGGCGATTGTCACAGATAAAAACGTTACAAAACGCCATCACACTTATTTATTTACGGCCTATTTACAACAGGCTATAACCGTTACAAATGTAATAAGTAACAGGTACTGCCTGTAACAAAATTCCTGATTTGGTGTAGTAAATCAATTGCCTCATTAAAACTTTGACAAGGAAAAACCCAGTGGGACAAAACCTTGGTACAGCTCTTCACATGTTATCTCGTACTTTACATGTAGTTCATCACATGCAATACGATCTTCAAAGATCGATGAGTCTAAGTTAATTGCCTCGTTAATTCGTCAGGAAAACCAAGAGGGACAAAACCTGAACTAAAGAAAAAGAGTGCAGTATTAAGCAAACTTAGAACATAGTTGGACTCGAATATATTGCCTCATTAAAACCTTGACAAGGAAAACCCAGTGGGATAAAACCTTGACGAAGGGAAAAGAGTACAACGTGACATATGCAAGTAAAGGTGATCTGTTGCATATGATCACTTTGCTCCATTGAAGTTGACTAGTTGTTTCACAACTCTTAAGGAAGAAAATCCTCGTGAGAAAAACAATAGCCTTAGCTAAGAAATTACATTCCCGGTGTTTGTTGTTGTCTCATTAAAAACCTTGGCGAGTAACAAAACCCTATGGGAAAACGCAACCTCAGTGAAGGAAAATAGTTCAACACACCATTAAATGCTCCCCTTGATGTCAGACAATTTTCATTAGTCTAATGCAGTCAAAAGGAGTTTATCACACTTTACTTTGGTGGCTTGAATGTTTATAGGACCATGTTGTTGATTCTGGAAGTTACGTTGCTTAACGGACTATCGTGTTTCATTTCTTTGATTCAGATATTTTCAATAATATCAACGCGATCTTTATGTCTTCAACGTTCAACATACTTGATGCTTTTAGTGTCGTATCGCTAAAAACCTTGTCGAGTAACAAAACCCTTTGGGAAAAACTATTCTCGATCGAATGGAAAAATAGTACAATACAGCTTCACTTTCGAAGTAAATTATGTCGACATCATATCCTTGGATCCTCCCCCTGATTACTTTCAGAGTTGTTCCAGACAGTTCCTTTAGTCATGTACTTTTCAAAACTTAATATCGGTAATGACTTAAAGAATAGTCTACCATATCTCCCCCTGATTACTTTTGTTGGATAAAAGATTATTGTTCATTCATAATCAACAACTTTTGGATTGCACTTTCATTAGCATTCCTTTTTATGTCTTTGCAGGGATAAAACAAATATATGTCAATGGTTACTTTTAAGTACATGATTATATTTACTATAGCATTCCAATGACGTTGCATTGGCGTTGAGCTATATCTAGCTAACAAGTTCACTGAGGATGTAACATTTGGTCGAGCACATTATGCTAAGTACAATAATGCGTCTATTATACTTAGATAAAGGAAGTTCATCTCCCGACACAACTTCGCCATCTTCCTTTAGACGAATTGGTCATTTATGTACATTTTAAACTTGACTAATCATGGGAGTGCTAGCAGGATGCATGTCCTTGTTAAATTGCCTGACAATGAACATACGCAAACTGGTTAATAATATACCACAAGCTCGGTCTTGTAGTTCAGAACATAGATAAGATCGAGATTTCCCAGGATTTTCATCTCAAATTCAGGTTTGAAATAGCTTGTAAGATCTCTTATTCCATTAAGAGTACTTATCATGTCCATACCATCGACATAGATAGCTATAATTCTGAATCATGAACTTATTTAATACGTATGGCACAAAACCTTACTTGTTTATCCCTTCCCAATCAAATAGTCACTTAGACGGGTATACCACATCCGCATGATTGTTAAATCAATAAGTGAGTGTTCTAGTGTAACTACAAACACACTCCGTGGTTTAGAGTCACTCGATTTGGGAAACAAAAGTCTATCAAGTACTTTTGTAAATATATGCTATCTCTTGATTCTTTTAGAGATACGTAACAACCATATACATATGCTACATTCCAAGTCCTTTTAAAATTACCCATCTAACTATGTAGCAGAACGCTATAATGTTCATTACAAGAGAACAATTCCAGGGATTTGTGAGAAACCTCGCGCCACAAGGCGAGTCTTTACACTTTAAGACTACTTTCTTCTCATTATGCTTTGTGAAAAATTAATCATGTATGTCCAATAGGCTTTACACTTGGTTGGTTAGCACTGCCACACCAAATACCTGTATATTTGTCAAAGAACCAAGTTCTACCTGGATTGTATAGGCCAAATGTGCTCTTCGTTGACATTAAGCAACAAAGAGCTTGGTTCGATCTCATCTTGCTCTATTTCCTTAAGCAAGTGTATATGAAATTAATCATCAATATTCTCGCATGATCTTTCTATTGACTCGTGCGCGTTCTCATAATCCACTTGGAATGTCATTGTTCTCTGGAATCATTAAACTTCGGAGCGTCCTCCAGTTTGATTCATGGACATATTCATAGACAGTCTTATAAGATGATTTATGATGATATAAATAAGTTGTGCCTTAATCACCTACTTCCTTTCTAGGTGAGGATTGATTGAACCAAGTGGTCTCTCCAACTTCCTTTATGGAGCCATGGCCTCAACCACACTTCCACCAAGTGTAGTTGCAACACCTTAGTCTATGGTGTATATCCCTTATTGAGGATTTGTAACCTTGCAGGTAGGTTTGCAGCTGGTATGTGTGATCTCATCACTTTAGCGACATCAGTGTACATTCGTAAAATCGATTATTCTTTGTCACTTCACATTTACATTTGCTTAGTACAAGAATTAATATGAGACACAGTGGGAACACACCACGACAATTCCTGTCGGTCTCTTAGAAAATACTTTTTCTTATCTCCCCCTAACGATGGGAAGACTGTTTCATTAGAATGACAACCCGCAAATATAGCGGTAAGAGATCTCCTGCCAACGGTTTTAAAACGAGGAAATTGTTGGGAGTAGATATCCAACATAACTACTTAATCATTTTCGTGACCCATCATAGTATGATGTGGACTCGTAATGGAACGGATATAGTACAACCGAAAATGCGTAAGAACAAAAAATGTCAGGCTTATATCCAGTTACCAACTAGTATGCAAAGAATGGTTGACCAATTGTGGGTCTAAAACGAATAAGTGAAGATGTGTGTAATATTGCATATTCCCCAAGCAGTTAAAGGTAGGTTTGTACGCATTACCATGCCTTAGGCACCATCTGTAACCTTTTGATGATAGCCTTTGCGAGACCATAAGGTATAGGATGCTCTGCATTGATCCTATTAAATACGCAATAACCATCAAATCCTTTTGATGTACACTAGATAGCATTTACAAGGGGTGGTGAGCCCTTACATGTATAATATGTGCTAGTAGTTTTCCAAACGCAAAATTTCTTGGGAACTATAACTAGTCCAAAATGTCAAAACATTCACCAGAGCCATAAGTCACTTTAATGGCCCGCATTCTGCATGAATATTTTTCTAAATTTCACCTCGTTTTCTTTGTAATATGGAATTTTTACCATTTGCATCTTAGGATGGTCTCGATCCTGTTTTACTGAAGACTTTGTAAAAATGAGTGATATGCTTTCTTACCTAAAAGCATAATGGGAAGGGGTTGTGTATCTAGTACTTTAGAGAACACTTATTGAGAGATATACCGTCACTTCGCATTCTGTCAATCTTTTTCCCATTGTCTCGTCCACTCAAACACAGTGATGTACGTATGATTCCTTTCAAAACAAAACATCATGTCACAACCAAAGTGTCTTTATGGTTATGACAAATCTTGTATGAATCAATTCCCAACATTTCATCGTCGGAGTTAATATGGATTCAATAATCTAAACGCTATAGTGATTTACATTTCACTGGATTGACTCATTAGTTTCTCTAAAATATATTTCCTTCCAAATATATTAGAGAATATAAAAGATGCAATCAATTACATTCTCATCACTGGGAGGTTCCACATGATATCCATTTGCATGGGTTTCTTTGGAATTTAACAAGGTGTGATTATCTCTCGGTACATGTAGAGATTTTGTGACGTCTTTGTTCTATCTCGATTTTTTTTTTTGAGCAGTGCTTCTCTCGATAATCCAATCCTCGTAGCCACATTATAAGGAAATAGTTCAACAACTAGTTTAAATTCCTTAAGCTGGTGGGAGGGAAACTACTATCTGTTAGACATTGAGTCTTGAGATATTAAATAAGTGGTGTGGCCTTATTAGTAACAAAAGTGAGATTCAACTCAATTACTTTAGAGTGAATATATGTTACGTTTCATCCAGATATATCTCAAGTTCTTTAGAGAATTTATGTTTTATTGGGAATGGTGTACTTTTCATTCCATAAGCGCAGATACTGGATCTAGTTCAATTAAATAGTCAATTGGCTGGGAAAAGTGCTTCTTATCATTAAAGTTGATGTCTAAATTATTACCTTCCTATGGAAATTGGGTGCTACTATGGTACCCGCATTACATTGCTTGTACCAATACCGGTAAGAAGATTTCCCAACTCTTTGGTGAGAGCTAGAATTACATCTTAGCTTCATCCCATGTTCAATTGATACCTGTACTTTGGTGTCATTACTGCTGGGGAAAAAGTACATTTTTATCTCATGATATATATGTCCCTTTTCAGATGCTTTATATGAGTCGGTACGTCTAACCTCCATTACTTCAGGGTTCTTTCCATTTTTAATTTTGCTACATTAAGGCTTATTTTTAGAAATTTTATATCTCAACATGCCAAGAGAATCTCACTACACATGTCAACCACGTACTTTAGGTTAAATATATTAATAAAGATAGTTCTCTTGTTGTCATATTTCAACATAAACTGGTTCGTTAGTATCATGGATGAAGTAGAGAAATGGAAATTGTCTGACTCATATCATCTTTTGTGAGTTCTTCCAAAAAAATTGGAATACATGTGATTTTATTTGCAACTCTTTTGAAACTACTGACTTTTTAATAGTCTAGCACGTGGATTACATTTCACGAAACATTCAAATTCGGGGAGACAATATCAAGTACGCAATAATGGTCCAAATACTTCTAAACCAAAAATAAATACATTGGAGTTGGTACAACCAATTGAACAAAAGACACCATTCAACTATAGCCAATATCATATTCAAGAGAATAAAACAGCATTAAGACCAAAGTTCTTAATGATCGAGATCAGCAATCATAATTTAAATTGACATAAATAAACAAAACTAGGCATGTTCTAAAAAAAAAAAAAAAAGCCTAGCAAGTACTCAATGTAAACACCCACATTATAGTTACATACCTCGGAAATTTGGTTCCCACGGTGTATAGACATAACCGGAACAGCTTTGGTCGCGCACATCTAAAAACCAGCCAGGATGGAACAGGAACAGGAACAGGTTGGATTGGAGGCTGGTTTTAAGCTGACCGGGTTGGACCGGTTTGGTTCGGGCCGGGTAGTAAAAAAATAAATCCGCCGGATTTTCTTTCTCCTCGGAGATGCGAACATGAGCTTTTGATTTTTGATTCATGGAGATTTCCCACAGACGTCATTAGATAACAACATAAATATACAACCAAATATAAATATATTAGTATACGTGATTAAATTAGAGCATAAACATACAACCAATATATTAGTATTATAAAATCTAATGTATTTGCATTATAAAATGTATTCAAAAATCAAATCACAGATCGGAATATTTAATCTATACACAGTCACAAATATATTGGACGGCTATGCTAAAATCAAAATCATGGGGGAAAAAAGATCCAACTTAGCTGATTTTATTCCAGCAATTTCAACATTAGTTTGAAGATAATTGCATAACTTCGTTGATGTAAATCATCCATGTAGAAGAAAAAAAATCAACCGATCCAATCTAGCTCTGCGGTAAACCTTCGTGCATGATAACGTATTGTAGTGGAGATATAGGGAAAGTAAAGAGGCAGAAAGTAGTTTCCATTGAACAGCATCATCAGGTTACATGGAACAATATCTTATATGTACATGTAGGAAGAAAACCCTAGATACTATATTGGGCCGCACACCCATGGGCTACAAGCCCTACAACATTATTTAATTTAAGTTTAGTTTTTAATTTAGAAATTGTACGAATCTACAACAAAAACTGGTTATGGAAAATCAATACTATTTATTAAAAATTTAATATTAAAAAGTTTAATTATATGTCTGTTTTTGTCATTAACTACTAGATATAACTCGTGTCGTAACGGTACTGGTTTTGATGTTTTTTTTTCCGGCCTTCCAAACTTTCAATTCCGAGATAGTTCTATATTTTTTTTCAACACAAATAATATCCATGATTAGCCATACTCATCATCAGAAAACCAATAACCTATCTCTAAGTAATGGCGCGTGTATAATATATATATATATATATCTCACTCTCCAATTCACCTTGGCACCACCAAAATACTCATAGGACTTCGTTATAATGTTTTTCACTTTGATATGTTTAAACGGATATATTTATATCTCACTTCCCAATTCACCTTGCCACCACCAAAACACAAATATGACCTCATTGTAATGTTTTTCGCCAAAAGATAGACTTCCCAATTCACCTTGCCCATAAATTTTTTTTTTTTAATATCTTGAGTTATGATGTGAACCACTAATTAAAGATCAATAAATTCGAAAAGGAGGTTACAAACATCATATCCGTCGGATGTCTTTGGCTATGATGAGATTGGGATGGTCGGATATAACGTTTGTCTCTCAAAATGTTATCCGACCGTCCAAAGCTGAAAAACCCATTATGTTTTGTATTATAGATAACAACGATAGTTAAACATGATATTTTACCAAGCACAAGTTCATCCTCTTTTTAATCAGTTTTTAACCGTAATTTATATTTTAACAGATGCTCAATTATTTTTTATTATTTTTTTGTACAACATAGCATAGCAATGCGCTGGACAAACGACTTTTATGTAACTTACAGCGATACCAAGCTAAGCGTAATATACCCACTACTTTATCTACTAACAAATTAGTTACAAAAATTATTCTTACCTTTATGTTCGGGTTATTAAGTTACCATTATTTCTGGTTAAATATGGTTGTTTCCTTATTGTCTTTTAAACGCGGTAAAACAAAATTATCATTTATAAATTTCCATAAATCTTCGGATAAATACGGTTTCCACTAATACGTAAAGGGATAAGCATAAAAGAAAAAACTAATGCTTTATGATTTCCATTAATTTTGTTTTCATTAATACAGACAAATTGCTACACCAACCTCGTTGATGTGCCCTATCAAATGTGATGGAGACATTTCAACCTTCTTTGAAGATGTTCTTCACTGAATGCTTTTAGAAAACATGAAATGATGAGAGTATCAAGTACACAACAATATTTTTGATATCAACCTATGCAAGTCACACCTAGTGTAATCTAATACAAAAAAGTAATGTCATGAAGATTACTTAAACAAGATGTACACTCGGAATATAAAGTAAGTTCAAATCCGAACCAAACTATGGGATCAAACCAAGTGTTGGATTAACGTACTACAAGTGTATTTACTTTAATTATAAAGACAAAGCAATATCACGCAGAAGTAAACTATGGGACCTATTACTCTCAAAATTAAGCCATTATACAAAGACTATTACAACTTCGTACACTTAAGACCAAGTAAACTAACTCTAAGTTACTCAGTTCCTTCAGTATCCATGTACCTACAACCAATCTGGTCTATGCAAGAGAATCCTAAGATAGAGTCCATTATCTTAAGCCACTTCACCTGTCTTAAAGACTTCGGCAACTCAAATCATTTGGATCGTAAGTCAAAACAGTATAGGACTAACCTGTTTCAGTAACCTCTTTATCAATCCCCAAGATCAACAAGTAATCAGAGATGTAGTTTAATACAAAGGTTTTTCAGTTTAAACAATAAAGATTCCTTTGTCTGGTTAGATCAACTAAGATTAAGATTACCCATATAATTATTCTTAGTTCGTAAACTATCTAAGTCACTCTCAAAGATAAACACAAAGATTGATTACCGATATATACAAGTTGTAAAAGTCTATACGAGATAAACAAGCTTGTTAGATCCCTTTCAATCAAGTGTGCACGAAGTTATCACTAAGATCAGAATACCAAGAAAAAATCTTTTAATCTTCAATCTTCAGTCTTCAGTCTTCAAAAGTACCTGCACACACAACATGATTCCAATAATGATCGATGACACACCGAACAGAGTCTGTTAAAATTGGATGATCAAAAATATTATCTTCAAATCTTGAATCAAAGGATCTTATATGAAATCGTTGATCCTTGAAATAATTCGAGTGACCTTATATCAGAAGAAAAGGATCACACAATAAGCAAACTAGATCTATCAAGGTTCAACTTTGCCTTTAGTCAATCAAATCAATAATCAAAATATAAATAACAATATGATTCTTGGTTCCCACCAAC
This sequence comes from Papaver atlanticum, assembly GCA_023531105.1. NCBI lineage: Eukaryota > Viridiplantae > Streptophyta > Magnoliopsida > Ranunculales > Papaveraceae > Papaver > Papaver atlanticum. Next base: position 4,051,009 of record JAJJMB010003726.1, on the reverse strand, counting down.
AGTACTACTGGTGCTTCTTTGATCCCATATAAGTATTTAGACGAATCAAAATTAAGAGATTTCACCTAATTAGGATACTCTCTACTCGAACGAATATTACAAGAATACTTCAGTTTTCTTCCCACACAAACGATTAGTTCAGTGTGTCCAAGGGATAAACTTGTAAGAATTACGAACTTTACTATTTATAATGACCAAGGTAGTTATGACAATAAGGAATTACTAAATCCGAAAATACTAAAGATATGCAACAAATGTTTATTTTCGTTTTTGTTAATATTCCAATTGTAATCCAACTTATATATTAACATCTATCTTGGAGGACAAAAAATATTAGCTAGCATACAACATATACTTTACTAATATTGCCACAAGAGATATGTTTATCCACTGGGATATCAATAACACATAAATTCTTAATATTTAGTTTCGGGATCTCACCTTGAGTATGAAGGAAAATACTTGAACAATAAGTAATAAGAGTTTAGCAAATATCCAAATACTATGTCGACATCTTATGAGCTTTCCATATTAACCAAACATGTAATGACCCGTCCCTCCACTGATACTGTCCCCACTTAGCCACTACAGTTATCCGATAGTGTGGGGTTTTCGACGAGCATCGCTGCAGTTATCCAGCAAAAATTTCTCAGATGGTCACCCATCTCTGGATTACTCCCGCCCGAGCACGCTTAACTGCAGAGTTTTCTGCCAACTCTGGAGCCAATTGTGCTGAAAAGACCTCAGTATAATGTGGACGTTCCTTGACTCTTGTGAGACCAGTATCTGGCATAACAGCTCAGCATACTCTCCCAACCAAGCACAAGTGAATCGTCCCTAGTTGTATCCCAACTAACACCGATATTTTTCCCACTTACCCACTGCGGTTATCCAGCAATGTGGGATTTTTGGCGGCACTACTGCGGTTATTTAACAGTAGCTTCCCAAGAGGTCACTCATCCTGTGACTACTCCCGGCTAAGCACGCTTAACTAATAAGTTTTCCCCACAAGTCAGTCAAGTGAACCCATCAGGCCACGATGTTAGAAAAGGAAAAACCATTACTTATATTCCATTCGTCCAACCACTGCTGAAATCGGGTTATTAGAATTTTTTTAATGACACCTCCCTCTACCGATACTATCCCCACTTAGCCACTGCGGTTATCCGGTTGTGTGAGATTTTCAACGGGCATCTCTGCAGTAATCCAGCAACAACTTCCCGGGAGGTCACCCATCCCTGGATTACACCCGCCCTAACACACTTAACTGCAGAGTTTTCTGCCAACTTTAGAGCCAATTTTTCTAAGAAGGCCTCGGTGTTAGGAAAGGACAAAACATTACCTACATTCTATTCCATCTGCGTACCACTGCCGAAATCGGGGTATTACAATACCACCACATTAAATTGGAGCCTTCCTCGGCTCCGGAATATATTTTCAAGACCATATCTCTGACGTTCTCTACCCTCATGAGAGTAGTACCTGACATATCCCATCCAGCGTACTCTCTCACCCTCAGAAGGTGAACCGTCATCGTCTTTGATACCATTTGTAATGACCCGTCCCTCTACCGATACTGTCCCCACTTAACCACTGCGCTTATCCGGTAGTGTGGGATTTTCAATGGGCATCTCTGCGGTAATCCTGCAGCAGCTTCGATCCCTGGAGGTGACCCATCCCTGGATTACTCCTTCTCGAATACACTTAACTGCAGAGTTTTCTACCAACTCTAGAGCCAATTGTGTTGAGAAGGCCTCGGTGTTCGGAAATGACAAAGCATTACCTATATTTCATTCTATCGGTGTACCATTGCCGAAATCAGGGTATTACAACACCACAACATTAAATTGGAGCCGTCCTCTGCTCAGGAATATATTTTCAAGCCCAGATCTCTGACGTTCCCTACCCTCATTAGAGCAGTGCCTGACATATCCCGTACAACGGACTCTCTCACATTCGGAAGGTGAACCGTCGTCGGCTCTGATACCATTTGTAATGACCCGTCCCTCTACCGATATTGCCCCATTTAGCAACTGCGGTTATCCGGCAGTGTGGGATTTTCAACGGGCATCTCTTCGGTAATCCAGCAGCAGTTTTCCGGGAGGTCACCTATCCCTGGATTACTCCCGCCCGAACACGCTTAATTGTAGAGTTTTATGTCAACTATAGAGCCAATTTTGCTGAGAAGGCCTCGGTGTTAAGAAAGGACAAATCATTACCTGCATTCCATTCCATAGGCGTACCACTGCCGAATATTGGGGGTATTGTAATACCCCCGATATTCGGCAGTGGTTGGCTGAATGGAATATAATTAATGACTTGTCCTTTCCTAACACCGAGACCTTTTCAGCATAATTGGCTCCAGAGTTGGTAGAAGACTCTGGAGTTAAGCGTGCTCGGGCGGGAATAATCCAGGGATGGGTGACCTCCCGGGAAGTTGCTGCTGGATAACTGCAGCAATGCCTGTTGAAAATCCCACACTGTCGGATAACCGCAGTGGCTAAGTGGGGACAATATCGGTGGAGGGACGGGTCATTACAAAACACAATTTCGTATTTATGCAAACCCTAGTAATGATCCTTGGTAAGGGATTAGTCCAACTAGAGATACTTAGGATCGATCCTGGTAAAGTTCTTTGTTTAAAGGATCAAACCTAGAAATAGATCCTTAAGTATACTTCCTTGAACTCATGTAATTAAGCATAGTCTTCGAGGTACGAAATCAACACTAAAAATCAACATACTAACTAACAACAATTTATCAATTAGTTTTATGAAGAATTCACGAAGTCCAAATAGCTAAACTATACTTTGTAATCCAATAGAGGGACGGGTCATTACAAAACACAATTTTGTATCTATGCAAACCCTAGTAGTGATCCTTGGTAAGGGATTAGTCCTACTAGAGATACTTAGGATCGATCCTGGTAAAGTTATTTGTTTAAAGGATCAAACCTAGAAATAGATCCTTAAGTATACTTCCTTGAACTCATGTAATTAAGCATAGTCTTCAAGGTACGAAATCAACGCTAAAAATCAACATACTAACTAACAACAATTTATCAATTAGTTTTATGAAGAATTCACGAAGTCCAAATAGCTAAACTATACTTCGTAATCCCATATATCAAAGTTGTGTAAAACAATTAGTATGTATGCTTTCTTGGCACTTTGATCATAATGAAATAATCAAGTCACCAATACTAGAGGTTCGTAAATATACTTCATATGTTATTTTTTCAATCCAAACGACTTGAAAGAAACAAAGACCGAAAAGGAACAAATATACTTCAAGTTCTTCAGAGTATCATGAGCAAGTATCAAAAATTTCATATATTGTTCCTAGTCTAATCTAACGAAGTTGACTTAAGTAATCTAATCAAGCAGCTTCGAGTTTCGGAGCTAAAAAATGACAACCAAACTTTACATATCAACGCTTGGTGGGTTCAACAAAGCAATGCTCTAACTGAAATGACCACGGTACCAAGTACACCATAATATTTTTGATATCAACTTATGGGCCCAATACCTTGTGTGATTTAATATAGATAGATACTGTCAAGAAGATAGCAAACCATAAGGTATACACTTGGTATATAGTATAAGTCTGAAACCGAACCTTAAACTATATGGATCAACCCAAGTGTTGGATTAACGTACGATGTATTTACTTTTAATTATAACTAAAACAATAATTTTAATTGGGGAAAGTAAAAGAAAAGACACAACAAGATTTTGTTAACAAGGAAACCTCAAATGCAGAAAAACAACGAGACCTAGTCCAATTTTAAATACTCTCAGAATTACGACGCTACACAAATACCACTACCACTTCGTATAGTTGAGACCAATTAAACTACCCTAGTTACCTAGTTTCCTCAGTATCCCCGCGCCTACAACCAATCTAGCTAACGCACGTGAAACCCAAATGTTGGATGGATCCAAGAGCATAGCTCAGTGGTATCCCATCAACTCCAGTAATAAGGAGTAAGTCAGGGGTTCAATCCCGCCGCCGTAAAGGTTTGTAATAGATTAGTTATATAGTGGGTTTAGCGGTGTTGGGTCTGGCAGTGGGGACAATTCAACTAGCTGGGTTCGGGTAGGGGCCTAGGTCCGGCTTTCGCGTATCATAAAAAGAACAAGTGTTGGATTAACGTACGATGTATTTACTTTTAATTATAACTAAAACAATAATTTTAATTGGGGAAAGTAAAAGTAAAGACACAACAAGATTTTGTTAACAAGGAAACCTCAAATGCAGAAAACCCCCGGGACCTAGTCCAATTTTAAATACTCTCAGAATTAAGCTGCTACACAAATACCACAACCACTTCGTATAGTTGAGACCAAGTAAAGTACCCCTAGTTACCTAGTTTCCTCAATATCCTCGCGCCTACAACCAATCTAGCCAACGCACGTGAAACCTAAGATAGAGTCCACAATCTTAAGTTGCTTCAGCCGCTGTAACGATTTTTAGCACTCAACTCCTTCGGATCATCTTTCAAACAGTAAAAGACTAATCTGTTTGGTAACCACTATTCTCATCTCAAGAAGTTAATCAGAGATATTCTAATTAAGCTTGACAAAGGCTTTTATGTTTAAATCAATAAATTCCTTTGTCGGGTTAGATCTTCTAAGATCAAGATTAAACAAGTTAACCAGATATAGTTAAACAGAACTATCATATTCGGACACTGAAGAGTACCACCAAATAATAACTTGTCGATCTAAATACTACTAGCAATAACAAGTTTATCAAAGATAAACCAAATCTAGTCAGATCCCGGCCGATCAAGTTTGTGCACGAAGAAAATCACAAAGATACAAAACCAATAAGATAAAATCTTATTGTCTACAAATCTTAAAAGTCTTCTTCTGTACCTGCAATTTAACAAACTTGATTCCAACTTATGATCGATCGTACACATAAAGGAATCTGTTAACAATGGATGATCACAAGTCAATATTAGATCTAAAATTAAATTTGAACTACCTCTAATCTCTTGATCTAGTTTGAGTGACCTTACGTCAGAAGTGAAGGCTCTCAAGAATAATCAAACTAGGTGCAATCAAGAGATAAACACGGTTATTCAATCAAATCCATAATCGAAAACTAAAATAAAAATGCAGTTCTAGTTTCCCACCAATGGTACTATCTAAATGGTTCTTGATCCCAAAGAAGTCTTTAAACTAGCGGACATAAGAGATTTCACCTAATTAGGTTACTCTCCTCTCCAAGATAGTATTACGAATAATATTATTAGTCAGCTACAGCAGTGACAACGAAACGAAGTTTCTTCCTCAACGTAAGTTTCCAAAAATAACAAACTTGACTATTTATAGATCAAGGTAGTTTGGACACCAAGGAATTTCCATATCCGAAAATATTCTCAAGATATGCAATAAAGCACCTAAATTCGGTTTTGTCTAATTCCAACCAATATCCAACTGTAAAAACGAAATCCCTCTTGGACAACTCAATATTAGCTAGCACTTAACTAATATATCTTTCCATAGATATGTTTTTCTTACTGGTAAAACAAAATATATACATTGGAAAATCTCAAAAAGATTCTCAAACATTTCGGTCTGGGATCTCACCATGGTTTCCAAAGATATGTTTTGCTTGCTGGTAAAACATATACTATAATAACCGGTCCCTCCACCGATACTGTCCCCACTTAGCTACTACGGTTATTCGGCAGTGTGGGGTTTTCAACAGGCATCCCTGCGGGAATCCAGCAAAAATTTCTCGGATGGTCACCCATCCCTGGATTACTCCCGCCCGAGCACACTTAACTGCAGAAATTACTGCCAACTCTGGAGTCAATTTTCCTGAAAAGGCCTCGGTGTTAGGGAAGGACAAACCATTAATTATATTCCATTAGGCCAGCCACTGCCGAATATCGGGGTATTACAATACCACCACCTTAAATTGGAGCCGTCCTCGGCTCCAGAATATATTCGCAAGCCCAGATCTCCGACGTTCTCTGCCCCTCATGAGAAGCACCTGGACCAACCTCGTCCAGCGTACCTTCCCACCCTCGGCATGTGACCCGTCGTTGGCTCCGATACCATTTGTAATAACCCATCCCTCTACCGATACTGTTCCCACTTAGCCACTGCGGTTATCCGGAAGTGTGGGGTTTTCAACGGGCATCGCTGCGGTAATCTAGCAGAAACTTCCCGGATGGTCACCCATATCCCTTGATTACTCCCTCCCGAGTACGCTTAACTGCATAGTTTACTGCCAACTCTGGAGCCAATTGTGCTGAAAATGCCTCGGTGTTAGGGAAGGACAAATCATTACTTATATATTATTTGGCCATCCACTGCCGAATATCGGGGTATTACATATACATTCGAAATCTCAAAAAGATTCGTAAACATTTCGGTTTGGGATCTCACCTTAAGTATTAAGAAATATCTTTGAACAATAAATAAATAAGTTTAGCACATGTTCAAATTACTCATTATGTTGACATCTTGAACTTTCTTATTTTGCAAACCCAGTTTCCAAAATCACACAAACACTAAAGTGTACGTGACTAAAAAATCGGTTTTTCATATTGGACCGGTTCCACCATGACTCCCAATATAGGTAGGGATCGGTTCTACCTTGACTGCCAATATAGGCAGTGATCGATTCTACCTTGACTCCTAACATAATTTAAGATCGGTTCTACCTTGATTCCCTGTATGGGTTAGGATTGGTCAAACCTTAGATAATGAAAATCGGACCATCAATCCTATTGATTTCTTTCAACTACGGAACAAGTTCGTAAGTCTACACTTTAAACTCATGTAGTTAAACATAATTTTCTGGGCATGAAATCAACCCTAAGTTCACTATAAAATTTAGTAACGAGTTATAAAGATTATGTTGATGTCGCAATTACGAAGTTCAAAAGATAAGCATTATATTTCATAATATATTATGTACCAATATAAAGCATTCACAACTATTGATATATTCTTCCTTGACACTTTGATCATACTAAAATGTCAAGTCTCTAATACTAGAGTTTCATATATATAACTTTGATCATACTAAAGTTTCAATCAGAAACGACTTGAAAGCAACGAAACAGAAATGGAAACAAGTCAAGTCATGTATTACTAACCTCAAGTGGAAGGATGATATATTCGTTGATGTCGATACATCTTCGGATTCTTTAGGTCTTCAGAGTAATACTTGTACGTCTCAACATTTCTAGACTTCGTTGTCTAACCTAACGAATTTGACTCTAGTAATCTAATCAAGCGACTTATGAGTTTTGATACTAAAATATGACAACCAGCCTTGACATACCAATGCTTGGCGGGATCAACCGAGCAGTGCTCTAACACTAACAAAATAAACAACTATCATATTTGTAACAATTGGTGGAACAATTAAAAACAATAGACTTATCAATGTTTATTTGATTTTTCGATTGTTTAGATGGTTGTTCATGTGATATAATTGATTTTTTTTACATACTGCTTTTGTATTATGTTTTCGGGATTTTTCTTGAAAGAAATTAGTGATAGTTGCGATTATCACAAATTGCAACTAAATGCTGCAAGTGAAATTGTCATTATCATACACATAAAAATTGTTGAATATTACGGGTGAAAACTTAAATTTCACCTTGAAATTTTATTTTTTTGCCTACGTAAGTTTTGAATTAAAACTTCTTTTTTCACTTACACTTTGAGTGAAATTTTGTTATCACCTTTGTTTCAAATGAAAATTTTATTTTCAGCTAGAGATAAATAATAATAACTTATGTTGTGAAAAGAGAATAAAATTTATTTTAGGGGACTTCAATTGAAACACGGCATTATTTATTATTCTAATTATTCGTTTTAAAGATGACACAACATGAATCGAAAGAGATAACTTGATTAAATGCAGGGAGATTATCCTCAAACACAAGGCAGTCGGGTCTGATAAAATTAAATGGTCGAAAACAAAGGCTTTCTTTTGGAACGTCGGTAAGAACCATCAGTCTTGATTCAGATCACATTCTTATCTCTTGGATGAAATTTTATGTACACGTACGTAGAATTTCAAAAGATGAAATGACTCACTTTAACAAGCACATTTTTTAATTTTATAGGCTTATGTAACTCAAGATAATACGTTAACGACGACATTGACGGTTAAAGAAGTCATGCACTACTCTGCTTTGCTTCAACTACCTCACTCTATGACAACATCGGAAAAGAAGGACAGAGCAGAGACAACAATAAAAGAGATGGGATTACATGAAGCTAGGAACACACGAATAGGAGGGTGGAACATTGTAAGGCTAAGTGATGGACAAAAGCGAAGAGTAAGCATTTGTATAGAGATTTTAACACGTCCGGAACTTCTATTTTTAGATGAACCTACAAGCGGTCTCGATAGTGCAGCTTCTTACCATGTAATGAATAGAATTGTGAAGCTTTCACGACAATATAGCTTGACTGTTATTTCATCTGTTCATCAACCGAGTAGTGAAGTCTTCGATCTCTTTCATAATCTTTGCTTACTCTCTTCTGGTAGAACAATTTACTTTGGTCCTACTTCTACCGCGAATGAGGTAACCAAATCAAGACTCATTTTATCTATCTACAAATTTCATTCTTATTATCCCACATGTAATCTGATTTGTACTTATGTTGCATTTTGGCCAGTTTTTTGCATTGAATGGATTCCCTTGCCCAGCTATGAGAAACCCATCAGATCATTACCTGAGAACTATCAACAAAGACTTCGATCAAGTAAGAATTTTTTTTAAGTTACATTTCCATGCATCCCAATAAAATCCTCCGCATCCAATAAAAAACTAAAATTTATGTATCTATATTCTTTTTCAGGACATCGAACAAGGTTATGGTGTTAAAGCAACAACAACTGAGGAAGCAATTAATACACTTGTTGAGTCATATAAGTCATCACCAATCTTCCAACAAGTTAAAAAACGAGTATCGAGCCTATGCAAAAGGGTAATAACGTAGTAACTAAATAACCCATAGGTGTGGATTATATATAGGATCATTTTGCTTACGAAACATCTATCTTACAGGAAGGAAGTATCTTAGAAAAAGGAAGCCAAGCTAGCTTCTTAACACAATCATTCGTTCTTACAAGAAGGTCTTTCGTGAACATGTACTGCGACTTAGGCTACTACTGGTTGAGACTAGGAGTTTACATTGCATTGTGTATATGTGCTGGAACAAAAAAAAATTAAAATTGGTAGCAGTTTTGGTTCAATTCAGGTAAAGAGCAGAAAAAAAAAAACTTCTTAATTATCCGTTATATCTTTAAACTGATTCTTCAAAAATGAACCTCACATCAACTGACCTGGGTTCTAAACTTAGCAGGCTAGAGGTTCAGTTCTTATGTTTGTAGTTTCATTCTTAACTTTCATGGCAATTGGGGGATTCCCTTCTTTCGTAGAGGACATGAAGGTATGATTATATATGTGTCTGTGTGTGTGTACATTCCGGAAGTTACTTCTAAAACATATTTTCTTTATAGTTATGATACTAATTTTCACTTTTCTTTTCGTCTCTTGAAATTCAGATCTTCGGACGGGAAAGATTAAATGAGCATTACGGTGTTGCAGCATTTGTTGTGGGAAATACACTATCATCAGTTCCATACTTGCTTATGATCTCACTAGGAGACTTAGCTTATTACCTACAAAGGATATGAACGTTTTGTTTTCTTTGTTTTACTACTTTTTGTATGTACGGTGTTAGTCGAGAGCTTAATGATGATTGTTGCAAGTATATGATAAGACCACGTTTTATGGACCCTGTCAATGGTGTTGACCTGATACGTCAATTGAGCATATATAGCTTATTTGTTCTTTTATGCGGGTCAAGACTATCGTGGTTATGGAAACCACCCTGGTTAGCAAATGAAGGGCGCGGCGAGCACACAAGTCCAATGGAGGCAAAAGGCATTGGATGATCACAAATTATTTATTATTAGAGATAATATATATTTATTAAGTATTTTATTATATTTTTAAGTATTTAATTATTTTATTTTATATTTGTTTGGAATAGTATTTTAGGAGTAGTATTGTTTTCTTATTTTCAAAGTAATGTACATAGCCTATATCAGTTGATTAATGATAATAAGAAAATTATTAAGCAAATTGCTACCCTTTGGTTTATTGATTTCTCAAAATCATGACCTTTTGAGCTTGAGCTGCTGGCCGTTGGTTAAGAAAAAAAATCGTTTCTTATCAATTAGTATCAGAGCAAGTTTGCTCCTATCCAACTTTCGCGACTACTATTATTTTCATCATCATAACCATCGTCGCTTCATTCATCTGTCTACCATTACCACCACCATCTTTCACCGAACCCAAAAAAAAAATTAAAAAAATTTGAGAAAAACCAAGGAAAGATTTGCAATCAAGTTCAAAGTATTCTAGTTTTGCCAAGTTTCATCACCTGTCAGTTGTTGCAATATACTCGTATCGAGGAGATCAAACACGTGAAAGGTCAGCAGCTTTATTTGTGCTCGGTTCGTAGCAAGCTGGGTTGCACGGACGCTCCATTTTTTGAGCTGTGTCCGCGTCCGATTCGCGTGGGACGCTGACACGACGCGTGTCCAACGCACCAATTTGCGCGTCTTGTGCACGTCTGGTTTGGACGCACCAATAACTCAGGTTTGACTCATTTTTTTTTTCATTTTCAGTTAAACTTCTTCCTTTATTTTTTTCTATTATTAACTAAATGAAGAAAGACAAACATTTAGATGAATCATTTAGGTCTTTATTAGGGTTTTGTTATTGGAAATGACATCATGTATACTTTTAGTTGGGCATGTGTTGTTCTAAAAATGCATTTTGATTGTGTCATGTGTTTAACAGTGATTCATTGCTTGACTTTCGGCGTGTATAAACAAACGATATCTTCTTTTCTTTTTGAAATTTATACACATGTAGCATCATTTTCTAATTTTTAGGATCGAAACACTTGACTTTGCTGTATAAATACATGATTATAGATATAAATAAAATATGTATATACGTGTCCGCGTCCTAGTTTTTTGAGAATTTTGTAGTGTCCGCGTCTGTTCAACCCAGGTAGCAACGTAAAGGCTTTGTTAGTTGTTTAATTAAAAAAATTCGTACCGCGTCCAGCTTTCATCTACCATTAACCACTGCATATATTCCTTGATTGTACGATCCCTAGCTTTACCTTTTTATTCTCGAAATTCGTGTGGTGAGTTATTTCTTTTGGGTTGAATTATCCATTTAATCCTTTCAAACCGTGGTTATTTTATTTGCCTACATCTGTCGTCTTTGCTAATCACTAAGGGTGCGTTTGGCACGGAGGTAGTTGAGGGTGGAGTTCAGTCAAGGGTGGAGTTGAATTCCAAGGGTGTTTGGCATGGGTGGAGTCGGAACTCCAGGGAGTTGGAACTCCATCCTTCAGTGGAAAATCAAATGACACCTCCCCCATGGAATTTGAAACTCCATCCTTTCAACTCCACTGGTTGATCATATTAACATTTCAACTTTATTTTCTTATTTAAACAATATCTGAGTTCTTATAATTACAAATTGACTTTGGTAATTCATATATAATTTTATATTGATTTTTTTTGTATTTTTAAAATTAATTTAATAGTATTATTTTAAATGTTTTTAGTAGTAATCTTTATAGTGTATTACAAATCTATTTTTTAATATATATATATATTTATTTAATTATTTTTTAATTCAAAATATCAAAATAAATTATACTTAGATAAAAATATAAATTATTAATATTATATTTATTAATTTATAGTATTATCTTTATATATATGTATAGTCTTTTTTAACAAATAGTTTTTTATGTAAATTTTAATATTATATAAAAATTAATTTTTTCTCACATTAAAAATAGAATAATATTTTTATTATTAAAATACATTAATATTGTTGATATATGATTAATTTTTATTTAAAATATTATATTTCATGGAATTTGAAAAACTGATTTTAATAATAATTGATTTCAAAAAAAAAGTATTACGGTATAAAGATCAAAAAAATTAAAATCATAATTGATTTATTAAATAATAATTGATTTATTAAATAATAATTGATTTATTTAAAATAATAATTTATTCATTTATTATTAAAATATAATTATTAGTATTATAAATATTAATTTTATAGTATTATATTTATATTATAATAGATATAATATTTTTAATAAATAAATTTTACAATTTTCTAATATTAAATATTTTTATAATTTTTTAATATTAAATATATAATACTTAAGTAATTTTTTAAAATAAATAAATGTTAAAAATATTAATATAACATAAATATCAATTTCTTTCATAACCATGCCAAACACATCAATTTGGAAGGATGTATTTCATTTTCAAAGTAGTTTGAATTCTAGGGAGAAACTACCTAGAATTCAAACTCCTTCCGTGCCAAACGTAGCCTAAGTAAAATCTAGGTTCATAAGGCTACGTGTATCGTCATCTGTAGCCAGCAGCGGTAACAATTTGTTCATGACCGGCTGGCCCAACTATCAATTGTAAGCCCGTTTATCCCAACCATCAAGCTCACAACAAACCAACAGTTCCATCTTTGTTGGTATGTACCAAGAAACGAGCCAAGGCTGTTGTGTCAGCAATTGGATGGTAGAAATCCTGAAGGTTGGTTATTTCAAGCATAGTTAATTTTTGACTTCCATAAAATTCCGTTGGAAGATTTTGTGAAGGTAGCTTGTGATCACCTTATTGGTAGTCCATTCAAATGGTACAAGTGGATGCAAGATTATATTTCGGGGTCTTGGAAGAATTTTTGTTTCGCTTTATTGAAGCGCTTCGGAAGTGATGACCCAACGCTGGCACTAGCTAATTTGCACCAAGATTTAGACGAAAGTCGTGCTTATTGGAAATCTGCATTCCAAGATTTCAAGGAGCATCAAAGAGCTAAAGTCGTGAAGCTCCAACATGTTGCAACTACATCCGATAACTTCACTGTTGAGATTCCAAAACCCAGTGAGATTAATTTTTCTGATACCCTTAATGTTCCTTCGACATTTGTCGACAAAGAAAACCAAATTGTAAGTGCCTCAAAATCGGACCTTGAGGACAAGGTCCTATTTAAGGAGGGTGGAATGATAAGATCACATGTGGAGCCAGTATCAATATATATAGTGGACTTTGAGAGTAAAGTCCCATTTAAGGAGGGTGGAATGATTAGACCACGTTTTATAGAACATGTCAACGGTGTTGACCCAATGCGTCACTTAGGCATATTTGGCATATATGATCCTTTATACGGGTCAAGTCTTTTAAGATTGTGGAAGCCACCCTGGCTAGCGCAGCGACAACACAAGTCCAATGGAGGCACAAGGCATTTGATAAGCATAAATTATTTATTAGTAGAGATAATATATTTATTTAGGTGTTTTATTTTATTTTAAGTATTTAATCATTTTATTTAGAGTTTATATTTGTTTGGAAATTGGAATAATATTTTAGGAGTAGTATTGTTTTCTTATTTTTCAAGTAATGTAGCCTATAAATAGGCCTTATTAGTTTATTAATAATAATAAGAAAATTATTAAGCAAATTGCTACCCTTTGGTTTATTGATTTCTCCAAATCATGATCTTTTGAGCTTGAGCTGCTGGCCGTTGAATAAGAAACAAACCATTTCTTATCAATATAGTACCCGATTTTCTTATGGGTATAATTACCGGAGCTGGAATTCAAGGTGTGATGATGTTAAATGCTGGGTTCTTTAGAGTACCAAATGATCTTCCAAACCCATTTTGGAGATACCCAATGTACTACGTACATTGCATCACAGGTATGCAGTTGAAGGGTTTTACAAGAATGAGTTCCAAGGACTTCAATTCCCCAATAATCAAATAGGAGGATCATTGACTATCAGTGGCGAAGAAGTTTTGAAAAATATTTGGCAAATGCCAACATACTCAAAATGGCTTGATCTTGTTGTTCTATTTGGTATGGTTGTTTTATATAGACTAATATTTTTTAGCATTATCAAGTTGTCCGAAAAAATGAAATCCCCAAGTTGTCTGAAAAGTTGAAATCCAATGTAAGACAAGGCAGTGTCCCAAATGTACTAGTTAGTAATGTATATGATTGAGTGTTTCCGTTTCTATAGTCAATGTAGCCATGAAATATTAAAGATACATTTAGTTATTATTGGAACTCTTTTTACTATTATTACTATACCTGAATAGTTTCAAATTGCATCTCCACATTTCTGGTTTTTATAATTAGTAAATCTTTTGAAAAATGTTAGAATTAAAAAAAAATATTAGTGCAACTTTTCTCTTGGTAAAGTAAAAACATAATATTTCGAAGCTAAAAGGCGCCAAACGATACATCTTTTAAAGAAAAAGTTTCAAGCTATTCATGCACCATCTTGACTCACAAGCAATTTACAAAATTTCTAAAGATCAAAAGTAGTTAGCAATTGAAATATTGCAGACTTATAATCTTTAGTAGAGCATCCCAACTGATTATGCCGAACTCGATAGGTTATTGTTTGACTTAACAATATTCACATTATTCAAAATTCCAGAAATGACAAAACATACATTTTACTCTGACATTACTCGCAATATACTGACCAGAGCTGATGCGACCTTCCATGTTTGACTGCATAAATAGAGTTTATTTTCGGGATACAAACTTTTATTAGAAGCTAACAATCTCAATCTATCGGCATCCATCGCTCTCCGCAAAACAAACATCTTCGCGATACACAATTTCTTTGTTTTAATCGAAAGAGAAGATGTGTTAGAATGGAATTGAGTTTGCTCAATGAGTGAGCATCATAAAATGAAGTTGTGATGTAACTGAGATTGCTCAAGTATGTACACGGGAGGTAAGTTTCTCAGTAGATGCAATGGAAAAAGATGGGAACATAAAGCCGGACCTTTTGAAGAAAGAATAGTGGAGAGTAAAAACGAAAGTAAATTACTTAAAGAACCGGCAAAGCGAATATTTACATCAAAAAACTCAGGTAAAGCATTCATCCGGAAAAAAAATTCAAGAGCTTTTTTGTAAATTCCTTGTTTCAGTTTCTTCTTACCCAAAACAGGATGGAAACCATTTGATTGAGGAGAATGAATATCTTCTACCACCATGTTCTCAAATATCGGCGATGATGAAAATGTTGGATAGTCATCATATTCATTATCATATGTAAACATTGCTAGCATATTAAATCTATTCGTACCAGCATTAGAAAAAACACCAAATTGGAGGATATATGGAATAATTGGGGGATATATGCCGGCATGGTTTTCCAATGATGCCGGCATGGTCGATGGATTGACGGCATTGAAAAACCATGCCGGCAGCTACAGTAAAATATCCCCCAATTTGGCGTTCATTAGAAACCATGTTTAACCTCTGAGAGGATATTCATTCTTTGTTTATTGTTTTTTGTGAATAAATCTCACCTTTGTCCTCAGATGAATCTGCCCAGCAAGTTCCTTTCGAAGATCCAGGAATCACAATATTATCAACAATACTACCTGCAGGTTTAGTAGTAATAGTAGATCTTCATTTAGCAACCTTTGTCACTAATTCTTCAATGGCTTAATTAGCTTCTTGAAGAGATATTTGTTCAACAAGTGCAAGTTGAGCACTGCCAACATTAAGCATTCCCGCTGTAACTGTAGTTTTACCTCTTGGAGAAGCAGGAGAGAACAATGTTTACTTATTAGGAACGAATGAAGTTATATCAATAACATTAAAGGTTACCTGAACTTCAATGTTAATTAGCTGTTTCTCGTCAACTACAGGCGAAATGCTTGTCTCATCCTTGTTGGATATGCCATCGACAATTACTTACGTAGGAACGTCTTTCCCCTTCTGTATTGGGGGTCTTTGTATAATCAACAGAATTGCCACCTAATGGTGGTTGATGTTGTTTAGAAACATAAATTAGTTTCTTTTTGGATCAACTGTCTTGACATAAGTCGATGAGGTGTTTCCAATTATCCTATTACATTCATCTAGTTCATATCCTATATGTCACCAATATGCTTGACCTGAAAATCAATAACGGAGCCAAAATTATGGCCAAAGTGGGAGATAACACTATTGTGCTTAAAAGATTTAGGGGTTTTTCGACTACTGTGCTTACCAACTTTACGATATTTTTTAATTAGTAAGCATATATATTACTCATATGATTAGGATAACGTTAAGGTAAAGAAAAATACCTCCAAGTTGGAAAAATCCAAAGCTAATTAAATCAATTTAAATATTATTTATTACAATTTAGGCATATAATTAACTAATTAGTTATAATAATAATTATATACTCCCTCTGCCTTTTTTTATCTGTCCTAATTTCTACTTTGGTCTGTCTTTTTTTATCTGTCCGCTCTGTTTATATACATATTTTTTCCTTAAACTATCAAATATATCCTTTATTTTTATAATCATAGAATCATTTTTAATATAAATTCAATCCAAAATCTTAAATACTATCATCATATATAAGGAAAAAAATCTATTCAATATCTTATATATTAATCATCGTTTATTTTTTTTAAATAAAAATATTCATGTATGAACAACTATAAAATTCCTAATAAAGCTCTACCTATTCATATGGATTCCATAATAAAACCTAAATATTTTGGTTTTTATTTTCTTAAATCATTTCTTAAAATAATAACATTACCCAATTTATATTTTTTAATATATTAATTTTAATTCTAGTAATAATATAACATTAAATAGGTTAGTCAAAGGTTAGTCATGACATTTTAAAGGATTTCCTTAATATTTTGACAAAGTCAATTAGGACTGTTAATTAAAGACGGAGGGAGTAAGATTTACTAATCTTTATCTAAACAATAGTGTATTTTCAATTTCACCCCTTAAGTTATTTTATGAACTTCACCAATATATCCTAAATTTTCTACTATTTCTAAAAAAAGTAAGGGGACAAATGTTAATTTTTTTCCCGAAAGTTCAACATCCATAACAAGTTTATAAATTTTCCAAAAGAAAAAATAGCGAGGGCAGTAAGTCCAAGTCTCCCTCGTAATTTTCACCAATATGTCTAACGTGAAACCATATTTTTCTCTAAATAATGAAAATTAAAATTATGACTAGTCGGTCAAACTTGATTTTTCCAAAACCTCCAATGGTGGTAATCAAAGTTTTTTGGAATTAGTCTAGAGAGTTATTTAAAATGAATTATTTAGGAAGTTTCTAGCTATAAGGGATTTTTTTGATATAGGATTTTTATATATAAAATCTTAATAATGGGTTTTTGATATACGTCAGATAGTTTTTTTTTTTAGGTAATCGGATTCTCTGACATGACTATTTTCACTTATTTCTCTCTCACAAAATAGAATAGCATGTCTAGCACGATGTGATATATATGTGGTATGGTGGTATGCAGCTCTCATGCCTAATTATAAATCCACCAATTATTATTTCCATAAAATCTTGTTAATAAATGGAATTTGCTCTACGATGTACTATCTTTTTTTTCTTTTTTTTGATAGCATGTTAAAACACATTTAAACATTATAACTAAGTGGGTTTGTATCATCACAAAAAAACAAAAACAAAAACAAAAAAAAAACAAAAACAAAAGGGAAACGAAATGATGATTGAATGATAATATTTTATTAACGTAGATTATAGCAACAGTGATTCTAAACGGACCGAGTATCTAAACCACACAAAAACCACATTTGAAAATGCTCTCACAATTTTTTTGGTGGGTACCGGGTGGGCCCTGCCGAAGAACAGTAGGGAGGCCACTTATGGTGGGACCCATTGAAAGTTTATGAGGAGTGGTTTTGCCGTTGTTTTTTTCAGCCTTTCAAATAGAATTTTTGTTATAGCAAATATGATTTATTAAAGAGAATGATTAAACAGACTCCACTCTGGTCCTCGAGTTGACTATTGTTAAGACATTATTAGTTGGTGAAATAGTAAATTCAACAAGTGCAAGGTTGCAGCATAGATTTGTCTTATGTACAACCAATAATTATGTACACGAACACTTTGATCATAAATAATGATCAAGTTACCCTGTATAAGTCACGTAAACAAATTTTGTATTTTATATTTTTAATGAAGAACAAGATAGAAATGAACAATCGCCCGGTAGATATCAACCTCAATTTGAAGGATGTTTTGGTTTGTTTTTCAATGCGCCGTCAAGTCTTCAATGAGTAATTAAAGTTTCTCTTAATTTACTTATACGTCGTAAGTCTAACCTAGCGAAGTTGATTTTGGCAAGAAATTCAAGCGGTAAATTTTGGATCTAAACTTGACATACCAGCGCTTGGCGCGATCAACCAAGCAGTGCTCTAACAATCTCCTCGTCCATCATTTTAGTAACAAAATTTTTTGCATATGAAGAATACATGAACGAATAGAACATAAACGTCTTTTAATTCTTTTTTTATATGCCTGATAGTCATGTTTCAACAACTTGTATTTCCTACACATGCTCAAAATAAAGGTAAGCTGGGATGACAATCAATCCAAACATAACTGTTGTTCTCTAGGAGTATGATAATATCACAGTATGATATGTTTCTTTACCTTAGTCAGTGCTCGTTCTTTTTTCATTAGATATGTCGTTATCAGCACATATGATTCTTGTTGAGGGTGGATTATGATTTTGGTTCTACCTGTCCTAGTCACACCTAATGACAACACTTTCTAGGAATGGTAAGAGAGGGAACTTCCTTTCCATTGTATCTTGTCCTTCCTTTTATAGACTTTCCAAAAGCCCCCTCTTTATATGACATCATGTCACATGTCCTAAACCTTCTTAATAGCCATTAAAGTCATTCCTTCCCTAATATAACCCCCTCTTTCTTCATTAATCCCTTCCTTGTCCCTTTTATCTCATGGATACTTTCTCATTGGACTTGGGACTTAGTCCCCATGCCTCATGTTGGATTTGCCTCCCCTTTGGGGCACCCTAGTCCCGTTAAGGGATATTATTTTTCATGTATCAACATTAGTCCCCTGACTATTGGGTCAATTGTCAATTGACCCAGTAGTCAATTGATTTCTTCGGGTACACCCTTCTTAGAAATTAGGGATAGAAACCTCCCCTTTTGCCGGCTCCACGATCCTGGGTGATGCTCGACCTTCTGCGTCATGCAGAAACTTTTCAGTTTTTGTCGGTTTTTTCTCCCAACTCTGTAACCGCCATGTCCGAGTCTCAGAATCTTCTATATATAGACCCACTGACCTACTTCCCTTCTCTTGATTCCATCCTTACATTTTCTTTCCACTTCATTCTAAAAACCACATACACGTGCCATGTTTAGTAGTTCTGCCAGCAGTAGCTCGTCTGATGAGGAATCCGAAGAGTCCGAGGAAGTGATCAGCGCTGATCTTCATGTAGATACAACCAGCACATTATATTCCTTTCAATGCTTTCATCCACCTATACGATTATACACTCTAACTAAATATAATAAAAAACGTACATTAAAACAACCTCCAACAGTATTAAGTTTTTTCCCTTTAATATTAGCATTGTAAGCTTTTTTTTGTGATTCGGATTGTTGAGTGGAGCTTGTTGCGCTCTTCTACCGCACGTGGTTTAGCATTAGTTTTTGCTTTTCTCGCACTTGTTTTGTGCTTTGTATTTGTTTCTCTCTTTTCCTTCATTTTTTAAGTGCTCTTTTTTTTTTTTTTTTGAAAATAGAAGGTTATATTGAAGAAGAAAAAAAAGAAAAAAAAAATATAGCCTAGGAACAATTCAACATCACATTAGATATGTAGAATTGTATCCCAATGAAAGACAACTTGATTTACAGAAAAACCCCTAAAGACATTCTCATTAGAAAACCAAAGCATAAATGCATATAACACCTTCCACCAAACGGCTCTACACCTTCCATTAAGATTGTTAAACCTTCGTGATTCAAAATGACTTTTTGCTGAGTTGGAGCAACCCTGGAAACCTTACATCTAAATTCAACTTCATGCCTGTCAATAACTCAAAAGTAGTTAGAATTAGAAGCAATCTTCTTACCTCATCTACATTTGCATCCACAAACAGCAGTGTATCATCTGCAAATTGCAAATGAGAGACCATAATACCATCTTCAGCCACCTTAAAGCCATGAATTCGATCCCTGAAGACAACATCATCAAAATCAACTTAGAGAGCACCTCCACCACTAACAGAAACAAGAAAGGAGACAAGGAATCTCCTTGTCTTAATCCTTTAGAAGGCTTAAATTTATCTCTAGAACTTCCATCGATATGTTTGATGTAGATATACACCACTTCATCCATCGAATCCATTTATTGCCAAAACCATGTTTAAGTGCTATTATCTTGTGCTTCTTTTTCCTTTTTCTAATAAAGAAAGCATAACCAAACCCTGTGTTCATCCTTCGTATCGCAACGAAATAGTAGGAATTGCAACTTGTGTTTAGTGGCCCAACAAGTGATACTTTGAATGAATCATCACCTCCTAATAATAGTATCTCTGGCCTCAATTAATTAAATTTTCCTTTCATGACAAAAGGAAAGAAAAGAAAAAGATGAAAGGAAGGTACTTTAGCATTACACATTTAAACCTGCTTCATGATCTCGGGCACTCCAGACCATTCATGTGTGTACCCCAACTTTTGTCCCTTACCCTTAAAATGTTTGCCCATGGCGTGTCGCTTCCAGGTTGGTTTATGGCATTCAGTCCTGGACATATGGTAAGTCCCAAAAAGTCTATGATATATAAATCCGGGGTTTAGATGTTGGACACGTCATGTGAACAAATGATGTCAAGAAAAAATGGGGATACGTAGCAGCATCGTTTCCATGTTCTCATAGATCCCGGTGTAAATTAAACATCATTTTAAATATTATTCCTCCCACAGCCACTCTATCAATATTCTCAAGCAAGTCTGGTCAATGTGGATTCAATGATATCAAGTACTCTCTCCGCTCCACTTTAGATGATGATTTGGAAGTTTCCACGCAGATATTAAGAAATAGAGAGATATAAAAAGATTTTATCTATGCCCTTAAGAAAAGTTTTCAAACATTAATTGCTATTAGTGTATTTAAAAATAAACTTATGGTTTCAAGACAAAATGTTAGGGTATTATTGGTAGTTGTGTGGAGAAAATATGAAAACTATCAAGTAATGTTGAACAAAAAAATATCTCTAAACACTCATCTAAAGTGGAACGGGGGAGTATAATTTTGCTGGACTGGGCAGCTTCTTTGTACCCCAACAGGCGCTTAGCGACTTTACCAAAGCAAATAGTTGTATCCTAAATTTTTGCTGGGTTAAACTTGATGGTGTGAGTAAAATCTGTAAGTGGTCCTTTTAACTCAAGGTAAAGTGAGTTTTTCGCTCTTTAAAATATGTAACTTGGTAGTGATTACGATTTTGTGAAGTGTATCATATTTTACGTTTTTCAAATGGGTTCCCAGACATGGTGTGGCCACAGAAGGCAAATCCTAGATGACCCTCGTTCGAATTTCAAGAAAGTGAAATGGACCGGATGTTATTAAGTTTAGTAATATCTCCTTGGGGCATTTCCCATGGGAGTTTCAAATGATGAAATTTGTTCAGCTAGGTGGATTGTTTATCCCGGTTTGTCACTATGGAAAATTGTAATTGGCAACGGTACAAGAAGCACGCGGCGAAGGTTAGGAAACACGGCTAAATCTAGAACTTTAGTCGCTAGCGGCTTAGTATATGCCGCCAACGGCTAGTTTTCCAACTGTCAAAAACCAACTATTTTATCACCTCTAAAGATTACACATTTTCAAACACTCGACTTACGCCGAAATTCACTCCATTCTTAAGTTCTCTTCCAACGATTATTATACTCCGAAATATAGTTTTTTTAATTTTTCATTCGAAATATCACAAATTGCATCTCTAATTAGAAGGACCACTCACCAGCCCGTCCCTATAATAGGGAAATACATGTGTACTGACTCCGATCTTATTATTGATACGTACAGCAAATTATATTCCTTTGATACTTCCATCGAAGCTACACGTAATACACTCTACCTAAATGTAATAAAAACTAACGTATTTTAACGCAACCTCAACATTGTACGCGGGTGCGGAAACAACCATATCCAAAATGACGAAAGCACAATCAAAGGCCGTTTTCCTCATGTTCATGGTTCAATCATGTTCTTTGTCAATATGCGATGCATTATCATGATGTAGCACGATGCAGGTATGAACCACCTCTTAATTATTGTGTCTCTGGCGTCGATTTAATTTATTTATCCTTTGGTTAAAGAAAATGAGGTTGAATTAGTATAATTTACATTTTTCAAGCTAGTCGATCCCAGTTGATAATCACTACACCGATTTTTGGACTGTGGAACTCCTCGACAGGAGATGTGGTTCAGGAATAAGTAAAACTTTTGATAGGTCAAAAAATTAACCGTCCGGCCGGACCTATACTTGCAAAATCAAATTAAACACCTTCCTATCTGAGAGAGAGAAAAGTGGGGAGGCACATATAATTTTCATTCTTTAAAAAAGAAAATAAAGGGGAAGGAAGGTACTTAAGTATCAAACTTGCCTCATGATTGATGTCGGAAATGTATATGCGTTGCTTAAATTGTAGTAGGTCGCATTACCTACTGGGAAAAAGAGTTCCTTAAATATTAAGGAAGCCCCTCCTCCAGCAAGCTATCAAATTGAATTAGCTGTACATCTTCAATCCTCTCCCTAGCTCTCTTGTCATCTCCACTTAAAATCGAAAACCTCGTCTTGGTTTAACATCTTAATGAAGTTTTCGGATTTGATTTTATTATCACCATCTAATATCCTAAGATGGACTCCTACTGCAAGTCCAAGTAGTTCACCAGTACCGCCACCAGTTTTTAGTCCGGAAATAAGGATTTCACAAGTAGAAGATGAGCCATTTATGAGTCCTGCTCACGATCATGAGCTTAAGCAGCAGCTAGATCAATATGTTGATGAAGCCGATAAAAATGATACGGTTGTTAATTCTTTAAGAGTAAGTGGCCATCGGTCGAGCAAGAAAAAAAAATCTGAAGAAAACAAGAGTTCATTTGTAATAGAAATAGAACCAAAATTTGAAGGTAGAACTGTTGTGTTGACATGGGAAGATTTATGCGTTCGTGTACCTTCATCGGGTAGTAAGGGCGACGATAAAGCTATCATTGAAGGGCTAAATGGGTATGCACAACCTGGTGAGGTCTTAGCTATTATGGGTCCTTCTGGTTCTGGAAAATCAACTCTTCTTGATGCATTAGCAGGTAATTAGGCAAATTTACTTTGAAGTTCAAGTTATATTATATCGTTGACTTATGTAGTTGTCCAATAAATATAACTAATTATTAAAATGACAGAGTCGACGATGACACCGTTCTTAATTATACTTGGTGTGGCCATTCACTTGATTCCATGTTTTGCATAATAGTCCTTGGGATGCATGATTGTTGGCTGCATTCTATTAAAACACTGCATTAATTACTTATCTTATTTTAAAGATGACACAATCCAAATTAAAAGAGACTAATTGTTGTGATTAAATGCAGGAAGATTGGCCTCAAACACAAGGCAGTCGGGTCTGATACAAGTAAATGGTCGAAAACAAAGGCTTGCTTTTGGGACGTCGGTAAGAACAATAAGTTTGTTTCAGCCTACATTTTTTTACTCCCTTTGTCCCTTGGCAGAGTTTTAAATTTTTATAGTCCCAATTGATATGCGGAATATCAATTCCAAGACAAAAAAATTCTATATAGCTAGATATTTAGGAAATCAAGATAAAATTCTCAATCTAAGAGATTTTGCAATATGTTAGGGATGGGTATTTCTTTGCTGAATTCCAAATACAGGTCCGTACAAATTCATAGTATTCACTTTAACAAGAAATTTAAAATTTTATAGGCTTATGTAACTCAAGATGATACATTAACAACGACATTGACGGTCGAAGAAGCCGTATACTACTCTGCTTTGCTTCAATTACCCGACTCTATGACAACATTGGAAAAGAAGGAGAGAGTAGAGACAACAATAAAGGATATGGGATTGTATGAAGCTCGGAACACAAGAATAGGAGGGTGGAGCGCCAAAGGGCTAAGCGGTGGACAAAAGCGAAGAGTAAGCATTTGTATAGAGATTTTAACACGGCCAAAACTTCTCTTTCTAGATGAACCTACAAGCGGCCTTGATAGTGCAGCATCTTACCATGTAATGAATAGAATTGTGAAGCTTTCGCAACAATATAGATTGACTGTTATTGCATCTATTCATCAACCGAGTAGTGAAGTCTTCAGTCTCTTCCACAGTCTTTGCCTACTTTCTTCTGGTAAAACAATTTACTTCGGTCCTGTTTCTGCAGCTAATGAGGTAACATAAACAAGACTTATTTTATCTATCTATAAATTTCATTCTTACTATCACGTATTTAATTTCAATTTGTATTTATGTTGTTTTTCTATCTCGTAGTTTTTTGCATTGAATGGATTCCCTTGCCCAACTATAGGAAACCCATCAGATCATTACCTGAGAACTATCAACAAAGACTTTGATCAAGTAAGAATTTCTTAAAGCTTCATTGATGTGACGATTGTTATATATCCCAATAACATCATCTTTATCCAACAAAAACTAAAATATTTCTTTTCAGGACATCGAACAAGAAACTGGTGGCGAAGTAATAACAACAACCGAGGAAACAATTTATAAACTTGTGGAGTCATACAAGTCATCACAAGTCCTCCAACAAGTCAAACAACGAATATCGAGTCTATGCAAAGGGGTAATAATATATATATAGTAACTAAGAACCCTTAGTTGTAGATGATATATAGGGTCCTTTTCCTTATGAAACATATTTCATCTTACAGGAAGGAAGTATCTTAGAAAAAGGAAGCCAAGCTAGCTTTTTAACACAATCATTTGTTCTTACAAGAAGGTCTTTCGTGAACATGTATCGGGATTTAGGCTACTACTGGTTACGGTTGGGTGCTTACATTGGACTAGGTGTTTGTATTGGTTCAATATTTTTCA
This sequence comes from Papaver atlanticum, assembly GCA_023531105.1. Lineage (NCBI taxonomy): Eukaryota > Viridiplantae > Streptophyta > Magnoliopsida > Ranunculales > Papaveraceae > Papaver > Papaver atlanticum. The sequence goes on along the minus strand of JAJJMB010003726.1, from coordinate 4,025,980 downwards.
GCATTGGCGACAGTTTTGGTTCAATTCAGGTAAAGAGCCGAAACAACCTCTTAAATTTCCATTATCTATAAACTAATTCTTTAAAATGAACACTCATATCTACTGTCCTGGGTTCTAAATTTTGTAGGCCAGAGGCTCAGTACTTTTGTTTGTAGTTTCATTCTTAACTTTCATGGCAATCGGGGGTTTCCCTTCTTTCGTGGAGGACATGAAGGTATGCATATATATGCGTGTACATATTTTCTTTCTAGTGTTCACCTAAATTTATAGTTTTCTTTTCATCTCTTCAAATTCAGATCTTCGGACGAGAAAGATTAAATGGGCATTACGGTGTTGCAGCATTTGTTGTGGGAAATACACTATCTTCAGTTCCATACTTGCTCATGATCTCGCTAATACCAGGAGTCTTTGCTTATTACCTAGTTGGTCTCCACAAAGGATATGAACATTTTCTCTTCTTTGCTTTATTACTTTTCATATGCATGATGTTAGTCGAGAGCTTAATGATGATCGTTGCAAGTATAGTACCCGATTTTCTTATGGGTATAATTGTCGGAGCTGGAATTCAAGGTGCCATGATTTTAAATGCTGGCTTCTTCAGGCTACCAAATGATCTTCCAAAACCATTGTGGAAATACCCAATGTACTACATTTCCTTTCACAGATACGCAAACGAAGGGTTCTACAAGAATGAGTTCCAAGGACTTCAGTTCCCTAATAATCAAATAGGAGGATCATCAACTATCAGCGGCGAAGAAGTTTTGAAAAATATTTGGCAAATGCCAACGGGCTACTCAAAATGGGTTGATCTTGGTATTCTTTTTGGAATGGTGGTTCTATATAGACTAATGTTTTTTAGCATTATCAAGTTGTCTGAAAAGAATAAATCCTCAAGTTGTCTGAAAAAATGAAATCCATTGTAAGACAACGCAGTTTTCTAAATCCATTGTATGTTTTCGTTTTTTATTCATTGAAGCAAGACGGCGATTAGTGCAACTTTTCTCTTGGCAAAGTATAAACATAATGTTCTGAAGTTGAAAGGCAATCGACGCCATGGCCTCATCCTATTACTTTTCTGTCTTTTAGAGATCACTTTGAGACCTTGAGATTTGGCATGTCATCCTCATATCTTCTGTTCTATAAATCCAAACAATTATATATTCTTCCAAATCTCTTGAACCATGCAATCACCATAACATACACCAGGCAATTGGTAAACACATGTATCAACACAACTTTTAGCATTTCCTCACCGAACATACATGATTGTTTTGATTAGAAAGCCCATTCACCAGCCTGTTATAAGTTGCAAGATCAGGTATAAATCTTTCATCCAATATCGTTTTCACTATTGCCTTCCCCCTCCCTCTTTCTTTCTACCTTCTCTAGAAAACCCAGAAACCAATATATTATATTCAGTATGTCATGTCATCAGGATCCAAACTTTTACAACCTTGCTATTTGGCTAGCATTTTGGCTAGCTCTTAACATTCCATCTCAATCATTAATTGAAATAATCTAGATCCTTTATTGGGAATGGTGAATCTGTAAGGGACGTTAGCGGATCCATGGCTGAATGTCATGAACCAGTATTGACACCTAAGAGCTAGTTGAGTGGCTAGTCAAAAAAAGGACTAGCAAAAAATCATTTTTGAAACTTCAACTAGAAGTATTTTTTTTTAAAATTAAAAAGGTTAAAATTTTATTAGAAAAAGGAAAAATAAAAAATAAAATAAAAAACATTAGAGGGAAGCACAAAGCAAGTGCAACACAAAAAAGAGCCTGACAAACTATAACAGACAAAGAGCCTATATCCCCACAACTTTTAACAGAAGCAGAGAAAATAAAAATCTCAGTCTATTAGCATCCATCGTTCTCCCCAAAACCACACATCTCTAGCTAGCAATACACAGTTATAAGTCACATTGTCCATAACAATTCCTAGCTTTAACATTCTTTCCATCAAAACAAATGCATCTTCCACCAATATGAATTCAGTAACCTTACGCAGACACGAATCCGTACATCAATAGAGAGTAGACGAGGCAGTGTCCTCTTTAAAACAAACATGATTGCTTTCTCAATGACTATGATGAGATATATGGAATATATGTTATTTTTGTCTTGGCGAGATGAGTTTATATTGTACAATGAAGTTGCGAGGTACAGTCTAACCTCGGTAAAGGAATTCTCTTGGGACCAGAAAAAAAAAAAATCCGTTTAGTGAGATTATTTATTTATCGAAAAATGAATAATATATTTGTTTATGAACGCGCGATTGAGGGATACTTGAATTAATTGGGGGATATAAATTATTTCCCCCAACCAATAGTGTCTGCTAAGGGGTGTTTTTGGGGGCAAAAATACTAAAATACCCTTCCCTCAAAATAAAAATTAAAAAACTTAAAATCAAAAAACAAAATCATATCACCATTTCCATCTTCACCTCTTATTAATCTCTTTCAGGGTTAGGGCTTTGAAATCTAAATATTCCCCACTCCCTTTCAAATTCTAAATTTTCCCCACTCCCTTTCAAATTCTCTTCTCCTTCTCTGCCGGCTCCTCACTTTGAAAACATTTTTTTTTTTACATTCGAAAGTGATGAAGACCATGCCGGAAATGATGAAGACCATGCCTGAAGTGATGAAGACCATGCCGGAAGTGATGAAGACCATGCCGGCATAGATGAAGACCATGCCGGTAGTGATGATGACCATGCCGGAAGTGATGAAGACCATGTCGGTAGTGATGAATACCATGTCGGAAATAAATAAAAAATTACATCGCCGGAAGTGATGTAGACCATGCCGGAATTGATGAAGACCATGCCGGAAAATGGTGCCGGCATGCTTGGTAACTAACATTCAATGCCGTAACTAAGTGCCGGCATGCTCGATAGAAATCTATCAATGCCGGTAGTCAAGTGGAAAAAAATTCAATTTTCTGGATACTTTACATCATGTGCCGGCAAAGAAATTCAAGCAACATACCATGCCGGTACCGGCATGCTCGAAAATTAACTGACTGTGCCGGCAGTGGACTGAAAACCATAAAAAAAAATCAAAACGGAATAGGTTTTGAATTTCAAAACCAGAAAACAACTTTTGTACCGGTATAGTTTTTTGGTTGAATACTATGCCGGCTTGAATTTCAAAATGGGGGATAAGCTCGGTGACGGCATGGACGTGGTAATGAATACCATGCCGGTATGGCTGCTTCCAGCATTGTATTCATACCACGTCCATGCCGGCACCGATTTTTTTCAGCTACAAAAATGGTGGATTCAAAGAAAAAAAACAAATTTCCAACCTCTTAGCAGCAATTCTCTCTTCACAATCATCCTCCATTTTCACCAAAAAAAGTTCCCTCTCAAATACTTTTTCCCTCCTTCTACTCTCACCTCACTCACCCACATATAAATAAAAATACACACTAATCATTTATCAAATAATCTTATGAATTTACTAATTATAATTAAGCACTAAACATGATTAGTGAGGGGTAGATTAGGTATTAGGTAAAATACTTAGATAAGGGGAGACCCTGATTTGATATTTAAATCTAGTTTTTGTCCTTTTCCTCTATCCCTCAATTAGTTTTAGTATCCCCCAATCGCGCGTTCTTGTTTATCGGTATATAAATATTTATTTATTTACAGAGAATTTTTAGTTTTTTTACATATATAATTTTGATGTTTTCGAACCAGAAGTTGGTTAATTAGAAGAAGATATTCAAGAATTAACTAATGTCATTTCTAGCTTACACTATAGAAATGTGATGGATGTCGAACATCTTTTGAACTATCATAACGAGAATGATGCAGTTTTGGAATCGCCAATGGATGAAGAAATTATAGAGCCAATAATAAATGATGAGAATCATCCTGAACTGCATGATAGTATCGTCATACCAAATTGATCATCAAACGAGGCATTTCAAATAGTCTTCATCATAAAAATGACTTATGACAACATGAGCAAAATATTCCAATAAGTTGTGCATGCATTACAAAAAAATTAAGGATGTGATGCATTTTGGTCTAGGTTGAAGGGAAAAACAATAAACTTTAAATTCATTTTTTAAGAAGTATTGACATCTAATACGAACATTGTTGATAGGATGAAGTGTTTTGGTTGAGTTTTATATATTTTTGGTATGAAATTTAGTGATTATTCATTTATATTTTCGTAGGGGCTAAAAGGGCTCAAAAAAAATTTATTCATGAATGCATTTCGCGAGGTTATTCACTTATATGCATTTGGCGAGGTTATTCACTTAGCTTATTTGCCCAGGACAGGACTGAAGAAACTTATTCATTTAGAGATGTTATTCATTTATCGAACATTCATTTATCGAGGTTAGACTTAACTGAGTTTGATCAAGTATGTAACTTGGGAGATAAGTTTCTCAGCATATGCAATTCGAAAAAGAGAAGCAAGGTTTTAGAATATAATCTGCAACTTATTTTGGCGGATCAAGTTTTCTTTATGGAATCTAAAAATATTTTATGCGTCGATAATTTATTTTTAAGACTCAGATTCTCTGGCATGGTAAGATACACTTAATTCTCTGGCACAACATGGAATAACATATCTGGCAAGCTGTGATATATATCATATCGTGCATGGTGTGCCGATCTCATACCTATATTACAATTCAATCCATCAGTTATGATTTCCATATCTTGTTTGTAAACAGAATTATTATTATTATTATTATTTTTTGAAAGAGTTCATAAACGGAATTTCCTCTACAATTTATTATCCCTATGGGGTAGAACTATTTTTATAGCATGTTAAAATAGTCAAACATTGTAACTAGGTAGGTTTGAATCATCACAAAGCAAAGCAAAACGAATAGACAATGAAACGATGATTGAATGGCATTATTTTCCTAAAGTAGATTATTATAGAACATACGACTTATTAAAGCTAATAATTGAAGATACTCCACTCTGGTCTTTGACTTAACTACTAGTTAAAGACATAATTAGGTGGTGTCAGTGCCGCCGGAACAAGATATTAATATTGATTTTTGTTAGAGGAAGAGTAAAAATGGATTCGAGGAGTACGAAAATCGTAGTTAACTCGTTAACCAGGACCGGTTCAGTGTATTTTTCTGACTCGTACAAATTTATCCCCACCAAATACACTTATTGACCATACAAACTTCATACGCATCCCATGGCCAACTCCTCCACCACTGTTCCACCACCAATCCACCATCATCTTTACCTTTTAGTTGTTGATCAGATTTTAACAATCAAGCCCCTTGTAAGATTTAATTCCGTGTATAGAACTGGTCTAATTCAAATAGTTCGATTGTGCAAGGCAGAAAAGAACCCCATGTCCGATCCAAGATGATGATCCCTGATTATCATTCAGAACGGGCACTATATCTACCTATATCTATGATAATCAGAACGGGCACCACATCTACCTATATCTATCATGGGTTTTCTTGTGATCCGTATGGTTGCTAAGAATCAAATGTAATTTTAATTTTCAAATGATTTGCTAGAGTCTGGCTATCCAAGATTTGTTTCGTTTACACTTGGAATCAATTGGTCACGTACGGAGACGTTATAAACCCTTCTCCGTTGGTGGTATTTTCAATCATATTTGATCTGTATCAAACCAGATTCAAATTTAGACTTGCTTGAAGTGAGACTTATATAAAATGGGGCGAACAGACAGAAAAACCTCACAATGTCATCTCCATCTTGTTTAACTTCCAGAATTTCAAGTCACTGAAATCCCAATACAATTTGAAGATTTAAGGAATACAGAGATCCTATGAATATCCTACATCTGAGAATGGCTAAGGGATCCTTGATGATGGTTGTAGAGTTGGCGGTGATTGGGTGTAACAAATATTTAGCGGGGATATATTTGTCCGAGACACAAAAATAAACCGAACCGGTCGTAGTTAACTACGAGTTTCACACTCCTCAAATCCGTTTTTGCTTTCCCTCTAATAAAAATCTTAATATTGAGGCCATTAAGGGTGTAGATATTCGAACCTGAGACATCAAGCTTTTAGGAGTGCACGCTCCACCATTGTACCAACTTGATTGTTAGTGTTAACTTGATACACTAAAGATCAAAACTTAAAAATGTTTTCTCTAGTTTAATAATATTTATAGGCAAATATATAGTGATTCGATAATCAACCATGAATGTTCGATTCATGATTTAACATACGATTCGATTTTCAAAATAGAAAAACTATTAGTTTCCCGATTCATGATTTCACACCCTTGACTATAAGAACTAGATAGAAATGGAGTAGTCGTCCAATAGTTATTAACCTCGATCTAAAGGATGATGTCTTTGTTTATTCATCAATGCGTCTTCAAGATATTTTTATAACACCACCTTATGATTGCAATATAAGTTCGTATTTCATCCCATTTAATACCTCTGAAGTCTTCACCCATTTTTTATCATTGTTAGGAGAAAAATAAGATTGTGCTTTATTAGTGATGCTTAGCTTTAAATACCAATTCAATTTCAACTAATGAGCAATATCTTTTGCGACATCATTCCAATGTGGATCCCATAAATGGTGACATTGTTCTTGACATCTTATCTTTTATGGCCAATGTTTTCAAACCCAGACCGGATATCAAAACGGTAAAATCACTGGATCAGGGTCTGCTGGTTCAACTAGGGTCTGCTGGTTCAACTAGGGTCTGGGTAAGTCAAATTAACATTCTCTGACTTATCTCTTATCGAGGAGGGATCCCCTCACACTTTTATTATCACACTATCTCACACGTTGGACGTCATTTTTGCGAATTAAAACCAAATCATAACGGATTTGAAGCTAATATTTTGGGGATATGTTATTATTACATAGCTCTACCTTCCTACCAAAAATGAGCGTATTCCGAGACGTATAACACCATCATCTACTACTTTGAAAATGAGCCGTTGAAAATCTGTGGATTTCTGGTCGTCGAAATTAAGACCAGTAGATCGTGAGGTTTTACATTTAGGAATAAGCTCATTTTTAGTAGACATGTAGAACTTGGCAAGAGGAACATATCCTCAAAATATTAGCTTCAAATCCGTTAAGGTTTGGTTTTTATTCAGAAAAATGACGTCCAACGTGTGAGATCGTGTGATAATAAAAGTGTGAAGGGATCCTTCCTCTTATCTAATTAATTTACCTTTATTATTAGTTGATTAGTTGGTTTGTTGTTTTGAAGTATAGACAAAATTGAAAATCTCTCAAAGAAACCTTCTCTAATCGGGTACTCTAACTTATCTCTACTACTACGATTAATGGGTTATGTTTAATCACCTTGGTGAGAAAATTCTATACTCTTTCTCATGATCACCCTCAACAGTTCAACTCCTGATCTTCATCAGATATATCGAAAACCATCTGGTTCATTTCTTCAAACTCTCCTCATTTTTCATCTATAAAGTTTCTTCACAATCATCACCCTAATAAACTTTGATTTCATTTCATTTTTCATTTTTCTTATAGCTATATCTAAAAACGATTACAGTTATCTCCACTAAAAAAGACCCATAATTTTCATGTAAATTCAGATCCATATCGTTTTCAATTGAAATTCTAGAAAGTAAAATTGATATTTCAATTTAGAGAAGTCTCAATTAATGGTAGCTATATAAACACAGAAGGAACCAGGGAAATAGTTATCTGATCGACCTAATCAGTTCATCAAGAAAAAAAAAAAAAAAATCTCTGATGCAAAAGCAACCGGGTGAACTAGTTACTAGTTGGACCGGCCGGTTTAACCGATTTATCAGTTTAATTTAACACGTTTTTTGTGAAAATTGGTGGGTCAATGGTGACCCAACCCAATATTTTTTTGCTGTTTCAGTGTGTTTCCGATTGGAACGACCAGTCTGGTTCTGAAAACACCGTTTATGACATGTTTAATGCTCTATTGATGTGGAAACTCACTACTAACAGGGATCACTTGAGTAGAGCCTTGATGATCCATAGACACTCACCGTTAATACTCCACCAACCTCCATCATTTTCTTCTTTTGGGATGCATACTAAGTTATTCCTTCTCTAACTTTTGTCAAATCCTGAGATCCCCAAGTACTCCTTATCAATCTTTTTAAGTTCCGTTTGGATCTTTTCTATTACTCCATCCATTTGACTTCTCCTTTCTTAGCCAAACTGGAAATTACTTAACAACGATATGGGATTAGGCGAACCCAGCTTGTATTAACCAAATTCTATTAAGTGATTCTAGGGGAGTCACCTTCCCGCGTGTAATAATAATTTAGTTGATTTTTTATAATATATGCATGCTTAAAAAAAAAAAAAAAAAAAACCTTCTCCTTTCTTGCAATTATTAGATAAAATTCTTTTCAATATACCCTTGATCCATCCTCCTTCCGTAGAAGATATAAGCACCCAAAATTTGAGACCTCCTCTACCTTCCTCCTCAGCTTTTATCCCATCTCTATTTCCCATCTTGATTTTTGTGAGATCAAAGGACTCCAGTCGATTTAGAAGAATTTCCTATCACTAATTTGTTTGTTAATTTGCGAGTTAATTCAGAGAAAACCGAAATGTTTTTTTATCGGGTCTGATAGGCCCGCTAAATTAGGATCGGACCCGATATAAAAACGGTTTCGAGTCCTAATTTAGTGGTCCCCAGCCCCGATAAAAATTTAGATATTCGTCGGGTATCCGGTAGGTCTATGAAAATCAATTATATTTTTTGCTAAGTTTCTTTTATCTTCTTCATGGTTGCTTGAATCTAATAATTTCCGATATAAATTTATTAGTCCCTCCGTTTAAAAAAAAATAATGTTGGTTTCATTTGTAATTGATGCACGAAACCAGCCTTTTTTTTTTGAAACGGAGATAGTATTATATTTATACAAATATTGTAATTGAAAATTAGATCTTGTTAGCACAATGTGATCATGTGACGGTGACAGTTTTGTAAGTTAGTCTTTTGTGTCTACCAGTCATGATTTGGTCTTGGTTAAGAGGCAGTCATGTTGACTGATTCTCTTCTTCCTCTTGTCTGTACAAATATGTCATGTCTCTCCTTTTGATCTTAATCAAGAAAGATAATCGGAGCATTTTCCGCCGACTTAGAGCTCTTGACATGGTATATACCAAATCCTAATTTCAGAAAATTTCTTCGATCTTCATCTTTACTTTTAAAGTTTCAATTTTTTTTACCAAATCACTTCTCATTTTATCCTTCAATGGGAAATACAATATCAAGTCCACCTTCAAATCCTTTAAAACTCATCATTTCTCTCATGTTAAGTTCAATTCAGCAAATTTTGTGTTATAGAAGTCTCGGATCGTTCGTCTACTACGAAGCTTAAATTTGTACAAATATGTTGATGGTTTCAGTCCAGAACCACCTGAATTTATTCGTGATCATGTTACTAAAGCTCCAATATAAAATTTTAGCGTATCTATAATGGATCCAACAAGATCAACTTATTCTTTCATGGATTCTCTCGTGTTTATCTGATGAAACTCATCTTTATATTCTTGGTTGTACAACAACTCTAAATGTATGGAAAACTTTAGAGAATAAATACAATTCTACATTCGAATCTCGTCTAATGCAGTTAAAGAATAATCTCCAACATCTAAAGAAGGCAAATGCATCAACGGAAGCGTACTTTAGTCGTGCCAAATTCATTGCTTATCTGCTTTCCCAGATAAGTAGTGAAAAAGCGGGGGTACAACAACCACACCCAATATTTCGTTTGGCAATCTGAATAGACAAACCCCAATATACTTTCAAGAGAATCAACAAGACAGTCAGACTCAATCTAGAGAAAAGTATATCAAAGAGTTTTATATCTCTATCTCTTAATTCAATCCGCAATCAGCAAATAGGAACTTGCGAGCCCGATTGAATATAAGAGAAATAACTTGAACGGTACCAAAGACCAATGTTCAAGGATCAATCAATTTCAATCAACAACCAAAGGTTGGATTTACCAATTGATCGATTCAACGCACAACCTGTGATATTTCAATTATATAACAAAATATAATGCGGAAAAGAAATAACACAAACACCAGAATTTTGTTAAAGAGGAAACCGCAAATGCAGAAAAGCCCCGGGACCTAGTCCAGAATAAACACACACTGATTATAAGTTGTTACACCAATTTCCTACTACCTATTCGGACTAGATGTAATACCTGCTTCAGCTGTATTCAAGCACTTGTAGAACTCCTAGCAGAACACCGATTCTTTTTAGGAATTCTTCTCGTATAACTTCTAGCAGAACACAAATTCTCTTTAGAAGTTATTCTCGAAAATCTTCAGGCAGAACAAAGTTCTCTTCAAAAGATACAACAACACGATTGATACTTTTCGATCTTTTGTTTTCACAAAACACCGAATCGATTTCCCTTTAGGTGTAAATCAAGGTTTTGGAAATCTTGTGTTTGTTTTGAGAAAAAGAATTACTAGGTAAAAGTAATATCAAAACAAACTTGTAGATTAGGGATTATTATACTCTTCAAATAGGAAGAGAAACCTAATGATTCTACAACAAGAACAACTAGAATAAATCTAGAGATATCTTGTTTAAAACTTCTTAAGGATTTTTACGAGATACCTTAATCGAAGTTTTCTTTCTATCTTCCGATTTCGACTAACAAGTGTTGGTATACGATCGGAAACTGAAATCTATCAAAACCTAGGGTTTATGATCAACAACTCTTGAATGGTTTTATATCAGAAGAGAAAACCTTAGAACTGACAAGAGGTGAAAAACCTAGATTACAAGTTGTATAATCAATCACGAAGATTAAATCCAACTCGGCTTTGTGATCCCCAATACAAAGACTTTTATCTCACTCTTGTTCACGAAGAACAGAAGACATTGAAAACAACCTTACGAAGCTTACACCAATATTCCAAAGGGGATGAAAAACGTGTAGCACTCACGAACCCTTTATTTATAGTGAACAATAGCTTGGAACCTAAGCAAAGCTATTTTCATTTTTCAAGACTCTCATAATTTTGGAAGTCTTTCCTAAGTTACAACTCTTGCCAAATAATTAATTTAGCAAATATTGTATTTATGTGAGTAAATCACAATTTATCTTAGGAAGGAATAACAAACACTTTAATATGGTAATCAAATATGTTTGGAGTAATAGCTATCTTGCCTAGATAAGGAAACATCAAAAACTTGACCAAAAATGGCTTCTAGTCACGTAATTGGGCTCAAGTCCGTGAACCGTTACAAACAGTTTGTGGATTGTTTCCTACTAACGAACTGTAACAATTACAGCAACACTTATAATTGTTACTTTAATAAATCACTCATAACTTCATCGTTATAACTCAGAATTGAGTGATTCTTGGCTCATTGAATTCGTAAGCTCATTCACTATAACATGAGATCCTTTCTAGGGATAAAGGTTATTGTCACCAAAGTTGTGAATCAAATAACCTCAAGTATATATACATAAATGTACATTTACCGTCATAGGAATTGTTCCATAAAGTGAGCATTTATTTTGATAGATTAGAAAGGTAGAATTGAACAAGAATCCAAATGAAATCAATTACCACATACCTTTGTTGATGAAGTCCTTGTTGATGTCTTCTTGTAGTCTTCAAACTTCATCCTTCAAGGATCGCTTCAATTCTACTTCTTAGACTTAATCTATTCCGAAACAATCTTTAGTATACTAAATCAAGAATGCATTTTGGCAACTAAAATTGACAACTAACTTAACACACCAACGCTAGTGGGTCCGACCGAGCAATGCTCTAACAAGTAGACCTATTCTTAATGAAGATCTTGTCTTTCACATCTTAAATGGTTCGCCTTATGAATTCGTTGTGTTTCGAACCTTAATCAATACTCAACATACTTTCTTGTCTAGTTGTGGTATTATACAAAAAGTAAGTTGTCCTCGTGAACATCAGCAAAATGGTAAAGCAGAGAGAAAGTACATGCATATTGTTGAGACGGGACTTGCATTATTGAATCATGCTTTTATGCCCTTTCCTTACTGGTCTTATGCCTTTGAGACTGTTAAATACTTGATCAACAGATTTCCTACACCAGTTTTGGGTAACTCTACTCCTCTTGGGACTCTTTATTCTTTTTCTCTAGATTACGCTTTTCAAAAAAAATATGGTTGTGCATGTTATCCATGTCTTAGGCCCTATATATATATAACAGAAATAAGTTGGAGAATAGGTCTTTCAAATGTCTCTTTTTAGGGTATAATGTTAGGCATACAAGATACAGGTATGCCTCAATCTATCTACTAATAAGATCATTATTTCTAGAAATGTGGTCTTTAATGAATCTAATTTTCCATATAAAGTCATGTTTTGTCCTTCTTCTATTTCATCTCCTTCCATTACTTCCATGTCTCTTGATTCACCACCACACATTGACTCAACAAAAGTACCAGCACCTACACCATCACCACCACTTCCACCACCTCATTTCCAATTCCTATTGCTGAGCCATATCCAGATATTGACCAAAATCCCCCTGTGAGATTGCCAGTTTCTGAAGCTATTTCTCACCCAATTCAAACAAGAAGTAAGAATGGTATATTCAAACCCAAGGTTTTCAGTGCCATTTCTTCTGAGGATTTAGAGACTCCCACTACTTTTTGCTGAGGACAAAAAGAAACCAATTTGGAGAAAGTTCATATATGAAGAAATTGATGCTCTAGTAGAAAATGAGACATGGGAGTCGGTCTCTTACAAACTTGGCATGCAGAATGTAGATTGTAAGTGGGTTTTCAGAGTCTATAGGAATGCAGATGGATCTTTTAAGAGATGTAAAGACAAATTGGTGGCTAAGGGATTTAATCAAGTTGAAGGTCTTGACTATCAGGATATACTTTTATCCTAGCAGTCAAATCACCACTATCAAACTTATGATTTCTGTTGCTCTGTTTAAAGGACATACTATTAGGCAGCTTGAAATACAGAATCCCTTTCTTCATGGTTTTCTTAATGGGGAAGTTTATATGCAACAACCACCTGGTTTTTTGGACAAGGATTTCTAAATCATGTATGCGCTTTTAAGAAATTTCTAGCTATATGGTCTTAAATAGGCTCCTAGGGCCTAGTTTGAGAGATTAAGTCAGTTCTTGGTTACTCGAGTCTTTGTATCATCAAAGACCGGTACTTCTCTCTTTTACAAAGTCACATATATTATACCTCTCTATGTTCTCATCTATGTTGATGATATCCTTGTGATTGGCAGTTCTGCATCATCTCATCAATCTCTAATTACTTCTTTGGGTTTTAAATTTGCTATTAAGGATCTTGGTCCTCTTTATTTCTTCTTAGGCATTCAGGTTAATTATATTGGTACTTCTATTCATCTAAGTCAGCAACAATATATTCACATTTTTCTTGAGAAGACCAACATGTTGACTGCCAAACCTGTCTTTACCCCTATTGTTGTTCATAACACACACTCGGCTTCCAATCCAATTGCATTTGAAGACCCTTATTTGTACATAAGTATTGTGGGTGCTTTGCAGTACTTGACCATTACAAGACCTGATATTTCTTTTGTTGTGAGCAAAGCTTATGCACAACCCTTCTATTGATGACTGGAGTCCTGTCAAGAGACTATTAAGATATTTGATTAATGGTATTATGTCTCATGGTTTTCGATATAAGAAATCATCATCTTTACCATTGCATGTGTTTTGTGATGCATATTGGGGTAGAGATCACATTGATAGAAGGTCCACCAGTAAAATGGCTTTTGGGTCCCAACCTAATTTCTTGGTAAACAAAAACTTTTGTTTCTATATCAAGTACACGAGTTGAATATAGAATTATGGCAGAGGCCACTTCAGAACTTCTTTGGATTCAATCTTTTTTGCAGGAACTCCATTTTTCATCAAAAAATCCTCATGTTTTATGGTGTGATAATATGGGGGATGCTTATCTTTTTGTAAATCCTATATTTCATAATAGGATGAAGCAGGTGTAAATCACATTCCATTTTTCAGAGCATCGGTGGCTTCTCAAGCACTTAAGGTTAGGCATATTTATATAACTGATCAACTTGCTGATGTTCTGACCAAGGCCTTCTCCAAGATTTTTTTTCCTCACGGACAAGCTCAATTTCTCTGTTCCAGATGTCATTCGCTTAAGGAGAGGTGTTAGCATAATGTGATCTATGTTAATCGCATTTGTGACATTGACTGTTTTGTTAGTTAGTCTTTCGTGTATGTCAGCCATAGTTTGGTGTTGGTTAAGGAGACTTCATGTTGACTGAGTCTCTTTATCCTCTAGTCTGTATAAATATGTCACGTCTCTCATTTTAATCTTAATCAAGAACGATAATTAGTTTTTATATAATCAAGACTGATCTAATTTGTCTCTCATTTTAATTTTTAATCGATATACTTAATCAATCGTATTAGCACTAATCGGGATCATACTAGCCATTATGAAAATTAGTTGGATAAGGGGTTTTCAAGATTACTATTTCATAATCCCTTTTTGTTTTTATTCATATTCATCCCCAAATTGTCTTCATTTGCAGCACTAATAATAGGTTTCTTGCATTTACTACTACCCCTACTTTCCAGATGAGTAATGTTATAAAACTATATTCCCTTCAAAAATAAAAATAAAAACTAAAAAAATTTAAATGTCCAAATACATTTTTGATTAAAAGTATCTGAAATTCGTGGTAAAGAGGTAGACACCGAGAAATTGGGAATTTGTTTTTCCTGGTTAATTTATGGCCTACCCCAATCATTTGAGGCCTAAGGATTTCTTCACCCAGTCAATAGAGAAGGATAAAGGGTGTCTGAACTAGGTAAAAGCACTAAGGTACCCTCACCATTGATATCAAATGATAAACATAATTTTTCGATCAATGCTTATTCCATAGGCTTACTAAATCATTTCTATCAACTATCAAACCTAAAACTAACAACATCTATCAAATTAATTCATTCTACCTTTTTATTTTAATTTTTTTTAATTAAACTAAAAAGCGTCGATGCGGTAACGTGGCAGTGTAATTTTATTAATCCGTTCTTTCTAATTAGGTTTTTGATTTAATTAACCATCTAAATTTAGAAATCTAGGTTTTCGATGTGTGGCCATAATCGGTTGACGTATGGATCCACATTGACCAATTCCACCATAATCGGCCAATGATCATGTACGCGTCGACCAATTCTCATTGGTGTTCTTAATGGTTGAAGAACACAAACCATACTTGATTTATGTGAGTGTCCACATCTACGTATTCTGGTTTTGTGTTTTTCGTGGTTGAAGAACACAAACCAGAGTCGGTCGATGTAGGCATTCACATAGATCTACTTTTGGTTAGAGGAAATGAAAAAAAAAAAAAAGGTTGATTTTTTTTTCTGGAATCGGTCAATGTGGATTTCCCTGATCACCGAATGTAGAATCGGTCCAAAAATGTATTGTCGTTTTGTTAATAATATGATTGCACAATACGCTTTTAACTAAGAACATCTCCGGTCGTTTTGTTAATAATATGGCCGGACATAAACTCATTTTATGTTATTTGTGTAAGTATCCAGTTGTTTAGTATAGAATTTGGCTGGGTACTCTTTTTTTATAACACAGTCGGCATATACGAGCATCCCGATTCTTTGTGTTTTTGGTGAATGAAGAACACCAACCCAGAATCGATATATGTGTTTGTTTGTGGCTGTCGATTATTGTTTGATATTACATGATTTCACAAACGTGCTGTTTAGTAAGTAATATCCACCTATTTTATGTGTTCTTCGTAAATGAAGAACATCAACATAGAATTGTCCTACGGGATCATGAACATCCATTGATTATCGGTTAATTTTTTATAGGAAAAGCTAAAAGGTTTCATATTTTGGTGATCAATTATATTAGTTGATTTCTAAGTTAACAAGATTAAATACTAATTAATCGACTAAATTAATACTACTTAATGAGAAATAAATTAGCCATTAAGAAATAAGGAATTTTTGAATTTACATCCTAATGACCTGCAATTGTCTTCTCATAGTAGGCTTCGAATTAACTAGATAGTTTGGAGCCTGCGTAAAACTATGACGAGTCAATTGAGTGCATAAAACGAAAAGTTACTTCACTTTCTAAAAGTAGGCGCGAACCAATATCTAAGCCATCACATAGAAAAACTTCCAAAAATAAAATCCCATAAAATAATACTAAATCAGTTTATAGTTTTCTTGATCAGTTTCAAAAGGGAGAGACTGATCAGTTTCAATATCTCCCATTTGCCATAGGCCGTTTGCACTTTCAGTTGACCAAACCCCATGTGCATCGTCCATACTTGATAGTTCATACCTCGACAAAATACTAGGAATTGCAACTTGTGCCTGGTGGCCCAAACAAGTGATACTTCAGCAATGTAAATCATCTTCTTCGTCGGTATTCGATGCATTATTATTTATGACGTAACGTACAGGATGCCGGATTGAATAAATCATCACCTCCTAATAATTGGCCATAATTGTATCCCAAGCCTCGATTAATAAAATTTCCATTTCCTTAAAAAAGAAAGGAAGGTACTTTAACAAAATATATACTAGCCTTGTTTGAAGAGAGTAGGTCGCATTACCTTTCCTTATATAGTAAGGATGCCCATCTTCTCTGGCAAGCTATCACATTGAATTAGCAGTGCATCTTCAATCCTCTGCTTCTCTATTGATCAATATTTCTCACTTGCAATCGAAAACCTCTTCTTGGTTTAGTATGTGAAGGAAGTTTTGCATTTATGGCTTCATCACCATCTAATAACCTAAGATGGACTCCCAATGCAAGCCCAATTAGTTCACCGGTACCGCCACCACTTTTTAGTCCGGAAATAAGTAGTTCACAAGTAGATGATGAACCATTCATGAGTCCTGCTCACCATCATGAGCTGAAGCAGAAGCTAGATCAGTATGTTGATGAACCCGCCAAAAATGATGCGGTTGTTAACTCTTTAAGAGTAAGTGGCCATCAATCGAGCAAGAAAAAAGGATCAGAAGAAAACAAGAGTTCATTTGTAATAAAAATGGAACTAAAATCTGAAGGTGGTACTGTTGTGTGCGTCCGTGTACCTACGTCCAGTAGTAAGGGTAATGATATTGATATAGCTATCATTGAAGGGTTAAATGGGTATGCTCAACCTGGTGAGGTCTTAGCTATCATGGGTCCTTCCGGTTCTGGAAAATCAACTCTTCTTGATGCATTAGCAGGTAATTAGGCAAATTCACTGTTAAGTTCAAGTTATATTATATTGTCGACTTATAGTTGTCCAATGATTATTTTACTAGAACAAATGATAGAGTCGATGATGACGTTTTTAATTATACTAGTGATGGCCCATCTTTTTTTTTGATGATATATAAATCCCGAGGGAGACAATGTGATTTTAGCCCATCAAAAATGCCCACAAAATTTTATTTTGCCGACGGTATGAAGCATTAGGCTAAGTCCTATAGGCTTTTAATCTAGCAGTCCACGTCAGCTATGGCAATCTTCTAAGTCCTATGGGAGTGCTAATCTAGCAGCAAGATTAGCAGTCCACGTCAGCTGGGACCACTGTCCAGCGTTGTTTGGTTCAGCGCTTTAAATTTAAGCCGTCAGATCAAATTTTCTGATTTTTGTGATCCGTGTGATTTTTGTGAGCGCTGAACGGTTCAGCGCTAAGGTCACTTTTTCCGCGCTGAATGATTAAGCGTTTCAATCTCGCTGCTAGTTGAACTGCGAGCACTTGCTAGGAGAGAGAAGTAGTGTTAACTTTTAGACCACACTTTTTTTTTGATTTGCAACACTTTTTAGCCAATCTAGCAGCTCAATCTAGCCCATAGGGGTTAGCCTTAGATCTTGAAATGACAGGTTTAGTCTCAGAAATTTACTATATCTTCACACTTTTATTTTCACACTATCTCATATATTGGACGTATTTTTTTGTGAATAAAAACCATACAATAACGTATTTAAAGTTAGTATTTTAGAATATATTTGTCTTACGAAGTTCTAGATACCCATAAAAAATGAGCATATTAGGAAATGTATCACTCCATCATCCATTACTTTCAAAATCAGCCGTCTAAACTTATCGAAATTCCAACCGTTTGAGGTTTAGTATTTCAAAATGTGCTCAATATTTGTGGATATCTATAGCTTTATAAGACGAACATATACTCCTAAAATATTAACTTCAAATACGTTACTACTTAGTTTTTACTCACAAAAAAAACCGTTCAAAATGTGAGATAATATAAGAATAGGAGGAGAGAGTATCCTTACTCATTTTTAAGTTATCCATCCTATCATTTTGAAATTATTGAATTAACCTTAGCATATCAGTCAATTTAACTATAATATGAGAATAATAGTAAATACTTATCCCATTTAACTCTATTATAAAGATGAATATGAAAAAGTACTGTACTTTCAAATGTGATTTTAATATTTGGCTCTAAAAAAATAGACGAAAATCTCAAAAAATTATAGTGGCATGTGGCCGCCTAAAAAATAATATTATTCGCCACTGAAATTTGCTCCCACTAAGATAAATTTCTGGCTTTGTTCCTGGCTTCAAGTATACCATTACACTTTTATCGCACTTATCGTTATCTATTGAGATTAGTAACATTGAGCATTCGTAGAATTTATTTTTAGCTCAACCAAACCTAGATTTATAGTTTCGTCGCTTAACTCGTTTGGATGCATGAACGCTAGCTGCATTCAATCAAAACAGAACACTGCTTTTCTCATTTTAAAGATGGCGGAAACTGAATCAAAAAAGACTAAATGCAGGGAGATTGCCCTCAAACACAAGACAGTTGGGTCTGATACACGTTAATGGTCGGAAACAAAGGCTTTCTTTTGGTACATCAGTAAGAATAATAAGTCTGGATTCATCTTCCATTTTTATTTCACAGTATTCACTTTAACAAACAAATTTTTGATTTAATAGGCTTATGTAACACAAGATAACACGTGAACAACGACATTGACGGTCAAAGAAGTCGTTTACTACTCTGCTTTGCTTCAATTACCTGACTCTATGACAACATCGGAAAAGAAAGAGAGAGCAGAAACAACAATAAAAGTGATGGGATTGCATGAAGCTAGGAACACAAAAATAGGAGGGTGGAACATCAAAGGGCTAAGCGGTGTACAAAAGCGAAGAGTAAGTATTTGTATTGAGATTTTAACACGTCCAAAACTTCTCTTTCTAGATGAACCTACCAGCGGTCTCGACAGTGCAGCATCTTACCATGTAGTAAACCGGATTGCAAAGCTTTCTCGACAATATAGAATGACTGTTATTGCATCTATTCATCAACCGAGTAGTGAAGTCTTCAATCTCTTCCACAATCTTTGTCTACTCTCTTCTGGGAGAACAATTTACTTTGGTCCTGCTTCTGCAGCGAATGGGGTAACCAAATCAAGACTCATCATTTTATCTTTCTACAAATTTCATTCTTTTTATCCCACATATAGTACGATTTGTACTTATGTTGCATTTTTTATTGGCGCAGTTTTTTGCATTGAATGGATTCCCTTACCCAACTATGACAAACCCATCCGATCATTACCTGAGAACTTTGATGAAGTAAGAATACCTTAAGGCTCCATTGATGTGAGAATTTTTATCTCAACAAAATCTAAAAGTGTTGTATCAATATTCCTATCCAGGACACGGAAAAAGGTTTTGGTGGCAAAGTAACAACAACTGAGGAAGCAATTTATAAACTTGCGGAGTCGTATAAGTCATCACAAATCTTCCAACAAGTCAAACTTCAAGTATCGAATCTATGCAAAAGACTAATAACATAGTAACTACGAACGCTTAGTTGTGGATGATATTCAGGATCCTTTAATTTTGCTTACAAAACATCTTTCATATTACAGGAAGGAAGTATCTTAGAAAAAGGAACCCAAGCTAGCTTCTTAACACAATCAGTTGTTCTTACAAGAAGGTCTTTCTTGAACATGCACCGCAATTTGGGCTACTACTGGTTACGTTTAGGAGCTTACATTGGACTTGGTCTTTGTGTTGGTACAATATTTTTGAACATTGGTACCAGTTTTGGTTCAATTCAGGTAAAAGAGCCGGAACAACCTCTTAAAATTTCAATAATCTTTAAACTGATCCTTTAAAATGAAGTACACTCACATCTACTAGCCTGGGTACTATATTTTGCAGGCCAGAGGTTCAATACTTTTGTTTGTAGTTGCATTCTTAACTTTCATGGCAATTGGGGGATTCCCTTCTTTCGTGGAGGACATGAAGGTATGATTCTATTTTTATGCGTGTGTACATACAGAAAGATTACTTCTAAAACATCTTTGCTTTGTAGTTTTCATACTAATTTTCACTTTTCTTTTCGTCTCTTGAAATTCAGATCTTCGGACGGGAACGATTAAATGGGCATTACGGTGTTGCAGCATTTGTTGTGGGAAATACACTATCATCAGTTCCATACTTGCTTATGATCTCACTATTACCAGGAGCCTTAGCTTATTACCTAGTTGGTCTCCACAAAGGATATGAACATTTTCTCTTCTTTGCTTTACTACTGTTCGTATGTATGATGTTAGTCGAGAGTTTAATGATGGTCGTTGCAAGTATAGTACCCGATTTTCTTATGGGTATAATTGTCGGAGCTGGAATTCAAGGTGCGATGATATTGAATGCTGGCTTCTTTAGACTACCAAATGATCTTCCCAACCCAGTTTGGAAATACCCAATGTACAACATTTCCTTTCACAGGTATGCAAATGAAGGGTTTTACAAGAATGAGTTACAAGGACTTCAATTCCCTAATAATCAAATAGGAGGATCATCGACTATCAGAGGAGGATCATCGACTATCAGCGGGGAAGAAATTTTGAAAAACATTTGGCAAATGCCTACAGGGTACTCAAAATGGGTTGATCTTGCTGTTCTATTTGGAATGGTGGTTCTATATAGACTAATGTTTTTTAGCATTATCAAGTTGTCTGAAAAGAAGAAATCCTCAAGTTGTCTGAACAGATGAAATCAATTGTAAGAGTTCTAAATCCATTGTGTATTTTCGTTTTTGTATCCATTGAACCAAGACGGCGATTACAAACATACTGTTCTGAAGTTGGAAGGCAATTGAAACATTTTTATTTAGATTTTAACTTTGCCATTAAAATTTTGCAGACCTGTTTACTATTAATCCACAGCTTAGTATGATCATTTTTGTGACAAGTAATGTTTAGTGTTCAAGCGAAGGATCCCAACTGATTATGCAGACCTGAATTGGGTAGCTTAACTATAGAAGAATATTTACATACCATTCAAAATTCCAGAAACAACAAAACATGCATTTTGCTCTGACATTACTCACAATGAGATCAGAACTGATGCAACCTTCCATGTTTGACTGCATGCCTGTCCATCCATTTCATCCATGGATCAATTCAGTAACTAAACTAGGCCAATCCCTTGCAGAGCACAAATTGCACCAATCAAAGGAACCACATAATGATCAAAGTACATGCTTTTAGGTACATGTAACTGGATGTCATGGCCTCATCCTTTTCTTTTCTGTCTTTTTGAGCTCCCGCTTAGACCTTGAAATTTGGCATGTTGTTCTCGTAACTTCTGTTCTGTCAAATCACATATTCTTCCAAATCTCTTGAACCGGTTGCAACCACCATAACATAGACCAGACAATTACTAAACACATGTATAAACCCAAATTTTAGCATTTCCTCACCGAAGAGATATACTTGTTTTAGCAGAAAGACCACTCAGCAACCTGTTATAAGTAGCAAGATCGGGTATAAATCCTTCATCCAACATCATTTCCACCAAGGCTTCCCCCTCCTCCTTTCTACCTTCTCTAGAAAACCCAGACACCAATATATTATATGTCATGCCATCAGGATCCAAACATTTAGTAGAAGCTAACAATCTCAATCTATTAGCATCCATCGTTCTCCCCAAACCACACATCTCTCGCAATACACAATTATAAGTCACACTGTCCGGAACAATTCCTAGCTTTAACATTTTTTCCATCAAAACAAATGCATTTTCCACCATTCCTGAACTCAGTAAGCTATCTATTAAAGTAGTACAGGAAACTGGACTCAGAATCTTTCCTTTCTCTAGTAACTCTCCCACAAGCTCTAACGCCTCAT
This sequence comes from Papaver atlanticum, assembly GCA_023531105.1. Taxonomy (NCBI): domain Eukaryota; kingdom Viridiplantae; phylum Streptophyta; class Magnoliopsida; order Ranunculales; family Papaveraceae; genus Papaver; species Papaver atlanticum. The sequence goes on along the minus strand of JAJJMB010003726.1, from coordinate 4,003,828 downwards.
TCATCTTCCTTTCCAAGCAAAGCCCTTGAACAATATCTAAACAATCATATCTATCAGGAATCGCATTTTTCCTAAAAATATCAATAAATAGCTTACTAGCCTCTGACGTCCTATTCTCTCTACACAGCCCAACAAACAAAATGTCGCATGTTACATCTGAAAACTCAAATCCCAAATCAAGCATCTCATATGCCATCTCAATACCCTCCTTAAACTTTTTGCTTCTAAAGAACCCTTTAATCAAAGTGTTGAAACTAACAACATTTGGGTTACAACCTTTAACCTTCATCTCTTTGAACAATTCAAGTGCAGAAGAGAACTGAGAATTCCGACAATAACTACTTATCAAAGTATTAAAAGTATAAACATCAGGTTTAACTCTATCCTTAACCATCTTATCATAAAATTGTAAAGCTTTGTCATGTTGTCTATACCTAACAAAGCCATTAATCACTATATTATACAGAATTACACTAGGTTTTCCATCAATTAGTTTCCGCATGTTTCCAAATGCAATCAAAGCATCATCTAATCTCCCAACTTTACAATACGCGTTGATAGCAAACCTAAAAATAACTTCTGTTCTGTCGCATGAGAATATCCCATCCGAACAAGGACAGGGGTTTGAGACCATACCTTCAAGAATTGAATTAAGATCATCGAAACGGTCAGTAATTGCCAGAGTTCTAACCATCCATTCGTAAGTGAAGTGATCATGACGAAATGCATCAATTTCTGAAGCCCAACGAAAGATGTGAACATCGAATTGGGTGAATCTGGGGTGATAATGTAACTTTTTATGGAGGAAATTGAAGAGATCATGAGGGGTAAAAGAGGGTTTAAGATGGGATTTAAGAAATTCAAGCAGTTCTTGTTGAGATGTTTGAGACAGGGAAACTGTAGGGAGAGGGATATTTAAGGGTTCAGGTTTATTAATGAGGTTAGAATTTGGTATAGGTCGGAGAAGTGTAGATGAAGATTGTAAAGTTTTTGTGATAGGTTTTGGAAGTTTCCTGAAAACCATTGTATGTATGTTTAGTTTAACAAACCCTAATCATACTCGTTGCCTGTATTCCATACGCTTGTTTTCTTCCAGCAAACTTTCCTTCTTTAGTAGGCAATACATTCAGAATCTGCCACATAAAACAGCACATTTTCAATCTTAAATCTAACATAAACTATAGTTGCAGTGCCCTAAAAGTTTGAATATAAGTATATTTGTTAATGTAGCGTAACAACCTGCACTTTATTGAGTAATGAACCATTTTCCACGATGCACTTCTGCTCCTTGAACCTGCAAACCATGAATAAGTAATAAGGAAAAAACTCCACAAACAGGAAGACTGCTCCTCAATTGCATTATTGCTCTTTCACATGTGCTATTCAGCAGGTAAGGGGATCATAAAACTAACCTTGGGCTTGCATATATCTGCTATCTCACCATAGGTTTCAAAATAACTGCAAAAACTGACAGCTATTTAGTTACTAAACAATCTTTTCAAGAGCTAAACAACAGAGTAGCATTACACAATTAACAAATAGCGAACAGGGAAAAAATCATTAAAGGGCACCAATTATCACAATAGGCGACTAACCACAGAAATGCACTTCTAAAAGTTGGTAGTTCTTTAGTTTAACAACTTAATGCATTACCCACTATAAGCAAATATCTGCCTCAAAAAAACTGGTTAAGATAGTTAAGATAACACACAAACTGGTCACACCTTGTGTCGGCGCACAAGTAATATAAATGCAGGGTTATTTAATGTGCAACACTCTTTCTGATATTGGTGTCGACTGGTTTTTCTTGATACTGATCTATGATTTCTCTTTATGTTGTTCTTTTCAGGTCTTTTATCTCTTTTTCTTCTTTTTATGCTACTTGAATTTGGGTTGTTCTGAGTTTATATCGCCAACGGTATCTCTCTTACTTTTGTAATTTATATACTATTGTGCTTGTTGTAAGCTAATTAGAGTGTCATTCGATTTTTTTTAAAGGTTTTGCTTTGTGGAGTGTGATTACAGGTTACAGCTGACAGAGGACTTGAGTTACTTTCACAACTTTGGTTTCAGTCTCCTTGTAAGTTGAATTTATAATGTCATATTCAAGTCTAGAAATCTTTTACCAGGCCAGAATGTTATCTATCATTCAACATCAGCATTCTGTATCAACTTCATTTCTCAATACTAAAGTGACACCATTGTATCCACTGAATAAGAATTTATCATCTGTTATACCACGATTTTCATTACGTAAACTAGTATACCAAAAATCAGGTCTAAACTAATCTATTTTCCGAACTGGTACCAATGTTCTATGGCTACTACATCACTGTCCTCAAGCTCTATAATGAAATCTTAGTCAATAATAAATCAAAATCACAATGCTAGAGACCCGGGAACATCATAGGAATTTGGGAGGCGCAGTTCATGTATTCTAGCAGAAAGTAAACAAAGGAACAAAAGAGATGGACCAGATGCTAACACCCAAAAGTTGTTTTCAAGTTACAATTCTTCATGTAATCTTAGACCTAACTTTCCAGTCACTCAGTTTGTGCCAATGGAGTTACAAAGATCATTCAAACAACTGACTTACATAAACCTAAACTCAGAATTAGATAAACCCCAAACCGTAAAACCACTCGATATCTATTCTTCAACTCTATAAATAATCTAATAATAATAAACTGAGAAATAACACCACAGGGAAGCAATGCATACAAGTAGTGCTCAAAATCTCATCAATCCAACTTTAGAAGTCCCAACACAGAACACATTTGATATCTCTAAGTCAAAATTGAGATTATACAATCTTTTTTAACTAAACTATGAAACAAAAACATGTCTAGGAAATAACCAAAACACGCCCTAATCAGCAATAACCAATCCAAACCCTAAATCAAAATCAAACATGCAAGCAAGCAAGAAAAATCACCATCAAAACAACCATCATAAAATACTAAATTCGTGCAGACGAGAGTGGAATCAAATCATACCTGTTTTCAAAGATAATCCAAGTGATTTTCTAAATTGTCACTTGAAATCAAAGAATTTTCGAACTCGGGACAGAGAAATGAGATTTCTTTACTCACTGAGACTGACTGAGATAGAGAGATATAAACTGATATGAAGTTTTGGGCTTGCAAAATCTCATTTGGGCCCACCACCACCGACCATCACCTATCACCTCCCACTACCACCACCACCTTTATATATATATATATATATATAGCCTAATTTAAATCATTAACAAAGATATTCTCACAAACCCATTACTTGTCAATCGTTTTTGGTTGAAAAAATGAGAAGTAATCATCAAAATGAGTTGAAAATGGAAATTGCAGAGAGAAGTTCGGCAAGGAATTATGTGAAAAACTTTGTCGAACTAGCCGAACTCAACTTTCATGGAGGCTTTTTTTTCAGAGAAAAGTTCGGTTACGTCGCAAAAAATGTCTCAGCCGAACTTTTATTTCGGTTACGTCGCAAAAAAGTTCGGTTACGTCGCAAAAAATGTCCCGGCCGAACTTTTAGTTCGGATACGTCACAAAAAAATGTCCCGACCGAAATTTTAGATCGGTTACGTCGCAAAAAATTTCTCCTAACAGAACTTTTCTCTGAAAGCAAAAAACTCCATTAAAACTAAGTTTGGCTACCTGCGTTTTCATGAACATTAGCCGAGCTACATTAGCAGATAAGTTCGGCTACCTGTTCTTCAGATCTTGTAGCCGAACTTGTTTGACTTAGCCCAAATCAAGCTATAAAATTTCTCATTTTCAGAAAATTTTGGCCAATACAAGCAACAAAAAACTAAATTTGAAGTATGCTTGGGTGGTTTGAAGGTTAGGATTCAAAAAATAAAAAAATAATTGAGTTTTTCCAACTCTTATATTCTCCTTCTTCTTCCCTCTCAATAACTTAATTTTAAGAAAAATAATATTGATTTAATCTTACGCTAATCACTAATTAACCTAACTTAATTACACTAACTAATGATTACACTAACTAATCATTACATAAACTTAATTAGGAAGGGTAATTTTGGTATTAATATAGATATTTGGATAAGGGGTGTCTTCACTTTACTTCTAAATGTCTTACTAAAAATAGAACCATGGTCCCCCCAAAAAAACCATGGTCCCCAAAAAATCGTTCTCGATCAGGGAATGTGGAAAGAGTGTTAAAAACACCCAGTTCAGTTCATTACCGAATCGAATAAGAGACCAAGTGAAGGAGTGAGTTTTTGAGTGCACATGAGTGCTTTTGGAGTATGAGATAAACTTTGGTTTTCACTAACTGAGTTTCGATGTCATCTCGGCTTGTCCTTTTATGATTTTGTGACTTTTTGATTTAGCGGGTTTTATATCTAACCTTTTGGGTTGCTTTATCAAAGAATCATAAGAAGATGGTGATTGAACTCATGTGTAAGTCACGTACATACTAATATCAACTTATGTAATATAAATTGTGTATTCGGTATACATATGAGTTGTTTCAGTTTTAGTCTTTATCTTGTGGCAGGTGATGGCTAAGATCATGTGACCTTTCTCTGGTAAAGGTTGTTTTTGTGTTATTCTTTTGTTTTTCAGGGAATAACACACAATGGGGGAGAGTTTTACCTCAAACTGGTGCTTAATGATATATGTTTTCGTGGGGTAATTTCTTTCCTGATAAGTAACTAGATCGGTTACGATTCTAATTTGGCTTATTGAGGTAATGATTATTTCTGTTAATCGTTTTCCTGATAAGAAAACTAAGTTAATTATAATCTTAGTTTTGGGTTATTAAAACAAGGTACGGTTATTTGAGTCTAATCGATCCCTGATAAGAAACTATAACCTAGTTAGGATTATCGAAACAATGTACAAATATTTTTGTATAATGAGATCTTGATAAGTAACTAAGTTAATTCTGATCTCAGTTGGACTTATCGAAATAAAGGAAGATTACTTCGAGTAATTGTTCCTTGGTGAGAGAGTAAAACAAATTACTTAGGTAGTTTCGATTTTAGTGTTGCTTACCAAAAGTGGTATATTAGACATCCAAATCGCTTATGCTCTTATAGGTTGTATCGAGTTCTCATGAACTTGAGGTTCCTTTCGAAATACTTGTTGTATTTTTGTTCCTTTGTCATTTCGTGACAAAATTGGAGAGAAATGCATGGAGTATATAGTGACTTACAATCAATAAGAAAGGGCATATGTGCTGAAAATTATATATGTAAACAGAAAAGAGTAAAGCATTGATAAACGGGGAGACATATCATGCTCTGTAGTACTAAATACTACAAAAGAGAATAACAAATATGTTCGGATTAAATATGTAACTAGCTTTCCTTTATGGAGAGTAAAAGCTTTTTGTTCTTCAATATCGGCATTTATTGTTTGAATATTTGCAGAACTTTGTGTTGTTGAAACTTGGAATCAAGCGTATGAAGATGAATTGATATGTAATGTAATATAATACTTTATTTTTTTATTCTGCGTTTGTAAAGAGTTTTGTCACTAAAATTTACAAATGAGGAGATTTTTAGAGCATTGCTTAGTTGAATCCACCAAGCATTGATATGTCAAGTATGGTTGTCATATTTTAGCTCCAAAAACTCGAAGCTGCTTGATTAAATTACTAAAGTCAAATTTGTTAGGTTAGACTAGGAACATTAGAAATGTTGAGACCTGCTCGTGTTACTCTGAAGAACTTGAAGACGTATCTGCATCAACAAACACATCATCCTTCTGTTTTAGGTTAGTAATACAGACTTGACTTGTTTCCATTTCTATCTACGTTTCTTTCAAGTCATTTAGTGACTTGATCATTCTTTTATGATCAAAGTGTCAAGGAAGTATATATTATTTTCTAACACAACTTTGTTATTTTGATTACGAAGTATGACGTTTATCTTTTGAACTTCGTAAATGTCACATAACACTATCTTTGTAATTTGTTACTAGTTAGTGCATTGAACTTTTGGGTTGATTTTATACCTAGAAAACTCTGTTTAACTACATGAGTTTAAGGGCAGAAAATAACATTTTGGGAGCTCTGCGAATCGGGCGATCGTTGAGCTAACTCGGTGAAAAACTTTTTATAAATCTTTTCATTTCCTAGATGAAATCATGATCTTCTCCAACCTTTTTTTGATTTAATATGTGTTTATAAAATCACTAATTCGTATTTACTTTTATGCATCACGGATTTATAAAAAGTTCAACATAATTTTCTTTCACTACTGTTTTAGTTTTTCAAAAAATTGAAAATTTAATATGATTCCCTTCTCTATTGTTCTCTATAAGACCTTTTACTAATGATGTGCTAGTTTCTTTCAGGGCCTCATTTATTCATCCAATCATGGGAAGCATCTAGTATTGGACCTTTGTCCTCACTGTTATCCTTCTCATAACTATATCCATTTCCAGAAATATCAACAGTGTATGCAACAGTATTGCATCCCATTGTTTACAAGGGGGTTTTCAACAGTATGTTTCAGTATTGGCTTCTTTATCAAGTGTTTGATTTCAATGATATCATCAAGTCTCTAACAATTCAACCATATCGACTGATCTGTTTCAGTAACTAGGAAGTATGTAAATTTAAAAAATGAAACTTTCCCTCTAACCATCTCCGTGATTCAAGTAAGTTAAGCCTCAACCGACAACCCATCAGTTGACTATCAACCCATTCAATGCATATTTCTCCGGTATTCATTGTCAAGAATATTATATATCCTTATTTACAAGATTATTATCTTCTTCATGAAACTAATTATAGTTATTTTAGCTGGCATACCCATCTTTTTAATCTTCATATATTCTTTCTCAAAAGAAACTGTGGTATAACCCTAAAACTTAAACATCGTTCAACAATATATCAATGGCGTCTTCCTCAAACACTCAAGTCTCGACTATTACTAACAAGATACAGAACACCAAAATTAGAGATATTTGCACTAGACAAATGAAAAGAGTTATGGGTTCTAAGACGGCCTTTGTCGCAGCTGCTGATGAATGGAGTATTACTCTTATAGGATTTTTTTTTCCAAAAGATCCAATGGATACTGATATAGTTAGGAAAGAAACCAATCTGCTATGGCCCAGATACAGAACAAAGGAAGTGCGTGTAGTGGATAAAAATATTTTAATGTTCAAATTTCATACTAGAGGTCCTTGGAATGTGAAGAAGTGTCACCTAAACCTCAAAAAATATGATGCTGCTATTGCAATTAAAGACTAGGTCTTTACTGAACAAGAATGGACTGTGCAATTCAAAAACATATTGCTAGAACATCACTTTGTTGCAATTGTTAAAGATGCTATTGAAGAGCTAGGCACAAGAGTATGGGAAAATCCGAAGGACTATAAACAAACTTATGGGAGTACTATCACAGCAATAATCAATATTAATTTATCAAAACCTCTTCACAGAGGTAGATGGTGGAACACAACTGCTGGAGGTTCAAAATGGGTTTGTTTCCATTTGGAAGACAGCCACATAATCTTTGCCCAAAGTGTTACACAATTGATCATAATGATGAAGAATGTCTCAATGTTGTTGATGACTTAATGATCATAATATACACACAAGTGGTGTATATTGCTTATATCCATGAGATAACTACAGCACATGGATTGGAAATTATAAATGACCTAGATCTTCTTTTTAAACAAATTTGTGAAGCTAGTAGAAATCAGCTCATTGAAGATACAGAAGAAGAGGTAATGGAGGGAGCTAGAAACAACAAGAGAACTAGAACAGAGGCTGAAGATTCATACAACCGGGACTTGCATATCATGGAAGGAAATACTGGAACTATACACCCCCAATCTTCAATTGTTGATATGGAACATGACTTGGTTGAAAAATGAGAGATTGAGGCAAGGGAGAATTCTCATGAGATGACTGAGGCCCCATTGCAATGGTAAACTTTTATTGTCTCTTTAAACCTCTAAATTCCTTTTATCATCCTTTCTGTATTATTAGATATTCAAAATTTTACGTATTCACTGCATGCCATTTATTGCTCTCTGGTTTTAATAACATTGAAAATATTAAAGATAACTTGAGTATAAAGTCATTGCAAAACTTTAATATTTTTTACATGAAAATCCAGAGTTGGAACTGCCACGGTTTCTTAGGAAAGGACACTAGAGACCACCTTCTTCATTTGAATACTTCTCACTCACCTGACATTATTTTCTTATCAGAAACCAAGATAAATGACGACAAAGTTATTAGGTTAACTAGTTTTCTCAAGATTCCTAATAAAACTTATTCTCCTTCTATGGGTCAGGATGGTGGAATCATCCTCCTATGGAAGGATGGATTTTATCTTGATGTTGTTCATACTTCTCATAATATGATTCATGCCATTGTCAATAATGATCATGCTAAAGGTGACTGGTTTCTATCTTGTATTTATGGCACTCCATATAGAGAAAACCAACTTAGTCGGTGGCAATATATAAATAGTCTCAGCACTTCAGTATCCATCCCTTGGGTTCTAATGGGAGATTTAAACATAACTATGGATATTTCTGAAAGAAACACTAGTACAAACATTACTTCTCCTGAAGTTCTAGAAGAAATTAGAAATGCAGATTTGCATGATATGGGTTTTTGTGGTAACCTACTTCACATCACCTCCCTCAAGTAGGCTCTCATTCAGTTATTTTATTATCTCTATATCATAACTCAGTTAGAATAGGTAAAAACTGGAAATTCTTTGAGCACTGGCTCCAGAATGACACTTGCTTAAGTGAAATAGAAAATGCTTGGAAAACTAACCTCATAGGATCTGCAACATATGTTCTATCAGATAAACAGTCAAACACTAGACATCTTCTATCCATCTGGAGCAAAAAAACTTATGGGAATACCAAATCAAGAATCACTGAACTTCAACAAAGTTTAACCCAGTTATAAGCAACTGATGTTCAGGGCAGCAATACTTCTGAGGTTGTTAAAGTTGAACAATAAATTTAAAAATTTGATGACATACAAAGAAGCTCTAACAACAAGAAAGCAAGAGATCATTTTTACAATGACATTGACATGAATTTTAAATATTTTCATATAACATCTAATCAGAGAAGAGTAAGAAATAAAATTGACTCTTTACTTGCTCCTGATGGCACATGGTGTCAAGATTAAGAATCTATTGAAGACCTTCTTGTTAATCATTTTCAGAAGATAAGTTCAACATCAAGGCCATCTGACAGTTACCATTTTCTTTAGCTTATTCCTACTCGTATTTCAGATGAAGATAATAATTCTTTCACTGCTACACCAAGTGATGAAGAAATTTATGCTTCTTTAATGACCATGGAATCTTGGACTGCTTCAGGCCCAGATGGTTTCCCTCCTGGCTTTTATCAAACACATGGAAGATTGTGAAAAATGATATTTGCAAGATGGTAAAAAATTTCTTCATTTCTTGTTTCCTCCTCAAGAAAATTAATAACACTAGAGTCACTCTGATTTCTAAGTGTCCTTCAGCTCACAAACCAGAAGATTATAGGCCTATTACCCTATGTAATACTATCTACAAACTTATCTCCATGATAATTGCTCTCAGATTGAAAAAGCATATGCCTAATATCATTTCTCCCATGCAATCATCTTATGTCCTTGTAAGACTAATTTATGAAAATATATGTTTAGTTCAGAATTGGTTAAAGCTATAAAAAGAAAAAAAAGGTAGAACATGACATCTTGCACTGAAGATGGACATGTAAAAATCTTTTGACAGATTAGAGTGGGATTTCCTTCTTAAAGTTTTGAGAAAATTTGGATTCAGTGAAAAGTTATGTCAGCTCATTTTCCAGTGTATAAGCACTACTCAAGTTGAAATTATGGTGAATGGTTGTCCTTTTAAATCTTTCAAGCCTACAAGAGGCATTAGACAAGGGGATCCCCTTTCCCCTTATCTATTCATCTTAGTAATGGAGGATTTTTCAAGACAATTGAACCACCATGAGATAACTAATCAACTCACATGTATGAATATTTCAACATCTGATCCCAAGATAAACCACTTACTTTTTGCAGATGATTGCATCCATAAACACAAGTCAACAAGCTTCTTCAACTAATTGATGACTTCAGTGCATGTTCAGGCCAACTTATAAACTTCCATAAATTTGCTGTTTTCTTTAGAAAGAATATGTCCCCCTCTACCTGCCAAATCATCAGTGGTATTATGCAAGTCAGAGAATTTGATATCAAAAAGAGAAATATTTGGGTCTTCCATTTTATATAGGAAGGAATAAAACAGTTCCTTTTTCTACTCTCACTGAAAAGATGAAAACTAGATTACCAATATAGTAGGCTGTTAACATGTCAGAGGATGGAAGATCAGTAATGATAAGGAATGTTACTTATGTTTTTCTTGTGCACCATATGACTAGTTTCAAGCTCCCTGACACAACTATTTCAGAGATGAATTCAATCCAACAAATTTTTTTGAGGAATAAAAAGTCCAACAAGGTTAAAAAGATTATCACATTGAAGAGTGTTAATAAATCCAAAGAAGAAGGAGGTTTGGGCTTCAGAGATCTCTACTTTTTTAATAGAGCACTTTTAGCTAAATCTGCATGAAAGATGTGTACAGATAATACCTCTATATGTTCAAAATCCTTACAAGCCAAGTATTATCTATATTGGGAGGTCTTTAATGTCAAATAAAATAACAATTCAACTTGGTCTTGGAGAAGTATTAGCAGTGAAATGGATTTCATAAAAAATTACAGTTGTTGGAGTGTTGGTGATGGACAGAAAATCATGATCTGGAAGCATAGATGGATTGAAGATCTTGAAGGGACACCAATACCTAAAAGTGGAGTTTCTGATTATCTCAACTACAAGTATGTACATCAACTATTTTCTCCAGATACTGGCAGCTGGGATTATCAACTTATTTTCTCCTTGTTTGATCCTATTACGGCAAGATTAATTCTGAATATCTCAGTTCATCATAATCAAGAAGAAACTCTAGTCTAGACCCTGGAAAGAAATGGGTTGTTCTCTATAAAGTTGGCATATAGCTAGGAAAATATTTGAGGAGAAGAACCTAAATCACTCAGTAGGAACTAGAATGCAAGGAATATTCAAAAAGCTATGGAAGCTTCCAGTACTTCCTAGAATCAATCAGTTCCTATGGAAATGTGTCAAAGATGTTCTTCCTACAAGAGATAAACTTTTTTATATCATTCAGAATGGAGACATGAGTTGTCCTTTTTGCTCCCAGGTTCCTGAGACTGCTGCTCATAGCATTTTAGAATGTCATCTAGTTAAGAAAGTTTGGTTTTCTACTTTTGGTATTCATATTCATCAAAGTAATGACCTGCAAGAATGGATCTGTAATCGGATGGATAAATTACAAGCCAAACAAGTTAAAGAGGAGGAGGTATGTAAGATAACTATTGTAGCCAGGTGCATATGGACTGAAAGATGTGAAAAAGTATTCAACGACAGTAATTCAACACCATAGAAAATCATCCATCGCTGCAGGAAGGAGTTATCTGAATTTGAATCTATGCCTTATCCTACTACTCGTGCTTCTCGTCCTTTACAGTCTAGGACCAATCTACATTGGTGTCCTCCTCTAAGAGGATCTTATAAAATTAACACTGATGGATCTTTTATTTTGACTAATAAAACTGGAGGTATAGGACTAACTATACGTGATTTTGCAGGTACCCACCGAGGCTCAAAATGCATCTACTTAACAACTGCTTTGGGTCCAGAGCAGGCAGAGTGAAGGGGACTTTAGGAAGCAGCTAAATGGGATGAAGAACTAAGATTGGAGAAAGTGGAATTTGAACTAGACTTGATATTGGTGATAGATGTTGTAACTAAAGACCCTGTTAACACATATTGGAGATTCAGGAATATGGTTTTAGACATTAAAATTTTATTTCGTAGATTTAGTTCTTGGCAATGTTCGTATGTGCCATAAGAGAAAAATAAGATTGCAGACATTTTTCAAGTATGCAAGAAAGTATAGAACTAGTGGTGTCTGGTTATTAGCACCTCCCAGTTGTATCATAGATCAACTGCAGGAGGATAAAAACTTTGTAAACACTGCTTCTTAATAAATTACATCTTCAGTTTCAATCAAAAAAAAAAAAAAAAAAAACTACATGAGTTTAAGGAAGTAGACTTGCGAAGCTTGTTTCTTAGTTGAAAGGAATTAAATGATCTACTCGAAGACCGACGATCTCAAGGATCTCTAGTAGGACCGATCCATCAAGCAAGGATCTCTACTAGGATTGGTCCCAAGGATCTATAGCTGGACCGATCCTTAGTGATTAACCAAATATGATGTTTTCCGATTTTGGCTATTAACTTAGGGTTTGGATAGCTATCGTAAATATGATTTGGTTAATGTGGAAAGTTCATAATGTCGACATAATATTTTGAACATGCGTTAAACTCTTACTACTTAATATTCAAGTATTTTTCTTGATATTCAAGGTGAGATCCCAAACTTAAATATTCCAAAATATCTTTTTGATATTTGGAATTTATATGCCTTTAATTTTCCAGTAACTAAAGCATATCTCTGATTATTATATTAGTAAATTATATTCTTTGTTTGTATTAGTAAAGTATATTCTTTGTGCTAGCTAATATTGAGTTGTCGTCCAAGGGAGATTTATGTATATTAGTTGGACAACAGTTGGAATATTTACAAAAACATAGGCATTTATTACATATCTTTTGTACTTTAAGAATTAGAATTCCTTGATGCCCAAACTACTATGGACATTAAAAATAGTGAAGTTTGTTTTTCTTGCAAACCTATCCCGTAACACACAGAATTTCGCGTTTAGCGTGAGGTATCCCTCTAGCTATATTCTCATAATACTCACTGGAGAGGAGAGTATCCTAATTAACTTAAATCTCTTACGTGATCTTCATTTAAAGACTTCTTTGGGATCAAGAATCTCGTAGTAGTATCGTTAGGGAGAAACTAGATCGTATGGTTCATTTAGTTTTCGATTATTCATTTGATTAACTAACGGTATATTTGCACCTTGATAGATCTAGTTTGTTTATTCTGTGATTCTTCTCTTATGATATACGGTTACTCGAACTGGTTTAAGGATCAACGATTTCAGATATTATCTTTTGATTCAAGATCTGAAGATGATCATCCATTGTTAACAGACTCCGTTTTGTGCGTAATTGATCATAAGTGGAATCAAGTTGTTTGTGCATGTACTTTTAAGACTAAAGATTTAAAGACCATAAGATTTTTTTTTGGTATAATCTTTGTGATAACTTTTTGCATACTTGATTAACTGGAATTCGATAAGCTCGTTTATCTTGCATAGACATTTTATATCTTGATGGATCGACGATCTATCACTTGGTGTTTCTCTTCAGAAACCGAATTCTATAGACTGTGAACTAAGATTGATTATTTCGGTAGTCTTGATCTTAGTTGATCTAATCGATACAAAGGATTTTATATTGATTAAACGGAAGAACCTTTGTAATTCAACTTATCTCTGATTAACTTGTTGATATAGGAGATTGATAGAGAGGTTACTGAAATAGATTAGTCTTTTACTGTTTCGGAATACGATCCAAAGAAGTTAAGTGATAGATGACTTCACAGCGGGTGAAGGAACTTAAGATAGTGGATTATATCTTAGAATTCATGTGTGCTGACCAGATTGGTAGTAGGCGCAGGGATACTGAAGGAACTGAGTAACTTGGAGTTAGTTTACTTGGTCTTAAATGTACGAAGTTGGTTGTAGTCTTTGTATAGCGACTTAATTCTAAGAGTATTCAAAACTGGACTAGGTCCCGGGGTTTTTCTGCATTTTCGGTTTCCTCGTTAATAAAATCTTGCACGTGCTTTTACTTTACTTTCTACATTATAATTACTTATTTTAGTTATAACAAAGTAAATTAGTAGTGCGTTAATGAAACACTTGGTTTGATCCCATAGTTGTGTTCGCTTTCGAACTTACATTATATACCAAGTGTACATCTTATGGTTGTCATATTCTTAAAAGTTAATGTCTATATTTTATCACACAAGGTGCGTCTTAAGTAGGTTGATATCAAAAATGTTGTGGTGTACTTGGTACCCTCGTCATTTCATGTTATGACCTGACCCTCTACCGATATTATTCCCACTTAGCCACTACGGTTATGCGGCAGTGTGGGATCAACCGACACTCTTGCAGTTATCTAACATATGCTTCTCGGGAGGTCACCCATCCTTCTATTACTCCCACCGAGCACCCTTAATTGCAGAGTTTCTTATATACCATTCGGCGAACCTTACCTGCCGAATCAGTGTATTACATTATGTGCTTCTGAATAAATGTATATATCGCTTCATGGGTGTATTTTCTTATTTTTGGAAATACTTGAGCATCCCTTCTTCCAAATAAACCAGCATTTTTTAGATGTTAAGGCCATTAAAATAGAGTTCTTAACTTCTCATTCACTGCAACTCATTCATTATAGTTCTCTAAAGAGCAAATAGAAGTGTAATACTCCTTGATTACCCATTGGAGATAGCACCCAAACTTCCTTAGCCTATTCACATTTAAAAAACAAATGCTGAACTGATTATATGTTTAATTTTCATATAAAACACAATGGGTATCTATGTTTATAAAAGCTCCTAGTTTCTGTCTTACTGGTTATTCATCTTGAAGACACTTCCAAACAAACAATTTGATTATTCATGTTCCACAGGACCTTCCATTACTTAGGCACTTTCTAAGAGGCTTGATGACTTGGATTGGATAGTTTAAGATAGTTTAGTATGCCGAGGATAATAACCTTGACATTCAAAATTTTCCAGGAACATCTCAAAGTAAACCAGTTTCGTTAGTTAACAAGAGATTTATTCATAAAGTATATAATCAATAAACTCAACGTTCGTGTACTGACCAAATCAGTTCGTGAACATGAATATAACTTGATTTCTCCTATGAACTTCTTACGCAATTACAATATTAAACAATAAATTGTTCTCAACTTATTAAGAACTTTCGTTGCTTGAAATTATAATTTGAGATTTATCAAGTAGCTTGAACTCGAAATTTCTTCTTTACAATTTTCATCATAATAAGTCATACAACATTATCTTAGCAAATAGAATGGTAGAAAATATGAGTAAATAGGATAGCCATTCTTCACATACCTTTGTTGATGAAGTCCTGGTACATGTCTCCGTCGGTTTTCAGTTTTCAATCTTCATGGTCGATTGGTGAATTCTGATACTCAACTACCATGCTCTATTCCTAGTCAAAAACTAACTTAAGATAGAGTTTTGATCAACTAAATTTAATAAAAAGCTTGATATACCAAAACTTGTGAGTCTGACCGAGCGATTAACAATCACCCCTCTTTGTTAACTTTAGTGACAAAACTACTAATTACATATGGATTCAAAAATAAATAAACTTTCAACTCAATCTCCATAATGCTTCCTGACGGTCTTGAATTCATAGTTCTTCAAGTTCATGTTTGATAATGTATATGTTTTTTCAGCACCTTATTATTGAAGATCCGTAGATTGATAACAACTTATGAGAATACTCAAGTTAGAGCATTTAGAATGAATAATCAATCTACTCAATAATTGATATGCCAGTACAAAATATTTTTACATTCTTCAAATCCTGTTGTACAATTTTTTTAAAGAAATACCACGGTGATATGTTCTACCCTTTAATCTTTATTTGTATCTTCCTGCTAGATTTGAAGTTTACCCCCCCCCCCCCTAAATAAGTGAATTTATATGTCTTAGTAGATTACTACTAAATAGTTCTCCTCCCATTTTTGTCATAAATTGAAAAAGGTTCCGAATAAGGACCATAATGAACCATGCCTTAACAGATTAACAAGACTAAAAATAACATATCATATTTTTTAGATGATTCCACTAAGTTTCGCAACTTAGCATCTTCACCAAGAAGATATTTTTATAGGTCACAATCACACTCCCCACAAAGATATAACAATTAAGCACAAGTTCAAAAACGAACTCTGCCCCGTTAAATATCATTTCTAAAGACAACAACATGAGCGAAGATATTCCTTGGAAAATAAGTGAATTTATATCCAATATTTTTATCACTTTTCGCCAGTTACGAACAAAGAAGTTTAAAAATAATAATTTAGATTTTAGAGGGATCAAGAGTCATATTATTCTTAAGAGAAAGATAATCATCAATAAAAATTTGTTCCTCTTAGCTGGTCAGAACAAAGAGTAAAGAGTATACTCTTTGTGATATGATTCAGATAAAATCTTATTTTATTCTATCCATGTATGGACGTAGAATTTAAAGTCACAACCTTATTCCCAACCAGTTACGATCGAGAGAAATAAAATGCCGACTAAGAACTACCTTTTGGAATCCCTACAATAAATTCAAAGAGTGAAGATTAACTATTGCATTTGTTCTCAAAAGTTTACTCTCTTTTAGACAGTTACGAACAACAAAAGTAAAGAGCGTAACTTAAGAGAAATCATGAAAATATGTTCTAATTAATCACACATCTACGGAAAAGAAAAAAACAATATCAATATCATGAAAAATAAGCAATGGAATAATCAATAAAGAATCAGGGTTTGTATCTTTCGCAACCTAATAATCGATTCCATCTCACAAGATCAACTAGATAGAAACATATTGTATAATATTTTAGAATTTAAATATATCAACTCTATGGTTTATGATAAATAATCCTTGAATGACTTTATAACAGAAGAGAATCACCTTGGAATAGATAAGGATTATTGTAATGACTTAGATAATGTATTTTTCTTGGATGCAGTGTCATATGCACAAGGGTTATATGTGCTTCAGTCCTATGGGCAACAAGATTATATTCTCTAGAGATGTGAAGTTTGATGAGAATGACTTTTCTTATGTTATTCTGTTTACCTCAGACTCATTTAGCAATGACACTCTATCCATAATGTTTATCATTCCTTTGAGTTCAGATCAAACTGCATTATCATATAGTTTTACTCCTTCATCAGTTGACAATGAGGTGGTCATGCTTTTATCTGTTTTGAGTGCATTTTCACCACTACCCAGTACTTCAATTCCTTCAGATATTTCTGCTGCTACTACTAATACTACAAATGCACATCCCATGACTACCAGGGCTAAGAAAGGAAATTCAAAAATAAAAGTCTTTGCTTCCGAAGTTCAATTTGTTTGTGAAGATATCACTGTGTCCACTTTAAATATTGAAGCTTGCAAACATCCTAAATGGAGAGCTGCTTTGGATGACGAGATCAATCCATTATTTCAAAATTGTATACATGGAAGTTTGTATTCGCAAGCTCAGCCAAAATGTAATAGGCTGCAAATGGATCTTCAGAATTAAGAGGAATGAAGATTGCTCCATTTATTGGTATAAATAAAGACTGGTTGCTAAAGGATACAATCAGGTTGAAGGGATAGACTATCAAGAAACTTTCAGTCCAGTAGTGAAACCTATTACAGTGCACATGATTCTTTCTATTTCTCTTTACAAGGGTTGGAAAATCAAACTGCTCGATGTCGAAAATGCACATGATTCTTTCTAGTTCTTGCATGGTAATCTGTCATAGGATGTGTCTATATATACTTCAACCTCCAGACTACTTTGATAAGCTCTTACATACTCATGTGTGCAAGATTCAAAGATCTCTTTATTATGACTTAAAACAAGCCCCAAAGGCTTGGTTTGAGCGATTAAGTTAAATTTTGGTTAAGAATGGTTTCACTTCTTCAAAAACTTATACTTCATTCTTTTTCAGAGTTACTAGTTCTGCGGCTAGATGATAATTTATTCATGGGTATCTCATCTTCTGAAATTGACCTTCTAATTAATGCCCTAAGTACTGAACTAATAAAAGATCTTGGTGATATGCATTTCTTCTTAGGTATTCAATCTACTAAGAACTCTGCAGGAATTCTTCTATCTCAAAAGCAGTTTATCTCCAATTTGCAGATAAAAAAAAATGAATGCTGCAAAATCCATCTTAACTCTACGGCCTCTACTACTTCTAACACACCATTTCCTTCTTTTGAAGATCAATTTTTCAATATAAGCATTATTGGTGCTCTTCAGTGTACTACAATCACCATACCTAAGATTTGCAGTTAATAAAGCTTGTCAATATATGAAAAATCCCTTAGATGCAGATAGTCAAAATGATCAATTTTAGACCCTGATTTGTTAGACTCTGAATAACGACAAAAGTAGATAAACAACACAAGTGGTATGCAATAGAAATATTTAATCTTTATTGCATGTTTGAAATAATATTACTACGTTTACCTTTAAGGAAATTCTGCGCTAGGTGTTGTTCCTTCTTCTTGTTTGTTTTCTGCTTGTAATTTTCTATAGTCTTCTGTCGTGTGCTCTACAAGCACTCAAGGTGCCTATTTATAGGTTTAGGACTACTCTAGAACTAGCGATACACGGATTAGGAAAACTTTCTTATTTTCATAACCTTCTAGAAATAAAAGTCTACTGTTGCTTCTATGTATAGAACTCTACTTCTAGAATTACTTGGAGAGTAATTCAGTGGTATTTTGGACCTAGGAATAGGGTATTCTAATTGGCCTATACCTAAAAACATATCACAAAAGATCAAAATGATATACAAAATACATGAACAGGTAAGGAGACAAAGGATCGTCCCGTATGATGCCTCTAGAAGGTTTGAAAGCTTCACATGGATCCCTATTAAGCAAGAAGTTGTAGAAATGCACTGCCATATCACTTCACGTCCTATCGAATGCCTTTGGCATATCGATTTTAACCCCTATATTACGAATCTGATGATCCACAGTAACTTGTCTAAGATTTTTCTGGAAGAAAGAATAACAGATTGTGAATGAGAAAAACTCTCTTTTCCAGCAATATCTTAAACCTATTTACTAGCAGCTTTGAAATCGGTATGTAGTCCCAAGTTCATATGGAAATTTAGGAGCTTTAGACTTAGGGATGAGGAAGAGTAACTTTTTCTGTTAAGATCCGTGGAAAAATCTTTTTCTGGAAAATATTTTGAATGACTGCCACAACTTGTAGCCCATGCGCCAGTGATGTTTAAAGTGACTTGCCGGGAGCTCATCTTGTCCAGGAGCCCCGCATTCAGGTTTGTGCAACCCTGCTTATATTCGCATCCGAAGTAAGTGGCTATGGGGTGACTTGGTGAGTCACCACCTAAAACAGCCGAACCTTTTTGTTTTGAGAATTTGGATAAAGTACCCCTCTCTCAGGAACCCAAAAAATAAATGCCCCCGTTATTTTGATATTTGTTAAAGTACCCTCACGTTAGTTTTTCCATCTAGTGTTAGTTAAGAATAATTTACTTTACATATTTGCCCTTTACTTATTGCCACGTTGATTTTCTACATCATTTTTCAGGTTTGTCGAGTCTGGTTCAGGATCGTTACACCGCCTTCAGGCTCGTTACATCATTTCCTAAAAAGGGTTCACCATTTCAAGTGTTTTGGGGTTTTTGGTTGGAGGAAAATCGACCTTTTATATCATATTTTAGGTTCGTCGAGCCCGGTTCAGGATCGTGACAACACTTTCAGGTTCGTCGAGCCCGGTTCAGGATCGTTACACCTTTTTCAGGATCGTCGGATCATTTACCCTCCCCACCAAAGAGATATAGTTCAGGGATAAATAGGACTTTTAATTGGATAGACTGTCACCTAGCACTTAACTGCATGGAATTTACCTTTTGAATAAAACGGGGTTTTTTAACAAATTTCTAAAAAACGGGGGCACTTTTTTAGTGTAATGTGAAAAGTAGGGGTACTTTATAAAAAAACCCTTTTATTTTCTCCTCCCTCTTCCCGACTTCCTCTATCCCTTCCAAGTTCCAACTTACCCATCACTTACTTCACCACCAGGCACCAGGTACTCTCTCTCTCCCAGTAGAAAGTCCATTATCTTCTCAGTTCTCCTTTTATTAGTCGATTCTCAACACCTTTTTTACTGCTACTGAAAATCCTTTTGACTCAGGTCATATAGAATATTGGGTTTTAATGGGGACTTATGGTTTCTCTTCAATTTTGAAGTTCTTTGTGATTTTTGTTTAAAATATGTAATGGGTTTTTTGTTACTTAGGATTTAGTTGATAAAAATGGTGTTGTTTTGCGCTTAAGAAATTGGTCAGACCGGCTCTCTTGAGCTAAATTTTGGTTGAATTAGTTATGGCAATGCAATGTGAATTTTGTACTAAAATCTGTTCCTGTTAAGTGTTAATGGAATCATATGATACACGAGAATTGTTTGATAAAATTCCTCATAGAGAAATTTCTGCTTGTCTTTGAGGAAACTTTAAGATAGATCAAAATGTGGGACAAATATCCTAACAAGATAATCTAGTACTGGATTGAATACTAAGTATGATAAGTTAATACATGATAATTCAGTGTAGCTTCTGTTGATTTTTAGATTATCAGTTGATATTTCGGAGAAAGGGGTTTTGATTGTTGAGAATTTTCTGAGAATGATTTCGTTTTTGCAGGTACAAGAGTGGTTTTCCAGTGATGGGTCCTCCCACATTGGCAATGGATAACAAAAGCTCACCCCAACTCTCACCAGGTGTTTTGACTGTTTTTTATTATGTGTATGAATAATGCATCTTTCTTGGCCTTGTAATGCTCATTATGTGTATGAATTGTTCAGCAATTGCCCAACATTGGTATCCTCGTGTTCTTGTCATCAATGCAAAGCTATTTGATGAATTCCTGTATTATTTGGTCTGACATGTATCCATTGGTAGAAGAAAAAAAGGAAAAAGACTTCCCCAACCCCACCTCCCACATAATATGCTGCTTTTTGTTAATTGTGTAACTGGGAATCAGATCTATTCCTTGTTTTAAGCAGGTGATATGGTTTTGCAGATGCAATCAAGAATTTGTATACCTCTCAAGCGGAAACCCAAAAGCTTTTTGCCTCAGTTAGCATGGGGAAAGAAAAACCCTTCGACTTTTTCCGTGTTTTAGTTGGTATGTATGGAGACTATTAATGATTATCTATCTAGTTTTGAATGGTAAAAAAGAAATGTTACAGTGTCTGATCTTGGGCATTTGGAGTTGCTCAAGGTTGGTGCTCTCTTTGCAACATATGGCTATTGAACGTATAACTATTTTCAGAAAAATTAAAATGGAATAAATTATGCGGTTACATGGGCTTTCCTTGACTGAAAAAGGTAACTCAGGAATTGCTGTTCACATATATATATATATATAGATAGATAGAATTTACTATTTAGAAGTTAGTTTACTAGTTCACGAGGAAAGATGTGGGGTAAACGTATACAAACATGAAAGGGGAGGTAGGAAATGCATACCTGAAATCGAAGCTGGTACTGTTTCTGTCTTCACCAGTGTTGATGGGTTTCTAATAGTAGTTATGCTTGAACTTTGTAGATGGTGTCATAGCAGGAGGTACTGCTGGTGTTGTTGTCGAAACATCTTTGTATCCAATTGATACTATCAAGACTCGTCTACAGGTAGGTTACTTCACAAGAAAACCATTATGGCTAATTTTTTATTGCTAAATCGGCAATTCTGTCTTTGGAAGCAGTTGTTGGGTCATAATTTATGTGATACTATATGCATTTGCAATGCCCATTCTGATTATATATTTTTTTAATTTAGATTTCTCATTCTTTCTATCTTTTTTATTAGTAGACTAGATGAAACCTGTTCAATTGACATTCACGTTCATTTATCAAAGCTCATCTTCCGCTGCCCCCACACCAAATTAGTTGTCTGTACTTTGTTTCCATTTCAGGCAGTACGTGGAGGAGGAAAGATTGTTTTGAAGGGCCTTTATAACGGACTAGCTGGAAATCTTGCCGGTGTCCTACCGTAAGTTCTTGATGATCAAGTTATTTTGCTATTTTGCATCTGACCTTTGTTTTAGATTAGAATTCTCGTGTCTTATGACGTTTTACTTTACAGTAGAGTTGTAGGTTCGATGTTTCAAACAATCTGAGTAGTTATTGTTACGAAAGTCGCATGCAGTATCTTGAACTAGTTTAAATGTATTAACGAGTCCTTATCTGATTTACTAGCATTGCTGCTTGAATATCTTAGATGCTCAGTCTAGCATCTACGTAAAACGCTATATACACTTCTCTAAATGTTCACCATATCAGTATGCTGTCCCTTGGAACAATTTTAGAATGCTTCTTTAAGCCTATTGCAGAATGATGTTGAGTCAACTCAGCATTTACTATATGAAAATTCCATCTGAAGAGTATTTTAGAATGTTTTAATTTCTTTGTAATACTAGGGTCAAATGATATCCCAGCTTTCCGATTGAAAGGCCAGATGATATGTGCTTATCATGTGATGGTTTGATGGGTCCAACCATTGGATTGGAAAGTTATTAAACTGGTTTATAGAGTGAGCTTTCTGATGAGCTAATTCTTAATATAAGCATCTGACAATCTTTGGATTCATCTTTGGTTAATGTTGTGCCATGATCTGAAACATGTACTACTATTCTGTATTCTTCTAATATTTTATATTCTATTGCATTCTTCATTTTTGTAGACCTAGCTAGTCGAACCAAATTCACTGATAATTAATTTTCTTTACAGGGCATCTGCCATATTTGTCGGTGTCTATGAACCAACAAAGCAGAAATTGTTGAAGATGTTTCCTGAAAATCTGAGTGCATTTGCTCATTTGGTAAGTGAACATGAATCTTTCGAACCTAGTGCTGTTTGGTGATTTTTGCGTCTTCTCAACTGATTGTCAGCAATTTTATATTGGGAAGTCCGTCGCATAGTTATATTTGGAAAGTTGAAGATGAAGAAACCTCACTAGTCTTCTATCCTGTTGCGTTTCCAGAATTTTATTCATCAATTCCCTTCTGCACATCCTCCTACTGTAAATGTTTCATTAAGCCTTCATGCTTTCTGGTAGGGGTTTCTACAATAAACACTGCTGACGTTTGACTTAATATCATGATAATATAGGTAGTAGAATTTGTAACCCAGATTGGGCATCAAAAAGTCCCAACACTAAAATTATTAGTTGGTGCACGGGGTACATCCTAATATGTTATTCTTACCCAAGTAAATGGATTGACTAATCTATCATTGGATTGTCAGGCGATGTCCAGAAGAGTGTTTCATTTTGCATTAACTTCATCATACAGCTTCTTAGTATAAATGTAACATATAACCATAAGAATTTTATCTTTCTTATTCCAGAAATTTGTTAAATTCATGTAGACTGCAGGAGCCATTGGAGGGGCGGCATCTTCTCTTGTTCGTGTACCAACAGAGGTAGCTGAAGTTCGTCTTTTCTCAGATTCAATAAACTCGATTATAAGTTGTTTACTCATATGGAGCACTACTTAGGTTGTGAAAACAAGGATGCAAACTGGACAATTTGTTTCTGCTCCTGATGCTGTTCGCCTTATTGTTCGCAAGGAGGGTTTCAGAGGTCTATATGCGGTATGTAAACCTTATTTTCCTTTTAATGTTGCCTTTATTTTGACTTAATGTTTTACGTCTGCAATCTATGTGAGTTTGACTTTGAAATATTGTTCTTCTGTTACAGGGTTACAGCTCCTTCCTATTAAGAGATTTGCCATTTGATGCTATGCAATTTTGCATCTATGAGCAGATTCGAATAGGTTACAAGCTTGCCGTAAGCATCTTCAGCTAGTGCTGTAATTTTTATAGATTTTTACTTGCCCAAATGTTTCTGAAAAAAATTGATTTTTTCATATGTTTATGTAGGCAAAGAGGGATTTGAATGATGCAGAGAATGCTGTTATTGGTGCTTTTTCTGGTAATCGATTTCATTGTATCAGTTTTTGTTTACAAAGTTATTGTGATATACACTTCTAAATTGTCTCTAAGAATGTGGTTACTGAATGCATCTGATTTATGTTATTGAAGGAGCAATAACTGGAGCTATAACCACTCCACTCGACGTGATTAAGACGAGATTAATGGTTCAGGTACTATAAAATTGAAATCATCTTTTATTCTGCTTGGAAGTAATTTTTCGCCTATGATATATTTCTTATCTTTTTAACTTATGAAGGGATCCGCAAACCAGTATAAAGGAATTATAGATTGTGTTCAGACCATAGTTAGAGAAGAAGGCGCTCCTGCTCTCCTGAAGGTATAAGTCAGTTAACATAGCGTTCACTATCTACTAAAAGAGTGTAGTTTCAGAATTGAAAAAAGATTGCTTTACCCCATGCGAAACTATATTTCTGATATAGAGCCTCGTACTCCTCAAATGGCTTGCCAGTTGTTTGGTTTCATGATTAATGTTATTTCATTACAGGGTATTGGGCCAAGAGTTCTTTGGATAGGTATTGGTGGTTCAATTTTCTTTGGTGTTCTTGAGAGGACGAAGTTATTACTTGCACAAAGGCGTGATGGGAAACAAACCCCAGAAGAATCCTTCAAAAAGGATTGATACGAGGCCATTCCCATGTTTCAATTTTGCAAAATCATAGGGTGTTATCATTCTTTTCATACCTTTTGTTGCCATAGATGATAGTTAGGGTGTCAGGAATTCGATTATGATATCCTGCAAAATGTTGGGTTAGTAACAGTTGTCTTAACTGAGTGAAAAAGTAGACTATTGTTGTATTCCATCTTTATTTTTTTTATCTTATGATTTTATTCTTTTTGTGCTTGGTAAGCCCAATATTTGACTGCACCATTTGCAGAAATACACAAGATCAAGAAAATTTCACTGATGAAATTCAAGTGGATTTTGCAAATTTCTCAGTGAAAATTCACTTGTAGAAAGTCCATTTACATGTTTCTCATTGTAAGAATTACAATAGTAGGGAACCCCGGAAGGAAAAGAGTGGAACTTTGCTTTTAAAATTGATTCGCATCAATATAAATATACAACAACAGTCGGGCATTCCTGTTAGGTAAAATTGGAGGCAACTTTAGACTATAAGTGCCCTTTTTTGAGCTACAACTGATTGTCTATGTTTATGAAATATTGTTTTTCTTTTGAACAAAACGCAAAAGAACGCTAAGATAACCATGGCAAGGAACAAAACTTCCATCATAGTCCATCCCCAAAGCTCCACTTGATAGCTAGAACTGCAGTCAGTTCTTACCTGCTTTCGCTTTTGTAGACCTTCAGGATCCAGAACGAAATCCAGGCTCATTGCTTCATCTTCCACCAAGATATGTGTGGTCTTTGATTCGTAACCTGGCATGGCTACCGTGACTACAAGACCAATAAGATGCAAATAAGACTTGGTTATCTCAATAAAAAATTGAAAGGGAAAGTTTAATGATGAGCGAATGTACTCAAATTAAACCAATCCACCATATGAAGCTCAGTGTTTTTTCAGTTCACAGGAATACAGGGCCAGATAATCAGATTTGTCCAAGTGAACTCACACTGGTCCATCGAGGACCCCTACAGAAACTTAAACTATAACATCAGTGGCTTTATACCTTCATAGTGTTCACCAGGAGCGAGTAGACGATGGTAATCCCCGAACACGTCACCAGCTTTAACCTGTTAATTTGAAGACTCAGAAAGTAGGTTTGTACAAAGGAAATGATCATCCAACTATACAGATTATAGAAAATGTCGGTAAATTTCTAGTCCATTAATAGAATTCAACTGTGACATAACAGGCCATGGCCATCTGGATCAGCTTCACACAACTCAAAAATGTACAAGTAGAATAAGTAGTCCTGAGACCTAAGATTGAATCTTATGGGGGTAGTTGCTGAACCATTTCACGACCAGTGGTGAATGCTTTTCTGTCGAGGTCGAACCAATTGATATAGAGTAAAAGTAATCGTAGAGATGTAAATTGAAATCTGAAATGGTTCGGAACATACTGTGTAATTGATTCCTTTGATTATGACAGAGGCAGGCAAAGGCTGTCCGCACTCGGTTGATAAGATTCTTCCATGTACTCCTGTCTATAAAAAAAACACGCCGTTATACAGAAGTGGTTTCAAGGAGTAACACATTTTTAATGTCAGAAGGGGCACTAGATTTGAAATTTAGTTCATTATTGTTCTTTATTTGTTGGCTAATTATGAAGATTTTTCTGAAGACCAACTCCCTTGATGTTAAGCCAAAAGGGTATGTGAAGCTTATGTTTTATTAAGGTTGCATAAGCATGCTGTATTATAGTGTAATAATGCAGGACAGAAGTATAATTATACTTTGACGATAAGAAAAATTAGTTGACATCATTTAAAAATTAGTTGGTCCCAAGAAAAATTAGCTGACATAAGACAAAGGTCGGTCCCAAAAGGCTTCATTATTCAGAAGAAAAAAAAAAAAATATTGTTCCACAATATGGTACATAAAGTTTACCTTGACAAGGCTTGCAACAAGATTCAACATACTCATTCTGTTGTACTCCCATAGAGTCAGAAGCTGCAAAGTTAAACACATGGAAAAGAAAGAGAAATTAGCCAATGTTTGCTTGAGACAAAAAGATCATAGATAACTATACAATTTGAATCATTTTGTGTTGATCAACCAGCGAAACCATCCTTCCATTGACTGCAAGGTGGTCTTAGGTTTCAAGGGAAAAGACAAAAAAACTTTCAGTGAATAAAATGACTTCATGTTGTAGATACCATAATTTATCCTACTAAGTTTCTCACAAAAATCATCATATCTACCTAACATGCAACCAACAATATAGCACTACAGGAAAGAAAATCAAACCTCTGTTGAGTTAGGCCATTTGTTTTCACTTATTTCCAAGGTCAATTCAAAGCAGCCTGCATGTATGTAGTTCCAATCTTGCATACCACCATATATAGGATACCTACAGTTATTTATTTATCTTGTATCAACAACCGATTTCACAGAATTTAAAATGGAACTTGGAATTTGAAATTGATAAAAACTAAATGCTGAATATAAGATATTTTGCCATACCAAGCTGCACCATTGGTAATTCCTTCGTTAAATTCTTTGCTAAGAGACATGTTATAGTGAGAACGGCTATAAACACTTGCCATGTGCCGGAAGGTTGTGTCATCAGGACATGCATAGTATACTTTCCTGAAGATGCACGTTGCAGAATAAAACTGCAATCAGCACTGATACGTTAACATGTTATGAGTTGAGTATATCAAGTGCTGAAATTTAAAAGTGCTACACATATTTCGTTTCGTTTCTTTCTTCCATGTTCATAAAAATAAACCATATTATGAATTGAGTGTATCAAGTGCTGAAATCAACAAGTATTACATCTTTCGTTTTGTTGTTTTCCTCCCCATCATGTTTATAAAAAACAAACCATCTATACCTCAACAAACGTCACTACTTTGATGTAAGGCACATAACAAAAAGGAAGCTACCCTAGTCAGAGAGAAGTCTCAAGTTACTCAAGGTTTCCTAAATGAAATCTTAAGAGATGGAGTTAATGAAATTACTTTTGATTCTCAGAGCCATCCCATGGAAAATTTGCCACGAGTGCACCCTGCAAAAAGAGAGAAACTTTAGGAAGGGTTCAACATTTCTAAAAAATCCTAAAGTAACACTGCCAAAAAAAATATACCCTGTTGTTGATGCAGTTACCATTAAATTGGTGTTATCAAGCATTTCGCAAAAGAGATAAGATGGAAATCCGATAACTTGGTCAAACTCAAGGGTTGTAGAGCTTATATATTCTAAATTCTGCCCAATATGGCAATATTAATGTACTTCGCAAGCAGTGTTGACTACGGCAGATATTTTTTCTCCATTTCCCTCCAAATTTGTGTAGATATTGAGGAGAATTCAGAAACACAATGCAACTCTCACGAATATCAAACGACATAAATACTTGATGTTGATGCTACTAACAAGAGCAGAAACAGAGAATTTACCCCATGCAAGGTGGCTGAAGCCGTAAAATGTATTTTTTTCAGCCAACTCATGATTGCTTTTGTCTCAGGTTGCCGTGGGCCCAAATCATTATTTACTGAAAAGAACTAAGCACATTACATGTTAGCTTATATTTCGTTTACAGTTTACTCTAAGAAAAAATGAGAATGAATAAACCAAATATGCAAATACAATAGATTTTTCACTCTAATGTTGATACAAACTGAAACAACAAATTTGCAAATAAGATAACTGAATGCGAATACTCACTTGGTCTGGAAAGTCTCGATTCAGGTCAATGTTGTTTGCATTACCACGCATTCTCAGTGAGAACCCGTCTGGGTTCATTGTGGGAAGTATATGAAGGTGGACATTTTTAATGATCAATGTTGCCTATTGGACAGAAGCACAAGTCAAAATATATCAGAACTTTAATATAAACGGGACAAAGCTTCAAATTTTTTGACAATCACTTAAGTTAAAAGGTTGTCTCTAACAAATTCTTAGTATCTTTACGCTAGTACTGAAGGCCCAAGTACAAGAGCAATGAAGAGAATCAGCAAAACCATGTCCACAAAAGTTACAGTAAATGACAAGGGTATTACCAAGGGATCTGTCATGTAATTGTCGCATAACCAATTTGCTAAATGCATCAGTAGCTCACGTCCAACAGGTTCATCTCCATGCACATTTCCAATGAACTGAAACATCCCATAATTTCAAACTCAGGTTAATAAAATTTCAACCAAGAAGATAAAAGCTCACACCAAAAAACATTCTCATATGGAAAGATACAAAAACATGCATCCCTCTAACCATACCACAAACACAAAGACAACGATTCGCCCTAATTTGTATGTAGCTAGTCTCAAATAGTCAAATGCACAAAGAGTCGTAATGAACAAAGGAAACAGAATGACGTTTAACAAGCTATTCTCACCTTAAATGCAGGTTCAGGCTCTTCAATCCCCGGATTATCAGAAATTTCCAATACCCACTACATAAAATGAACCAAAAATCTCTTTAGTCAAAAACAAAACACAGAATTCACTCATAATCAATAAAATAAAAACATAACAGCAAGTGAATTATGTAAAGTTTCATTACCAAATTAACCCCATTAACACTCTTTCCAATACTGCTCATTTTTCAATCCAAGAATCCCTCAAAAGAGAGAAACAAAAGATCAAGTCAGTCAAACTCCTACTCAAATTCACAATCAACCAAAAAACACAGAAAGGAATTTCCTTTGTATCTGTAAAAAAATCAAACCTGTATAGTCTAGAAATGGCACTGCATTTATGAGCAAAGTTCTTCATTGCTTTCTCAAGTTCTGTATTACTCATATACCCATGACTTAAATCAACACTGTTGTATTCCAAAACCCAACATTAGAATCCTAAACATATTTCACAAAGAAATAGATAGAGGGAGTGGGGGATCTGTAAGTACCTGGGTGGAGTTTCTCCAAATAAGTGCCGGCCATGGCTATGATCAATGGAACCTGTTAAAACAATCAAAACTAATCAAATCAGCTTAAACCTAACAAAGGGTTCTTTAATTTCAATAAATCACATCTTAAAAAGGAAATCTTTTTGATTTTGGGGTCCATAAATTCATAATTTGGGTTGACAGAAATAGAGAAGAAACCTGAGTGATTGAAACTGTGTTCACCACCTCTAGCAATAACAAGATCTACTAAAACAGAGTAGATGAAGAAACTGAAGAAGAATAAATAAAGAGAAGAAGAGGAAAACTCCATTTATGACTGCATCAGAAGAAACTGATTTCTGATTTCAGCTCTCGTTTACTCTCTCCGTTTCATTGAACTCTGAAACGTATTAAACGAATTTAGAGCTTTTCTTTTTTATTTTATTAGTTGCTTTGAGTTTAACCTTTTGGTTTACCCAATGGTAAGTCAGTAATCACGTTATCCCAGCTTCGTAGTTTGTTGATCACTTTTTAATACACCTAAAGAACAATTTTTTCAATTTTTTAATGACTTCCGATTAAGCCGAAAAATCAGAAATAAAGTTATCCAAAAGTAACTTTTTCGATTTTAGAAATAAAAAACCAAGAAGTCAGTTTGAGTAGAGAATTCAAAAAGTTAATCTTCCGCTTCTGACTTTTACTTTTGTAGAAGCAGAAACACTTTTGTTTCTGATATCCAAACTCGTTATAATTTATGAAACATTTCAGAATGACTCGTAGAAGTTAAAAAGTCAGAGACCAAGCAAAATGTTCTGCTTCTTGCTTCTGAAAACTACTTTTATTTCAAGAAATAGGTTGCCAAACAATCAGGGTAATAAAATATGAAAATAAATCGATTAATCCACCTCAAAAAGCTCTGAGATTTGTTTTTTTTCCATAGGCTAATTCGATTGTTAACTGTACTTGGTATTTGATTTTTGGTGAATATATTCCACACCTATATCGTGGAAATATGAATTTTATTTATACTGAAAGATACAACAAGGCTGTTACAGAGTTTGTTTCAGATTCAAATTAGAATTCAAAGTAAAACTAAAGATCCGTAATCTAAGTAGGAGATTATGTAGGATGACTAGACTTGGTAATTGCGAACTCATTCTGGTCATCTTGTTGAAAGTCTTCAGGGGAAAGGCTGACTGCATCCTTGACACCCCCTCAAGTTGATCTTGAGTTTACGAATGTTCAACTTGTCTCTGATGTGTTTAAAACGCGACGCAGCTAACTCTTTTGTAAACATATCTGCAAGCTAGTCTTTGGAGATGATAAACCGAACATGGAGCTGCTTTCTGGCCACTCTCTCCCTTACAAAGTGATAATCGATCTCGATATGTTTTGTGCGTGCATGAAAGACAGGGTTGGAAGTGAGATATGTTGCTCCTAGGTTGTCACACCACAGGTGTTGGTATATTAATGCCCAAGTCAGTTAACAGCGATTCTATCCAAATCAGTTCTGATGTAGCAATAGCCACCCCCTATATTCTTCCTCTGTACTAGATTTGGATACAGTGTTTTGCTTCATAACACTCCATGAGATGAGGTTGCCTCCAAAGTAAACGCAGTATCCGCTTGTTGATCGACGATCATCTAAGTTGCCTGCCCTGTATGCATGAAGAGTGTAGTCTGAAGCTGCACGTATTACTAAGCCATAATCAACTGTGTGCTTCAGGTATCTCAAAATACATTTTACCAGATCTCAATGCTCAATATAAGGGTCATGCATGTATTTACATACTTTATTTACAGCTATAGAAATATCAGGTCGAGTGATATGCGTGTATTGTAAAGCACCTACCACACTTCTATACAAGGTTGGAGCATAATATTTGTCACTACCTAGCTTTTGAAATTTTGCATTAGGTGGTAATGGAGTGCAGACTGGTTTGATGCCACCAGCTTTGTTCGTCGCAGTAGGTCAGTTATATACTTCTGTTGTGTGAGAACCAGACTATTCTCTTGTGTTATGACCTCAACTCCAAGAAAGAAGGACAAGACACCCAATATCTTAAACTGCAAAAACTGCACTCAGGTCAGTGATGAGTTTATTAATATTGGATGGATTTGAGCCGGTGAAAATTATATCATCCACATAGATTAGGACATATGTGATTGAATCTGATGTCAGTAACACAAATAAAGAGTTGTCTGCTATGGACCCTTTGAAGCCAAGTTGTAGAAGATAGCCATTTAACCGCGAGAACCAAGCCCTTGGGGCCTGTTTAAGTCCATACATCGACTTATGCAACTTACAAACACAAGTAGTATGCACTTGTGTTGCACGTCGGCAAACACTATTTGCGCAACTCTTGAGTGGTACCTGCATCCACTAAAAGCTAGACAAAACGCCATACTCAGATAAACATAGTTCAGTACTAATTCCCAATAAAAAATAGTTGTATATCAAGCAAATCAAAAAGACATAATATTGGACCATCAAATCAATAATGCATCATATATAAAGCTATTGCAATCCTACCTGTATATTTTTAATTTGAATCTACTGCAACAAATTTGTTTCGTCAGATATGCAAGAGGCTTGCTTCTTCATAGATACGAAAAGAACTGTTAATGGAATAAGTATATGTACAACTTTTTGTAAGAACCTACAGTAAAGATTGAAAGGAACTTTAGTACTTGATGGCGATAGAGGGTTAGAACCATATGTATGACCACCTATTAAAGATAGCCCATTGCAGACCAAGAATGATAGTCGATATCTACGTAAGTGGATTGGTGTTAAGAAAATATTTCGTAGAGATCAACATGCGAACGGTCAAAGACTCAAAGGGAAAAAAATTATTTACAAAAGCATGAGCATTGATAACTCGCCTGCATAGTTTCTCAAAGATATTAGTTTCACTTTGTATTGTGAAAACATGAAATTTCAAATTTCATAGCTTATTCAAAAGAATAGCTTGAAGAGACACTGAAAACTGACCAAATGCAAGGATCTGCTCAATGAAAGCTCACTTTTTCTTCAAAATATTGACTGAACATTAGCAGTTAATCCACACCCTGCAATAAACCCAAATTCGAAAGAAATAATTGATATGGATTACAAAGCTTGAACAGTAAAAATCTACAACATATAGCTTAAGAACTAAAATCATTGATACAGACGAAAAAGAACATAATATTAGCACAAACCCACCAAAAATCCTACACACTAAATTGTAATACTTTTTCTTTAGCTTGATTTTTCTACGCTTCTCAGCATCGGTGTTAAAATATGAACACTAAAACAGAATGTTTTCAAACATAAAATTTACAACTTCTTTCGAATTGATTCAACTTGTGCATTTTCTCTATATCTATATAATTATGAAATTCTAATCGACATTTCGTCAAACAATACATGGCATAATCTATGCATCCGATAGTCACATACATCCCAAATTTTTGAACATTAGACTCAACCCCAAAAGTAAACTAATATATGCCATGGCGAAAAAAAGTTTTTCGTATGTCAGTACGAATACATGATGAATTCCTCCATTAAGTTTTCGCTATTCACAGTTAGGGTTAGCAAATTTGTAATCAAATCAAAAGTCAGATTTCAGTTGAAATCGATGGAAGAAATCAAGTCACATTTTATTATTAGTATTAAAAATAAACTAACCTGTTGATGAATCTTTTTTTAAAGGATAACCTGCTGATGAATCAGTACGAATGCATGTTCGAATTCCTCCATTAAATCTCGTTTACAACGGCCACAGAAGAAGCTCGGGGAGAAGAGAGGTAAAAAAAACCATCTACAGGCTACAGTTTTTTCCTCTTTTAAATTATTAAAATTTCAGTCCTTACATTTTTGCTTATTTACAGATAGATCCTTTGTGCAGACACCAAAATTTTCAACATGTTTTGGATATCTGACGGCTGAATTTTAAAGTCAGCGCATCCAACGGTTGCGATAGGCTAGCGAATTTCAAAAAACGGAAAATTCCAGTTTATTCTGTTGTTATTAAAATGGGAGGAGATGATTAGGATAATTAGGATCAACATATCCTGCAGGTTGCTTCATATACACCTCTTCATCCAGCACTCCATGTAGAATGTATTTTCTACATCTAGCTGACGTAGCTCCCACTTGTTCATCATAGCAATTGAAAATACTAGTCTTATTTTGCACAGTTTAATGACTGGACTGTACGTATCGCCGTAGTCAATACCCTCTTGCTAGTGGAATCCTTTGGCCACAAGGCGTGCTTTGTAGCGTTCTACACTGCCATCTGGGTTTTGTTTGATATGAAACACCCATTTAGATCCAACTACATTCATCCCTTTATCATATTTTACAAGTGACCATGTTCCATTGTTGATCAGCGCACTAATTTGAACGTCCATAGCTTTCCTCCATTTCGGATTTTTGCATGCATTAGAGAAACAGGTTGGATCCATAAATTCCGAGTCTTGCAAAGGATGTTTCGTTGTTGTCAAGCACAACTTCCGAATTGGCTTCGTAATCCCTGACTTAGCTCTAGTCACCATGAGATGACCCTGTTGTTGTATAGTTGGAGTGATAATATTATCCTCCACTAAAGTGGGCTGTTGAACAGGCGACGAAATAGATAAAGCAGTAGTGGTGGCATTATTGAAGTCACTAGCAGCTGACGACACAGATGGGGAAGATGCAGCTGGTGTGACAGTTGGAGATTCTACAACTATAGCATTAAGATTTGCCGACTGATCTGAATTGGACATCTCTGGTTGAGTCATCTATTGAGCAGATATGTTGTATTTTGTCTGCGAAAAACTGGGAAGTCTAGAAACCCAGTGCTTGGATATTGAGTTGGATTACTTACCACAGGGGTATTCTGATGCAACAGTTGGAATGGAAATGAGCTCTCTGTAAACATTACATGGCGAGAAATATAAACCCTATTCTTTTATCGATGAAGACACATATATCCCTTATGAGAGCCACTGTATCGTATGAAAACACATGGTAAGGATCTTGGTTCCAACTTGTTGGAGTTATATCACACGGATAGGCTAGACAACCAAAAACTTTTAAGAACTTGTAATCTGGTTGTTTGTGAAATAGTAGTTGAAGTGGAGTTTTTGACTCAGAGGATGATTAAGGAAGTCTATTAATGAGGTAACAGGAAGTTGTGAAAGCTTCAGACCAGAAAGATGTAGGCATGTGTGCATGAAATAATAAAGAAAGACCGGATTCTGTCACATGTCTGATACGTCTCTTTGCAAAACCATTTTGAGGTGACGTGTGAGGGCAAGAAAACCTATGCTGTATTCCAGAGTTGTTTAGATAGGATGTAAACTTCTTTACTCTAAGGAATTGTCAGATTGAATTTTTTTGACCTTATGCTCAGTGAGATTTTCTATTTGCTTGTGAGATTGAATAAAAATAGGTAAAACATCAGATCTCTGAATTAACGGAAAAACCCAAGTAAAGTGCGAAAAGACATCCATAATAAGCATGTAATAACGATATCCATAATAGTGAAGTATGTGGAAAGACCCAAATATCCGAAACAATCAAACTTAATGGTTTATCATAGATGGTACTACTGGAAAAAAAAAGGGAAGCATCTTGCTCTTAATGATATGACAAGAGTGACAAAAATCAAAATGTTTATTTGAAACAGGAAGATTTTTTTTTTTTGACAGACTTTGGAGACAGTTCGCAGCATTGGATAACCGAGACGTTAGTGCCAAACTGGTAAGCTAGTGGAGACATAAGATTTTGAAGTTATTGGTTTGTCTATTTTGTCAACACTTTCAAAAACATAGATCCCATTTCTATTCCGCCCTTGCAACAACGTTATCCCCATGAGATTGTCCTTCACAACAAAGAAAGTTGTGTGAAACTCAAAATATACATCATTGTCTTTACAAAACTGAAAAACTGACAGCAGGTTGGTTTTTATATTTGGGACATGATATATATTATTCAACTGAAAGGACCAGGTATTATATGTGAAAGAGGCATTACCAACGTTTGCAATTGGAAGTGCATTACCATTACCAACTTGAACTTGTTCAGTTCCATCATACTCATGTGGGATACTTAAGTTCCTTATGTCAGCAGTGAGATGATGAGTGGCACCGGTGTCAGTAATCCAATTGTTCACAGTTTGGCCACCTGAATGAGCTATGTAGGTTGCTGGTGTCCTTTGCTGGGGTATGTCTCCTTTGTCATAACGAAACCAACATTGTGCAACACTGTGATTCCTTTTCTTACAGATCTGACAAGGGCCCTGGTTTGCTGGATTGTTGGGTATCTGATAAGCCTGGTTGTTACTTGGCTGGTTCGGCTATCTACCTTGATTGTTGAATGAGCAGGTCTGCCACTGGATGATGGTGAGTTTGACACATCAACATTAGCTAATGGCTGCTGCAACAAAGCAAGTTGTTGATCCAAACGCATGTCAAAAGTCAGCAGGTGTGCATAGAACGTTTCCATACCCATCTCTTCGATTATCCTCAAAGCAGTGACAATTGGGTCATAAGATTGATTCAACCCAATGCAGATTGATTGTTTCACCTCATCTGCAGAGACGACATATCCAGATGCTGCAAGTTGATCAAATAAACTTTTAGCCTTATTGAAAAAATCTTTTAAAGACAGGTTACCTTTGGAAAAGGTATGCAATTGTTTCTTCAGATGCATTTGGTGCGCTTTTGTTTTCAGAGCATAATGTCTTTCTAGAGTATCCCAGACATCTTTTGATGATTCTAAACCACTAACTTTTCCAAGTACTCCTTCTGATAAAGTAGACAACAAACAGCCTACAAGAAGAGAGTCTTGTTCCTCATCATTGGTAAATTCTGAATTGATTGCTTCTGACTCAGGTAATGTTCGTGTGGGGGTTTTATTTTCGACCCATCAAAGAATCCTATGAGATCATAGCCTTTGAGAATTGGCTTAAATTGTGTTTTCCATAAAAGAAAATTTATTTATGTAAGTTTTAGGGTTACAAGATGATGGATTTGGATCTGACGTAGGTGATTTGTATTTGCATCCATTGAAGAATAGTTTTTTTTTTTTTTTGGTTTTGGTGTGGTTTGGATCGAAGGCTTATACCAACTTAAGATTTGATTTTTGGTGAATATCTTCCACACCTGAATCGTGGAGATACAACAAGGCTGTTACAGAGTTTGTTTCAGATTCAAACTTTAAAATTCAAAGTAGAACTAAAATCCGTAATGTAAATAGGAGATTATGTAGGATGACTAGACTTGGTAACTGCGAACTCATTCTTTCATTTTCCACTAACATGTGCAATGTAAAAGGTTTTCTCTGCTTTTGCTGATCAAAATGTTAAATATACCAACGTTGCATCGGTAAATGAAGTTTACTCAAATAATAGCACACAATACATGCCCAACATCCATTAATAAACTTAATTTTTGAAGGTTACTTACATAAGTAACTACACAATGTGATTAAAAGAAAATAACCGAAGAATTAAAACATTAATCGAACAAGAGAGAAGCAAAGAGGCAGAAATGTAAAGATGGCAAACTCTTCTTATATTGGAATTCATTGTGTTTTGTAAAGCTGATAAAAAGTTCAAAATCATCATCTTTTTATGCAATTGAAAATTTTCAAGTAATTTTCAAATTACCTGAGATTATCATTTTGTTACCGATTTCGTTCACCAAAACTAGCGATTCTCTAAGGTCACAAAACAAATGGGAAGTTAAAGTTATTACAAAATTAAACTAGTTTTTCCGAGTCCGCTCATACCGATTATCAAAATAAATAACTATTTTGTTTCTTCCTTTTCTTTTTGCTCATTTTGAAATCAACTAATGAAGATTGATGCTGCAGATGAAGATATTTAATGATGATGATGATGAAGAAGAAGAAGAAGAAGAAGGTGGATTTAAAGGAGGGATTGTGTAGGAATTGTAATGTTTTGTTATCGAATACTACAAAAGAGATAGATCTTGATTTTATAGACAAGGAATCGGAAAGTGAGTGAATGACTGAGAGAGAGGAGTCAGTGTTGCATGTGTTGTGTTTAGACTAGACTTCAAATTAAATGGATCATTGTACAGCTTTCATTTAAACAACTAATTTTCGTGGAGAGTGTCAATCATGCATCCTGGTAGGTAGACGTATCAACTATCAACAATCTTAATCAGCAGATTAATATGTGATAATGACTGGTTTATTGAATTTGGGAGGCACATAAAAGAAAATACAACAAAGACTATTTAGTGAGTAGTATCCAAACTCAAACAAAAAGCTAACAACTGTATGACTGA
Source organism: Papaver atlanticum (assembly GCA_023531105.1). Taxonomy (NCBI): domain Eukaryota; kingdom Viridiplantae; phylum Streptophyta; class Magnoliopsida; order Ranunculales; family Papaveraceae; genus Papaver; species Papaver atlanticum. The sequence continues at coordinate 3,966,254 of JAJJMB010003726.1, read as the reverse complement.
AATCACTCGGCACCAACCTTACCATTGATGTGCCAATGTGAGGTTGCATATATTGTGATTAGATTCCGTAATTCAACCTCTTATTGAAGTGTCCGAGTATGAATCACCATCCAGAAAATCTTATCATCTACCCTTAGTGGAGGAGAAATTTAAACCGTATATACTTGTGTCATCGATCTTAATTTGGGAGGCACATAGAAAAAGAAATATAACAAACACTTTTTCCTTTTTGGTGATTAGTAACCCACCACCAACTTTAAAAACTTAGCTCCAACGCTGAAGTCTTTATCATATGTGAGGTTATTGCATTGTGATTAGAGTACAATGAGCATTTTAATTGTCCTGTGTTTGTCAGGAGCTAGCTGCATTTTCTTTTTATACAATCTAGACGCTGAAGAAATTCATTACAGAAGGCCATAAAAAGTGTGCTTCTAATAAAGTTAGTCCATGGATGAAACACCAAATATCGGGGATACAAATCAACTGATAAGCACACGATCAAGCTAAAAATGTTTGCTGGAAATTTAATTAAACACTGTCAAATTACACTTTACAAATGAAATTCACCACCGTATTCGTATTTGCCACCAATATGAAGACTAATCAGTCGAAGAAATTAAAATAAGAATTATGTGCCCAAAAATGTAATACAGATTCATCTAAATTGTACAGTATTAATTCATATTCTCATCCATTAATAAGATTAAAATTTCAAGGTTACTTCATAAGTAACTACAAATGTGATTAAAGAAAGAAAAATGAATAAACCGAAAAGGTAAGACATTGATCGAACTAGGATTATCAAATTCACTAGTATATAAGTAGTATACACACACAATATACCAGAGATCAAGCAGTGGTTCAAAGTCAAGTAAATCATTATGGCGAAATTACTGAACACGACACGAGCGCCGATGATGGTGGTCCAGTGTTGTCACAATAAGCTTTCATTTGCACTGCATCTTTCCAGACCTCCTTGTGTAAATTAAATGATGAGGGCATCATAACTTCATTAATTCCTTTTGTCCGTTCATACCGATAATTATCAAGATAAACCATTTTGTTAATATCTTTTTCTTTTCCTTTTTGGACATTTTATGAAGAACAAAATTGTGGTATTGGATCTGAAGAAGAAGATGAAGAAGAAGAAGAATTGGGATTTTTTTTCTCTTTCGATCTCTAGAAAAGTTATAGTTCAAATTGCTTGCAATTATTAAGGTAGAGTTTCGGAGAGGATTTCTTTTATAGAGAAGTTACAGCTAGCAGATGAGCAAAAGAAGAAATATTCTCTTATGAATGACAGATAACAGTATCTACCTTAAAATGTGTCACTCACTAACTCCGCTCTAACTACACCTGCAAAAGAATGTGTATTCCAAGGGATGGTACTCGCATACTCGCCAAAAGTTATAAAAACCTGAGCAAAATAAGAAGCCCGAGCCTGAGGTTGCATTGTGATGACTGATGAATACCAAGGGATGGTACTCGCATACTCACCAAAAGTTATAAAAACCTTGAAGATGAATAATATAATGCTTTATGTTCTGCTCATGGCAGTGCTAAAATTGTCAATTACTTTGTGGATGCATGACAAGCAACACGAGTACGTCCCCTTTATAGCTCAAATATATTCAAGAAAAAAATTACACCAAGAATGCGTGTTAGGGCACATTATTGACATGGATCACCGATCACATAGAGAAGATGCGTGAGAGCGCATAATGTTAGCCAAATAGAGTAACATTATTAGTGGAAAACTTAGTCCATGGGTGTAATTTTTAACACCAAATTGGGGATATAAAAACAACAGATGAGCACATATCAAGTTAAAAGGGTTTGCTGGGAGTTCTCAATATATGAAAGTCCACTTCACTTGCATCAAACAAAATCACATTTGGTCCCAAAACAGCCACAGGCTAACTATCGTTCAAAACCGGCGTTCCCAAAAAAAGCAAGGTCTTAAATACAAGTCAAGGGTGCATGGCCAGCAACATACAATAAAAAGTAAGTCCATTTAAGAACAAATTCAGAATAAAAATCAACTGACGAGCATATTCTAAGATCAAGTTAAAAATGTTTGCTGGAAATTTAAATTCTAACAAATTATACCTTACTTGAATCAAATGAAATCACCACCATATTCATACTTGTCGTCACTAATACATGATGAGAAATATGCAATATATAGTTGTTTTTCTTCAGTTGGCATGAGACTCACACTTGCTCCAATGGCTATATTGATGCAGTCACCACTGTCTTAGAAAATGCTTGTATTGGGATCAAATTTTGGACTGATTATTGTCGTACAGAAATTGGTTCTTCGCTTGCGGATTACTTAAACTGGCCCGAAGAAATGAGGCGTCCGTAACAACCAGCAAAAGGTCAGTGAATTCCTGTTACACGGGGAATGGCAGCTGAATGACATAGGGCTTGATCAAGAACTAGTGAATATTCTGAAGGATTTTTACATTTAGACGACAGAGTGGTATGGGAACATAGTAAAAACGGTTAGGTTACTCTCAAGGATGCTTAAGAATACTCTAGAGCTCGTCAGCTTACAGATGTGGATTTTGAAGATGTTGGGCAGTGAGTGCTCTGTGCTCCTCCTAAACGGAAATGGGTAGTTTGGAAATTACTTCATAACAAGGTAGGTACAGATGACATTATGCAGGACAAGGGGGTCACTTTAGTCTCGACTCGAGTGTGCATATGCTACTTCTTTATGGCGCTGGTTATTATCCTGAGATGCTGCCTCCCTATACAAACTTCTGAAATACATTCAGATGATACTTATAACTTGAGAGGTCTTGCGGCTGCGACTGTTGCCATCACTTGCCAATACAAAGACTATATAAACAAAAAATATTTATCAGATTTTGGGATTAACATAGATGATTTTCCAAGTCCCCTCATACCAAATTATCAAGATCGACCACCGTTTTGTTTCTTCCTTTTCTTTATGGTCATTTTATGAAGAACGAAATTGTGTAGTATTGGATTCAAAGAAGAAGATGATGAGGAAGATGAAGGTAATGATTTTTTGATGATGATGAAGGAGGGTTTGTGCAAGAACTGGAATAATCTTGTGTGTTGTATGGAATACAATAAAGATGGGTCTTTATAGACAAAAAGTTACACAGATAACAGATGAGCTAAAGAAGATAGGGGCCATTGCCCCGACCACATCTGCCAAGGAAAAAAAAAAAACATTTTATTTTAGTGGAGGATAATTTCAACCGTATACTTGAGACATACTAACAGCGAGAACTATAATCCATTCAAGTATTAGTGGTAATTTGGTTGGGGGAGTAGAAGTTTATTGAATTCATTTGGAGTCACATAGAAAAAGAAATATAACAAACACTTTTTCCTTTTTGGTCATTAGTAACCCACCACCAACTTTGAAAACTTAGTGTTGAATATTTTCGATAACATAGAAAATAAAATGGTTTTCGTTTTTTGGTTTGCCGCTATGACGGGGAGTGTCCTGTGTTGAATAGACACAATGGATGTTAGTTGGAGATGAAGATGCACCTCTAATGGGTGTGATGGTTCACAAAAGAAACAACCATGCCCATTAGACACCTTATGTGTCTTTTGGAAGTGAAGAGGCATCTCCAATAAGCATGAGTTCCCTATAAGTAGTGATGTTTTGTTTTCATTCAAATACGAAGAACATCAACCGTTTTTTTTCTTCTAAGCATCATCAGAATCCTATTATTGTGTGTTCTTGGTTGGGTCAAGGGGTAAAAACCTTGAATCCAATGACGTTGTTATTGTGGGTGCAAAATATCGCACGCCTGATAGTAAGGCGAAGACATCATTTGCTAGCAGGCGAATATGACGCATTCACCATAATTCTGATGACGGATTGGATGACATCACCAAGTCACACCAAAAGTGTGAAGATCAGCGCGGCAATTAAAATGAGAGCGCAGCAACCATAATCAAGGGCGATAATAACGCCCTCCCAGATTCGAAAATAGGGGCTTTATTAGCTGTCCTCTACTATGTAACCCCTATAAAAGGGACCAGAAGCCATTGTAATAGAGAGAGATCTTTTTGAGAGCTAAGGGAAGAAATTTAGGAGAGATAAAGTTATTTTTCTTCCCAAGTTAGGGTTCTCACACATCATATTGTATTTGCTCTATCTTTCAATAAAATGACTTAGTGTTTTATCATAATGTCTTAGATTCATCTTGTGTATTGTAAGGGGTGTTAGTTGTGGGATTTCCTGCAACTACATTTTGGCACTAGAAACAGGTGCGATGAAGAAAAGGATAATCCATGCCTGTGAAGTTTGATTAAAAGTGGTTTCAAAACAAACGTCGGCTTTATACTCAAATTAAACATTTCACCATGGTTTTTATCAGTCTTGAGAGTTTCTGAGTTCTAGATTTACATAGAAGAGTCTAATTTTTCATTTCAGGGAAGGAATCTTTAGTGATAATAGCTTTTATAAATCTAAAAGGAGACTTTATATTTTGTGAAAAGAAGATATTATTTCAGGAACGGAGATGGTGAGACTTGCATCAACAGCAGAGAATGTGATAGCAGTTAGGAGGAGTAGGCGAATTGCAAGATGAAGAGGAGGTGAAATTGGTGAATCTTCAGCAATGGGAGAAAGAAACAACCGGGTGCAACAAATTCTATCCCAGGTCCAACAGGTTCAAGAGGAAAATAATGGTCGCAATTATGATGATGTAAGTATGCATACAACAGACACAGATACGGCGGAAGAAAACGAGGAGAGAACTCAAGAAGAAGGACAAATTGAAGGAATGGAAGAAAACATGACAATAGCAGAGCTAAGGAAACAATTGGTTGAAGAAAGGAGAGAGGAGAAGAAGCAAGAGCGAATTTAACCCGTCAGAACGCTGAATTAAGGGAGGAAAACAACAGGTTACAGGAGCAAAGATCGCGTACAACGTCTAGAACAACACGTGCGGGTTCAATATCCAGGACAAGCAGGAGCACGTCAAGGCGTGGCCGATCGAATCATAGAGATAATCGCGTAGAGCAACCATTGCGTAACAACTTTGTTGGGAATTTTAATATAGGTGACAACATACAGGAACAACGCGGTCATATTCGTATGGAACAACGTCAAATAGAAGATTGCTACGAACCACAGGGCGAAAATCGTCGCATCTATGATGATGAAGAAGAAAACAAAGAAGAAGGAAGAAGAATATTGCAAGGGCGAGTTCAGATACCTCATTATAATCAACATTACCAACAGGTTAAAAATCTAGAGGGCGATAATGAAGCCCAAGTTAACATAAGAAATGAAAGGTGCAGACGCAGGAGAGAAGAAGCAGAGGAGCGGGAATTTCAAGAAGCAGTGCGTTAAAATAGACAAGACAATAGAGAAAGTCAAGCGCGACTTAAAATACCAGTGCAGGGAGATCAAACTATTAATCAAACTATACTAAGAGAGCTAGAAGAAATGAGGGCAATTATGGCAACTCTAAAAGATGGAGGAAGAAGGCAGTTATAGGATGCGATAGAAGAAGTAGGAAAATCACCTTTTGTGAGAGCAATACAATATGCAGGGATTCCTACCAAATGCACTTTGCCAACGTTTACTAGGATTTTTTATGGAACCACATGTGCAATCCAACACATTAAGGCATACAACTTATCTCTTTTGCAGTGGGCGCACAATGACGCAGTTTTGTGTAAATATTTTCTTGCTAGTCTAACAGGAGAAGATCTAAAGTGGTTTGACGGATTGCCAATGGGTACTATTAGATCATTTGATCATCTACAAAGCATATTCTTGGGAGCATACATCAACAATAACATGCTACGTCCAGGAATAAAAATGGTATTCAGCTTGAGGCGAAGATCTAATAAGAGCCTACGCACCTTAACAACACGCTGGAGGACCATGTGCAATGAAATGACATGAAGGGTAGAAGAAAGAAATTTCATCTTGGCCTTCATTAATGCTCTATTTCCAACTGATCTACTATACACGCAGATATTCAGGCTAAAAGATACCATAACAATGATGGAATTACGTGAGTATCAAGAGGAGTATATAGCTCTTGAAGAAAAGCAAAGAGAAATGGAGTCATATCCTGTTGTTGTTGCAAATGCAAAAGAAGGGAACGCAAGACTACCGCCAAAGACAACAAACACGGTTACAAGTACCTCGCAAGGAAGTCAGGAGAAAACCACAACTCAGAATAACCAGAAATAAGTAGCTATGAGTAGTAGAGATCAAGAAATGTATGATAGAGAGTATAGGGAAAGGAAATATAACAATCATTCGGGAAATAACAAAATTACAAGAATTGATAATCAAGGAGAGGGGTATGGTGGTCAAAGGAGATACTACAATCAAGGACCAGGGAACAACTATAAGGTTTATGAAGAAGTAAAAATGCCATATCTAAACACTTCAATAGAAATGATATGGGAGACGGTGATTTTAATGGAGGAAATACCGACACCACCGAATCTTGCAGTAGAACCATTATCAGGAAAAAGAAGCGGAGAATTTTGTGTTGATCATCGCTTTCACGGTCACAACACCAACAACTGTCGAAATGTGCAAAAAATTATACTGAGAATGATTAATCAAGGAAAGTTGAAGAACTTCTTAACCGCACCACAACAAAACTTACCTCCACCACCAGAAGGACCAGCACCAGGAATGGAGAGTGGAAAGAATACTTATCTGATTGAAGTAGGCACAAGTGCGAAGAATTTGTACTGCAATTCAATAATTCATTCATTCAGAAGTATAGAGGATTTCCATGATAATGTGCTAAGTCGAGTATATGCACGTGATAATGACGGAAAAGAAATATGCAACTTAGCGAAAATACCACAACTTCAAGATTGGCAGAAGCAATCTATCTCATTCACTGTAGAATAAGTCCCAAGAGGCGGAGAATTACATGTCAGCCCGTTGGTTGTTAAGCTAGAGATTATACCAAAGTCGGGGAATGGAGAAGAGAAATATGAAGACACATGGGCGATAAATAGAATTCTAATAGATTCTAGTAGCTCTGTAGATATTTTGTTCTACCATGCATACAAAACCATGGGCGGCAAAGACTCGGATCTAATTCCTTCGACTTACAATATTTACGGGTTCAATGAATCGGCAAACAAACCAAAAGGGGAAATCACCATGCGAATCCCACTCAAGAATATAACTACAGAGGTGGTGTTCTGTGTGGTCGATGTCGAATCTCCCTAAAATGCTTTGATAAGTCGACCTTGGCTACATGGAATTTTGGGAGTCGCATCTACCTTCCATCAGTGCATCAAATTTCCGCTACCGAAAGGAATAGGAATAATAAGAGAAGATACTACAGAGGCGAAAAATTGTAATGAGATAGATATTGAGAAAAGTGAAGAGCGTGCAAATAAGATAAGAAACTGGAAAGAAGAGATAAAGGAAAGTAAAAGAAAGGATAGGTTGATGGTTGATGTCGTCAGTAAAGGCGTAGAAATGGATCAAATCTGCACAAAGGAGAAAACATCAGCATCAGACCCTAACTACGCAAAGCGCGTCAAAGAAGGGGAGTTCCAACCAGGAGAGTTAGTAATGCGGGAAATACCGCCCTACAGGAAAATAAAAAACAAGAATATTACTTATGCGTGGGATGGACCATACGTCATAAAAAGAGTTATGGGAAATGAAATGTATGAATTGATGGAAATTGAAGGAACGAATGTGGAACAGAAGCATAATCAATTCTGGAACCAAGTATATTTGAAGAAATATTACCCCTAGGTAGGGCGGCAATTATAATATACCCGAAGAACGTATTTTGTGAGAAGGAAAAGTATCTAGAAGAATGATGTATTTCCAATAAGTAGCTGCTATGAAGAAAAATAAATGAAGAAATAGGACATCTACATTGTATGAATCAAATATATGAATGAAAATGAAAAGTTTTTTCTTCAACATAATTGAATACTTCATATATAATACAAGTAGAAGAAAAAGGCAACAATAAGACCTTACAATAAGACCTTAATAGGAGGCAAAAAAAGTTAAAACCTCTAATTAGAGAGGCTAGGCATCCAATTGTGGCGTGCACCCTAGTTCGCATACATGCAAGAGGCAATAATAAAACCTAACGTACATCATAATTGGGGAAAACCTAGTAATGCATGGATCGGGAAAAGTCCATACAATCCCCGGAACCGAGTCATGGAAATAGGGGCGAAACAAAAGCCTATCCAGCAGAGACTCCTGGGTCAACAAACTAGGGTAATAAGTTCTCTCCTAAGGAGTGTAGAAAAAAGATCAGGGCGCCGCGGTACACGGTTGAGTCAAGCGTGTCTGGGGCGTCTGAAGCGTTCCCAGCCATTCTTGGCAAGTCCTGGCTATGATACACTCGGTCCTCAAGAAACCCCACTTAGGGTGTGACCTCGAAAGGGATCACGAAAAAAACTGATTGTCGGCATAACCAGATGGGAAGAACCAACCTTAACCCGGTAGGGGTAAGCTTCCTTGAAGAGGCAGTCAAGGGGACGATAAGGACAGCACCCTCCATTAGGGAGCTGAATTGTGTCAAAGACGTCAATATCATGGGGCTATGACTCAAGGGAGAGTATAGGCCTATCGTATTGACGCGTCAATATCCTGCAGAGGCAATAATACGACAAGATGATAAGGCAAAAGCAATAAATCTTTACTTGAGAGAGTAATGATTGCTTGCGATTTCGCCGCCCCACCATAAATAGTACCTTGGGGCAAACATAAGACCTATCAACAAGGGTGGGCTAAATAAGACCTCCACTTAGGGAGGCATAATAAAACCCCAAAGGAAACACAAAAGACCTATAAAATTGTAACTAACATTATTTTGCAGGGAACAGACAAGTAAGATAACGCCTAACATAGAAAGACAGGCGGATATATACGCATAAAAGAAAAAGACAAACAGTCACACATGAAAATAAAATAAGAGAAACAACTGAGGAAAAACAAAGGAGAAAACAAAGAAATGAATACAAAAAGAAATTTGATAAAGGTAATAAAAGATAAACATGCAATGAAGGTATGTGTATGATCAGTCGATATTATTAGGGTGAAACAGACGCCTATGCAATATTTCACGCATTCAAAAAATAGTTAAAAATATATTAATACGCGTCTGCATAACCCATAACTATAAAGACAAAGAACAGCGGGAAGTATAGGAATACAAAGGTAAAATAAGAATATTATTTTCCTTTATAGGATAGACTTATGCAGATCTTACTACTAGTCGCAGTCAATCTATTATGATATTAGAGGAGATAGTGTTTTGTGTTTTGTTTTATTAACAGTCAAGTGTAGGAAAGAACGTAGAAATTATAAATAAAAACATCCATAAAAGAAGAAAAGACCATTCAACAAAATGAAGCATATACAGGTGTTACTACAAGGATTTACAAATAAAGGAAAAGAGGAAAGGCGGAAAAGATCTTTAACACATGTGGTTATTTTCGCCTGCTTACATCTTCACCATTCCTAACAGCCTTCATCTTAAATCTTCTTCAACCTCTGAGTCGCTTTCTTCATATTCTTCTTCACTCTCAGAGAGTTCTATTTCTTTTTCATTGGGAGGAACAGTAGGAAAGTCGAACTCTACAAAGGGAAGATCATACTCAGTACAGATGTCATCATCTTGTTTCTTAACTTGATCATTTCGAAGACGAAGCGCATTCTTTTTAGTGTTAGAAACATCAATCACCAGCTTTTCTTGCAGCCTGCGATATTTGGAATCTCTGGCAGAAAGTTTCAATTTTAGATTCTCAATTTGTTGAAGATGTTCTTTTTCACCAGCTACGAAAGAAGATAAAAAGGATAAATGCCGCATCAAAGCAAAGGACAAAAAGAACTCATAAGAATAGAGAGCAAAGTCATTAAAGAGGGATTTTTAGCAACCTTGTTTTTCAGAAATAATAGCTTTAACCACTTCCGCATGATCGGTTTCTAAACTAACATTCGTAGCCAAACCTGTTCTAGTACTATCAATAACCCTTACAGCCCATTCAAATTCATAATCATTCTCTATAAGCAAACGAGAACGTATCATATTTTCGCAAATAGTCATGGTGTCAATTTTACTTATAGCCTGATCCCTTTCTGTTTGAATTTGGAGTATTGCTTCTTGAAACTTCTTTAAAGCCTTAGCACCATTAAGAGTAACTTTATCCTTTTCGGTTATCAAAGCGCTCCTTTTTTATTATGAATTTTTAATTTCTTCTTTAGCCCTATGAAGTTGGGATTTAAGATTGTTATTGACAGATAACATATTCCTATGCTCGACCTTAAGGGTCTCATATCTTGATTTAAGCTCCTTCAAGCTAAGAGCTCCTAACTCCTCAACTGGAGGATTATTCAAAGCGGCATTAAAATACTCTAAAAGGAGAGACTCTTCAACAGGGTAGCTGATTGCTTGATCAGTCAAGTTATAAATCTCTGCAAATACACATCATTAAAAAAGGGCGAAAATTAACGCATTCATATCCTGATCAAGAAGGGGTTGAGATACGTACCAATAAGCTTCCTGTTTCTCTTGCGAAGCTCTACCACATCATTCTCATAAGAAGAAAGATCTCCTTTGACTTTGAGATTCTCCTTTTCAAGATTACGAACTTTTTCGCGTAAGTCATTGATAACAGCATGAAACATGCGCGAGTTCTTCATCGATATAAAGAAAAGAAAGAAATTATGAGTTATAGGAATAAAATTAAAGTTCAATAAATGGATTAACACAAGAAAAAGAAACTCACCAAAGATTCAATGGAAAGTTGAAAATCGGAAGGCAAAGCAGAGGCAACTCCAAGAAGAGATTCATGATTTGATGAAGGAGCTTCACAAAGTTTAACCATCGCATCACATGCGCGAGTCAATATAGGATTATTAATGGTTGATAAAGAGTTGCTGAAAAGATTGAAAAGAATCGCCATGGAAGAAGCAGAGGCAGAGTCATCAGGAGAAAGCAGGGTATCATCGTGAAAGCAAGTGTTCATAAGAGTATGAGAAGATATCTTTCTCTTCTTCAAAGTATTCCCAGAAAAAGATTTTGGAGCCTTCCGTTTACTCTTACCTTTCGCCTTTGAAGGAAGACGATCAACGTCTTCAGATTTACTAGCGGATCCGGTAGCATCCTAAGGCTCGACCTGCACGCTCCATATTAGATAAGAAACAGAGGCAACAATATTGTTAAAATGAATGAAAGTATTTCTTACTTCCTTGGAGCGCGAAGATGACGCCTTTAGTAAATCCTTCTTCTTTTTTTTCGACATCTGGAGTCAAAGGCGAAAATGAATCAAGTAAAGCGACAAGACAAAGAAAATAATGAATTAAAGAGCGGAATTCAAAGTAAGCATACCTCTTTCTCTTCCTTAGGCCAATAAAAGACCTAAGGTTTATAAGTAGTAAGATTGCTAGGAAAGGGAAGGATAGACCCATCGGTACCTCTGCCAGTGATATACGGACCCTCAATAATAAGAGGAAACTCCATAAAGTGAGCATCCTTTGATAGACGAGCAGAGTCATTAGCTTTGTTGTGAAAATCAACAAGTCACGCATGATCTTTTCAGTCTCAGCGAAACCATCTTCCCTTATTAAACGAACACCCCAGCGGTGGCATTCATTAGCAACAAGGGCGACGACATAATGTTTAAAGAAATTCTCCACTATATAGTCCTCCTTCTAAGGCGTAATTTTGACATAATGAGGATATAAGGATGGCAAACCTGCAGCGCGGCGAGAATACTCTACCATGATTCTAACGCAATCGTCGTTTAATTGAAATATTCCGCGATAAAATTTGATATTTGACAGTAGCTTATAGAAAAGAGGAATTTCAGGATTATAAAGGGGAATGGGAAGCCAAACAGAAAGTTCTCCAAGCGAAATAATGAACTTCTGTTAATTCCATTGCTCAGACGTGAACCGATCAATCCCGAGCGCGGTATTATGACTTGAACCCTGAGGAATTGTCAGTGTAATTCCTTTGGGTTTAAGTTCGTCCTTCACTCTTATGAGTTCTTTGAGAAATTTACTTCCTGCTTATGGAGCCATTCGAAGTATGAGAATATGGAATAGAGAAAGAAAGTTCTGAAAATTAGAAATCGAAAGAAGATCAAATCAATCAAGATTAAGATAATCAGGATTTCAAGATGATGAAATAGAGATTGAAAGAGAGAGAGTGATAAATGTGGTATAAAAGGGCGATAAAGTAGTAGCAGAAGAACAGCGGCAGAAGATAGAGTTGCAGAAGAAAAGAGGAAAGAAGGTAAAAAAGGAGAATGAAGATGTGTTGGGGTAGATAAAAGATCTCATCCCTTTTCCCGAGATATTTCATCTCACAGGCGCATTAATTAGGAGAGAGATAAGAAGAGGCGGTTACCAGTAAAAAGGAAATTCAACAGAAGACGTGTCAATCAATGGGTGGTTAGATTAACACGTGTAAACGGTCATGCAGAAATTCCGGAAGAATGTCGGTCAATCGAAGGAATACGAAAAGATAGGTCAATGCGGCAAAATAAGGTTTCTCTTATCTTCCTTTCCTTCAAAAAGAACGATACCAGAAGAGGCAAAATGTGGGTGCAAAATATCGCATGCCTGATAGTAAGACGAAGACATCATTTGCTAGCAGGCGAATATGACGCATTCACCATAATTCTGATGACGGATTGGATGATGTCACCAAGTCACACCAAAAGTGTGAAGATCAGCGCGGCAATTAAAATGAGAGCACGGCAACCATAATCAAGGGCGATAATAACGCCCTCCCAGATCCGAAAATAGGGGCTTTATTAGCTGTCCTCCACTATGTAACCCCTATAAAAGGGACCAGAAGCCATTTTAATAGAGAGAGATCTTTTTGACAGCTAAGGGAAGAAATTTAGGAGAGAGAAAGTTATTTTGCTTCCCAAGTTAGCGTTCTCACACATCATATTGTATTTGCTCTATCTTTCAATAAAATGACTTAGTGTTTTATCATAATGTCTTAGATTCTTCTTGTGTATTGTAAGGGGTGTTAGTTTTGGGATTTCCTGCAACTACAGTTATAGGGCTTCATTGTATCCTGACGGCAATATTTCATACACCCGTTTGTAATCGCCAATTTATTGGGATGGTCGAAATAATTGTCTAAAAGAATCTTAATCGAGCCTTGAAGCCGGAAGTACAACATTCCTCTTAGTGTTTCATCCTCTCTTTTAGCCCAAAATTTCCAACACTTAGCTCCACCGCTGAAGTCTTTGTCATATTAGAGGTTATTGTATTGTGATTAGAGTGCCATGGGCATTTTAATTGTCCTGTGTTTGTCAGGAGTTAGCTGCATTTTCTTTTGTTGAAAATGATCGATGCAATCAGTTTTCAGTTTTTAGTATGAACATATCTTAAAGAATCTTAAAACCTTATCCAGTACTTCACCATTGTTTTCCACTCAAAATTTTGTTCTCTTTCCTTAGATCATCAGTACTTATCAAGATCCACCATTCAGGTAATACCGTAATAATGGACTCAATTAATCTCTTGTTACTCAACTACTATTTGAGCACCAATTTTCATATACTGTACATGAGAAAAACTAGTGTAAGTACTAAATAGCTAGTCTGAATTCCGGAAAATGTAAGAGGCAGTAATTTGAGCAGCTAGCTAGCACAACAGTGTTTAAGAGACTGCTAGTGGATTTTGGTGGTCAAGTAGCAAAACCCCGATTAACGTCCGTGACCGCCATTTTGTTATTTCCGGATCCCAAAAGCTTATGCCATCCAAAATGGCTTCAAAATGAGTGGCATCGAGCATGAATGACCATGAAAAACATCTTATACTGTTGTGTTGTTACTTGTTATACATACACACACTGTTCTATTGGGCCACTATTGGTGACTTTAAGGATTATTTCATCTTCTTTTGGGCTCAACCCATTACAGAATCTACCTTAAAATGTGTCACTCACTAACTCCAGTCTAACTACACCTGCAAAAGACTGTGTATTCATTCCAACAGTTTGGTGTAAGATGTCGGATGTCGAATGTTTTGCTTCTAGAAAGAGTCAGTAGTGATTCTAGTGAGTGATTGAAAAGCAAGATCCAACTTCCAAAAGAAATAAAAAAAACAAATGTTGGTTGAGGAGAAATTGACTGATTGATTGAAGGAGAGTATCAACCTGGTAGGTGGATGGACCTATGGCTATATCAACCATCAACAATCTTACTCCCCTTGCGGATTGTGTCAAAAAAAATATATATAAAAAAATTACTTGTTGGGAATCTAAACGAAGGCACAAATTTTTTTAATTACTATCTTCACCTGCTTGCACATTTACACTACTCATTCAAATCCTATCGAAATCAAACATAACAGAAAGATTGAGAACAACATTTATAAACAGCAAACCAACACCAGGCACAATTCAAGGACTAAGAAAAGTTCAAGTTTTTACAAGAACATCACCATATTAAGTATTTCCCAAGGAAATGGAAATCAACAAAACATTAAACCTAACATTTCTGAAAATCCTTCAATTTCTTTACAACCCTTTTGTACAATCAAAAACCAAGGCTGTAACTTTGCAATCCTACCTGATAAGAAAAGTAATACTATATTTTATACTTCAACCTTTCAAACTGCCTTCCATTCCAAGCATTTGTTTCCTTTAGAAACCCCAAAATCATACCATGCTTCACAAAATAAGAACTCCGAACACACAAAAAGAAAAACACCACAAAAGATCTTACCACCAGATGTTAGATGTTGAATCTCCTTTCTCCAGGCACTTCTTCAGCGACGTTAAATGCCATCAATTTCCTCATAAATTTTCACGAAGATGTTCAAGATTTTCTCAGTACTGTAGTTCTAAGGAAAATGATAGTATTTCAGGGATAATTACTCAGAATCATCCTCAGTGTCGCTGGTATAGTTCAATTCATCAAAGATGTAGTAAGGATCTTTACCGTCATCATTATCTGAAGTTGTATACGGCCCCTGGAGATCTTCTTCCTCATCTTCTTTATCCTCATCTTTATATTCACCATCACTGCAAGGCATCATTGGACCAGAGAACACAAGATTTGCATCAATATCCATCCCTTGAATTCCCTCTCAGTCAGAGTCGACATTTAGCAGTTCTGACATAGTCCGAGCAAACTTTCGGGGAGTGTGTGTCTTCTCTGCAAGATAACGCTCATACATTGCATCTTCATATTCTTACCTTTTCTTCTTCTCCTTCTCTAATTTTCTTTCCCTCTTCATTCTCTTCTGTGAATCATCACTACTTTCCTCCATCTCTTCCTCATAATAATCCTTCTTCTCCTCATTTTCACTATCACTCTCAGTCATATTTTGAGTCTTTCCCCATGATGGCTTCCATTCTCCCCTTCTCTGAAGTCTTATTCGATGTATACATGCATCAACAGCTTCTACCTTTCTCAACCATAGTTAGAACTCTTCATCATTCTCAATTATCATCCTCTCAAACTCCTCTTTGTCTTCTTGCTCTTTCTTCTTGGTCTTATCTAGATTCAAATACGCTATCAATCTCTCCATCTCTGCACTCGTTAAAGCTTCAATTGCAGTCTTTGCATGTCGCATGGCATCAGAATCATGTGGTATGCCTGGATTTCCTCCTCCGGCTGAACTGGAAGCAATATCGGCCATTTTTCTTAATCTCTTTCTCTCTATCTCACTTTCTTTGCTTCTTTTGGTATAATCCTGGGATTATCCCCCTACCTCTCTTAAATAATGGTGGTAGATTAGCCATAAATGGCCCTTTATGGCATTTGGTCAAGCATCTTGTCACTTGGCTATTCACGCCACTTCAATGCCATGCGCAACCCTTCAGTTTTCATCATTATCCTACTAAACCCTATTTTCAAAGTCTAATTTTAGACGTTTCATTTACCTTCAATTCTGCTAGAATTACTTTTAAGAGAAGAGTAATTAAGCTACCTAATTTTGAAGAGTTTATTTGGGTTTTAATTAAAACTATTGGTTTTATGCAGATTCAGAGCAAGCAGCACCTATTGGGAGGCACTACTTTTAATTGGGGTATCATTAGCAGTTGGATTATTGCTTACATCGTTCAGGAAATCATGTCGTTTCACCCAAAGAAAAAATCATCTCCTACTACCTTCAGTAAACCCAAAATTCACCACAATAATTTTTACTTTTACCACCCCCAGATTTTATTACCCCGCACAACTATGTTTATAGCATTTGTAAGGATGTGTACAACCACTCAGGTTTGCTATCTATGCAAAGACAAAGATCTTAAATACTCACCAACCTTCATATACATCATGCTTGCGTATGTCCAAGACGTACAAAGAATAAAGTTAAAATATTTGGTTGTGTATACCCCCTGCATGGCTCATGGTTACAAACATCACGTGATAACTAAGCCAATGTCCCTATCAGCTACTCCTAGGAAGGGAATTAGGTTATCTAATAGCCCTGGGAAGAGCTCTTTGTTTAAATACAAAAAGGGGGAACCTTTCACAAAACCATACCATTCCAAAACTCATCACCCTGCTGACCATTTTCAACTCTTTCATAGTCCCCATTTTAAGGATCAATTTGTATTTGATGTCACAGTCAGGCTGCAGCTTCACATTTGTATGACAGGACTTTATCACAATCCATGTGCTGATACAAGAATATTTTCTCTTCATATCTTAATCTTAATCTCTTGCCAATCTCTCATCTCTGATACAAACTTCTCTCTTCATCTCTGTTATAATCTATATGGAACCCTCTTCATCTCAGACCTCTAATACTTCTGAGAACCTTGAAATTCAAAACCTCACTAAACAAATGGCAGACAAGCTTACTCTACCTTCTTCCTTAGCTGAACCTGTCTTTATAGATAAAACTGTTATCTTGGCTGAAGATGATAATAGTTAGAAATGGTGTATGGTTGTCTATGTTTGTTGTGAAACTCTCATCCATACCTCTTTTATCTGTTATTACATCTATAATAAAAGGCCTTTAGCTCAATCACCTTCAGTTACTACATTCAATGGTTTGAAGAATAAAGTTTTTGTCAGATTTCTAGTTGAGAGTGATTTAAATAGGGTCAATTCTCAGATACCTTGGTATGCTTGTGGTCATCTAATGGTTCTCAAATTTGTCCCTCCAAATGGTTGGCCTTCAAATCATCAAGTCTCTTTTGTTGAGAAACTGTTTTGACTCATATTATGTAACATCCCAAAGGAATGCACGGAATTTGAAGATCTTAAAAAACTCACTCTAAATATTGGAGAACTAGTAGAATCTCAACCTCCTTATGGTAATCATCCTTTAAAGAAGAACGTAAAGGTCTGTGTAAAATTTTGTGTTCAAAAAGCTCTACCAACTGGAATGCCTCTCTTCACTGCAGGAAGAGATCAACCATTTCTTATTGAATGCAGATACTACAAAGTTCCTAAGTACTTCTGTACCTCTTGTCGTGTTCTAGATCACAAAGATGCCAACTGTCCAACTTGGAAATCTAAACAGAAGATAATGAAAGAAGCAACTGCCTCAATCTCTAAATATGTTATACCATCTGTCTCGAAGTTAATGATGCAAAAACAACCAGTGGTGCAACATTCTCTACCTACTACCAATCAGGTTATTCAAGATACAATCATGTCTCCAGCTGAAATAGTACAAGAAACTCAAATTGATGGTGTTAATACTCATGCCAGCACTAATGGTAAAGCTATTGATTTATCTCACAATTCTGAGAATGTAATTCAAAAAGGTTTAGCTAACAATCTCCAGATGGTTCCCTTTGTTAATCGTTCTACTGCATTGAATTTTTTTTTATGTTGGGCCTGTCCAGCCAAGCTCCTCTCATTTGAACAACGGTCTTCCAGTTATATTCCAGCAAGTTATTACCCAGAATGTCACAATTGAAAATTCAAGTATCCCTTCAGAATCACTCAATCGAGGTCCGATCCGAACTACCAACTCGTCCAGAAGATTCAAAACGTCGGCTGTTTCGACAAATCAACCTGCTATAACTAGAGAAGAAGTTATTTCTGCTGCTGCTGAGCATGATGCTCTGTCTAATATTAAAAGGAAGATTAACCCTAGATCCGATTTGAGGAAACGTACCAAAGCTAGTTCTTCTTCGTTAGCCAGCATTGTGGTAGTCCCAAATCAATCTGATACATCTAAACCTAATTACTCAACTCTATGTCCTCCTATCACTAAATTAGGAGATCTCCCTGCAATTAACCTCTCCAACTGTACTGTCAATACCCATTCTCTGGTTGATCCCTATGGTAGTTATAATGTACATGTTGATGATACTCCAAGCAACGATGGTGTCTGCAACAATTCCCTTCATGAGGCTGCTTCTCTGAATCTCGATTCTACCCAAGAAACTAATCAAATTGGTCTAATAATTTTGCTCTTGATGGTGGTTCTACTTCCATCACTCAGGTAAATTCAAATCCCTCTCCTCCTATTATTAATCCTATTACTGCTGCCTCAAATGTCAATTTATTTCCTGTCAATAATGTGAATGTGCTTGGATGGAATATTAGAGGTTTGGGTAAGAAAACGGCTAATAAGGAACTTAGC
Organism: Papaver atlanticum; assembly: GCA_023531105.1. Taxonomy (NCBI): domain Eukaryota; kingdom Viridiplantae; phylum Streptophyta; class Magnoliopsida; order Ranunculales; family Papaveraceae; genus Papaver; species Papaver atlanticum. The sequence goes on along the minus strand of JAJJMB010003726.1, from coordinate 3,947,701 downwards.
CTGTTGTGTAGAAATATTAACCCTGACATTATTTTTCTATCTGAAACTAAAATGAACAAAGACTTGGCTGCTAGAAGAATGAATTTTTTTGGATATCCTTGCACCTTTAATGTCCCAAGTATTGGTAGAAGTGGTGGTCTTGTTCTTGCCTGGAAGAAGGAAATCCAACTCAATGTTTTATCTTCTAGTCTAAGGGGCATCTATGTTACTTCTACTGACATTATACATTCCAAACTTTGTCATTTACACTTCATATATGGTGAACCTAATAGTAGTCTTAGACAAGCCTTTTGGGAAAGTCAGTGTCAGTTACCTCTGTTGCCTATAGATGAACCTGTTTTTTTCATAGGTGATTTTAATGCTCTTCTAGGTACTGAGGATAAAAATGGTGGCCTAGAAGTTAATGATTCTAATTTTCTTAACCTTAGGAATTTTTGTGATACTTTTGAATTGCATGATCCTGGGTTTTATGGCCCTACATTTACTTGGTATAATATGCAACAAGGTCCTGATCTTATCCTTGAACATCTTGATAGATGTCTTATTAATCCTATTGCTAAAACTCTGTTCCCTAAATTGTGTGTTAATAACTTTCCCAGAGACTCTTCTGATCAGTGTCCCATACATATTGGCTTTAACTATGATGATATTTGTATGCCTAGGCCATTCCACTTCATGGCAATGTGGATTGAGGATCCCACATGTAGAGACATTATAGCCAACTCTTGGTCTGTAAATGTGGTGGGATCTCCTGCCTATAAGCTTAAAGCTAAACTATTAAATACTAAAAAAGGTCTCCGTGATTGGAACAAATCCTCTTTTGGTAATATACAAACTAATATCTCTTCTACTAGAAAGGAACTAGTGGATTCCCAGACCATAGCTCCTACAGATTGTAGGGCCATCTCTAGACTCAAAGCTAGATTGGAATATCTCTATAATCTGGAAGAACTTTATTGGAAAGATAAATCCAGAGAGGTTTGGCTCATGGAAGGTGATAGAAATTCACAATATTTTCATAGAGTCACCCTATTTAGGAGAAAGAGGAATGTTATCAGCTGGATTAAGGATGCTGCTGGTACCATCCTAACTGATAGAAATAGTATTGGCACATCTTTTGTTGATTACTTTAAAAATCTATATTCTTCACACCCCCAATAATTCCAGGATGAGATCCTCCTTGACCTTCCGGTCAAATTCTCTGTCTCTGATAATTCTTCTCTTAACTCTCCCCTTACTGCTGAGGAGATTAAGAATGTTGTTTTTCAAATGGGTGGAAAAAAAGCCCCTGGTCCTGATGGTTTTACTGTTTTTTTACCAAAAACATTGGGACATTGTGGGAGAAGCTGTTGTTGATATGACCCAAACTTGCTTTAGAACAGGTAATGTTGCTAAAGTGTTCAATCATACCAACATATCCCTCATCCCCAAAGTCCCACTGACTGAGTTGGTCTCTCAATATAGACCTATAGGACATTGAAATTTCATTTACAAGATCCTTTCTAAAACCTTAGCTAACAGATTAAAGCCCTTTATGAATAATATCATTTCCCCAAACCAAAGTGCTTTTGTTCCAAAAGTAAGTATTTCTGACAATATCCTACTAGCCAATGAGGCCATCTATGCTGTCAATCATCATGATAAATCTATTGGCATAGCTGCTACCAAACTTGATATGTCTAAGGCCTATGATAAGCTGGAATGGTCTTTTCTTGAAAAGGTTTTGAAAAAAAATGGGTCTCTCGGATCATAAACTCATATATCAGTGTGTTTCTACTGTTTCTTATTCTGTTCTTCTTAATGGCTGCCCTACTGACCTCATTAAGCCTGAAAAGGTTTTAAGACAAGGAGACCCTCTGTCTCCTTATCTTTATATCATTTTCTCTGAGGATTTATCCTCTTATATTGATGTTCTAACTAGGAAAGGTTTGGTTGAAGGCATTAAGGTGTGTAAAAATACTCCTGCTATGACACACCTTCTTTTTGCTGATGATTCCCTACTATTTTCTAAAGCCACTATTGCAGATTTCCATACTATCAAAGAGTATCTTTAAAAGTACTGCTTGGCCTCTGGTCAAGAAATTAATTTTGACAAGTCTGGTATTTTGTCTAGTAAAAAAATTCATGAACATCTTAAACAGCAGCTCCGTAGTATCCTTGATATTAGTAATAGGGACTTAGGAGAAAAATATTTGGGTACTCCTACTGCTTTCAAGGCTTCCAAAATACAAACCCACATGGGTATTCTCCAAGCCATTGATGCTAGAATCTCTATCTGGCTTCATAAGCTTCTTTCCCAAGCTACTAGAACTACTTTAATTAAGCATATTGGTCAGGCTATCCCCCTGTATCAAATGGGATCTTTTCTTATCCCCAAACACCTTTGTAAAAAAATGGATTCTCAACTTTGTAAGTTTTGGTGGGGGGAAATCCTTGACCCAAAAGATAGAAAACTCCATCTTTTGGGTTGAGACATTCTTTGCTCTCCTAAGTCTGAAGGAGGTCTTGGTTTTAGGAAAGTTGAGCTCAATAATCTTGCCATGCTTGCTAGAAATGCTTGGAGGATAATTGAGAATCCTGATTGTCTGCTAGGTTCTACTCTTAAAGCTAGATACTTTCCTAGAACTGATTTTTTAAATGCAAAGTTCCCGGCTAATTGTTCGAGGACCTGGAAATGCTTACATGCTATCAAAGAACTTATTAAACCCTTTATCACTTGGATTGTTGGAGATGGTCAATTTATTGACCCTTGGTGTGACAAATGGATTCCTTCTTTGGGTTCTGTTGTCCCCAACCCTTTGGTCCCTCCTGACCCTACTATAAAAGTTTCTTATTTTGTTAATCCTACTACCATATCTTGGGATGTTGATAGATTAAACACCCACTTTGATGATGCTTCTGCTAAGAAGATTGTCACTATTCCCTTAAGCCAGTGTTGCACTCCTGACAGGAGGGCTTGGGATCTTTCAAAGAATGGTAGATTTACCTCTAAATATGCTTACTTGGGACTCCGAGGGCTTAGGCCTTCCCCTTGTAGTGCTCTTTGGAAGCATATTTGGAAAATTAAAGTGCCTTATAGAATTCAAGTTTTTACTTGGAAAGCTGCCAGAAATGCTTTACCTGCTAGAACTGTCCTTCATACCAGAATGCCTATGAATTCTGTTGATTGTGCTAGATGTAATGACCCTTCTGAATCGATTAAGCATGCTTTAGTTGGTTGCCCTTTTGCTATTCGTGTCTGGTTCTTATCTCCTTTATGTGTCAACACTCAGGCTTTTAGTAGTAAAACCTTTATTGATTGGATGTTATTCTGGTTAGTTAATCTTGTTTCTAAACTACCTGATGAAGATCAATGTTTCTTTGTTGCTATCCTATGGTCCTTATGGCAAAGTAGGAATAGCCTGGTTTTTCAAAACATCAAAGAAAATTATACAGCTGTTCTGATGAGAGCTAGAGCCATGTTATTAACTAGGAAAACTAGTGCCATTGTTTCTACCCTGGTCAATGCTAGTATCTGTGGCACATGGATGCCTCCACCAACTGGATGGATAAAATGTAACACTGACGGATCTTATGATGAAATTTCTGGACATAATGGTGCAGGCTTTGTGATGAGGGACTTTACCAAAATTGCCTCCTTTTGTGCTTCTATTGTTTTTCAAGTTGAATCTGCTGAAGAAGTTGAAGCCAGGGATATTTGGGATGCTCTGAAGAAAGCTGTGGAGCAAAAGCTTACTTATTTAATCATAGAAAGTGATGCTCAGAGTCTCATCAATCAATTTTTTACGGGCCATTTTGATGGTAACTCTAGGACGGATACTATCTTTAAAGATATCTAGTTGTTTCTTCTAGTCTTGTAGCTTGTCTATTTACTTTTCAACCACGAACTTGTAATTCAGTGGCTCACGAACTTGCACTTTGGGCCAAAACAAACAACTCTACTATGTAGTGGTTTGTTCCTCCAATATGGCTGATGCCTTTTGTTGAGGGGGATCATTAGCCTTTTTGAAGGCCTTTGCTTATAAAATATATATTTTTTTTAAAAGAAAAAATAAGGCACAAAATAGAGAGAGAAAGAGAGAGAATTTCCATTAGATGTATCATGTATGGAATAGGAAAACATGAAAGCCTCAATTTATAGGGCTAGACACATGGGCATCCCGGTAATAAGCAGGATTTACCCTAAATATTATTAACATAATTACACGTTCATAACACTCCCCCTGATGACCAATGTGTCTAAGTCACTATAATATGCCAGAAAAACTCAAGAGAGTAAAATCTGAAAAATGAGATTTAAAATAGTGTTGGACACGCATATGCTGTCTCGTTAAAACCTTGACAAGGAAAAACCCAGTGGGACAAAACCTTGATGAATGAAAAAGAGTACAATGTGATAAGTTTAGTTAAATACACCTTGTATAATGATGCTCCCCTGATGAGTACTTTAGTAAATTCTTGGCTTGCAAATCTTTGAGTCGAGACTTTCCAGTTTCTATGAAAAAGTTTCTTAAATGCTGGAGATAGCTTCGTGAACAAAGCTGCTAGTTAATGAAGTCTTCTTTATTGTTGAACAAACCGTGTTGTCTTCGATTAAAAGTGTTCTCGAGTCTTCATGTTTCTTTAAACACGTTGAGGACTTGTGTCTTGGATTGCTAGCTTCTCGAAGATGATTTGCAGAAATAGTTGATGTAGTTTCTTAACCAAAGTGCCAATATTTAGTTACAGTTGCATAGGTGAACAAAATTTGTAGTCGTACCTTATATGGATTAGAAAGATATCTAAAGTCATAGGAGCTGGTTATGTTGATGTGGTCTAACAAAATGACTAAGTTAACGGTGGGAATCAACCAAATAACCGTAATTTGATAAAACTCCCCCTTGGATGACCACCATGTTGAAATATTGCCTCACTAAAACCTTGCCAGTAAAACCCAATGGGAAAATTTTGGACGAAGGAAAAAGAGCACAAATATGAACTTTTTGAAAGAAAATTAAACGTCAACAAAGATATTGCCTCGTCGCTAAACCTTGTCAAGAAAACCATATGGAACAAAACCTTAAGCGAAGAGAAAAGGGTACAACTTTTGACGTAAATATGGATGCTAATTAACTCAACTATATGAGAGTTATACAAACAAGCACCAAAATCATAACTATGGTCTATATTATAGAAAAGTTTTAAGCAATCATAATATTTTAACTGCAGATTTAAGAAAAATAATATTTATGCTGCTAAAGCATGGATTTTTGTGTTTTTAAGGACTCCTCAAGCGACCTATAACGTTGAAGTCGTCAACTAATTAATCCGGATTTTTGGTTTTGTACAAAATTTCTAAAAACACATAAATGATTGTTAAACCTGACATATTCGAGTCAAATGGCTGCGTGAATGTAATTTGAATCTTCAAAGAATCACAAATTCGAAAATGTTCTCCGACCATATACGAGTCCTTCAAGGACTACCATGCCAATTATATAAGGAGAGAAATTATTGAACCAATCCTAGGGTCTAATAAAAATAAAACCCTCAAATCGTTTTTACAGCGAATACATTTCTCGTATAACGACGCAATATGACTACACCAACCTGCAATTAATAGGCTTGGCATTTTTAAGGTGTTAAGTTTTGGATCCAAAATTACGTCAATCGAGAAATTAATCCAACAAAATTTGGATTATATGCCAACCAATCACATATGTCGATATTCCTCTGCAGAGTGGTTCAAAACCACCATCATTTATTTTAGTAGCTATTTTAAATGAATATTCGACAAACATTTTTATTGACCACGATCCCACACAATTCTCAAGTATATGCATATTTTGAAATTTTCAAAATTTACCGGTATCAGTGCCCACGGGCGTTATGATCTCATCATCATCAAGGGACGAGATATTAATTTTGAGAATGTGAATGGTGTTTTGGTACACTCAATTGGAGCACTACCAGTAGCCTCTCATGGAACACTACTTATTTTACGAGATGTGACTGGATTTTCCTCTTAAAGAGGTAAACACTTATATAAAAGCAAATGAGACATTTTACGCCTAGTTAACAGCATCCTTTTTCGATTTGGTCATGATGGGAGAGAAACTGATATAACATTGAAGTTAATTAACACCAACTTTTGCTGGTAGTGTATAGTCTCTCCCTGATTATGGCGAAAATATTTTCATCTCATAAAACAAAAACAAGTTTCGTAAAGTATTATCCGATTAATTCAAAGACATATACTCATAATAATTTCTGGTTTTTATGTACCATATATATCGACTACTCAAAAGTCATTATACATTTACCATCCATCATGGATTTTGCTGGTAGTAGCCAAAAACATATAAAATACGCAAATAAATCTCCAAAAGAAATTAAGTTTTTCGCGAGTGAATAGAAAGTTGGATCTACATTGGATCTCACCTGAATCGCCCCATCTATCCTCCTCAGGAGAAGTTTGGTTTCAAACTCTGGTTCGAACAGGAGGAGTACGCCATGCTAATGGGCCTTGGATGATCAAAATCTCCGGGTCAGGCGCTGATGAGCACATTGAACTATCCATGTGGCTGAGAGCCCTCACAGCCCAGGCATAACGGCGCAATTATCAGGGGCGCGCTCTACCACTGAGCTAATAGCCCGCCGTGCGTGCCCCCAGTAGGAGGCCCGCTATGCCAAAAGCGAGAGAAACCCCATCTCTCTTTTTCCTTTTTGCGCCTCCAAATAAAATTATGGACTTTCTTTATCAAAAGAAAATTAAATTAAGATCAATATAGGAGAAAGCGTTTTACACGAGGTCTAACTATTTGGCCAAAAATCATATCATGAATTGTTTGGAAGATGCGATGTATGATTTTTATAATGCTAAGGAAAATTTCACTGCTTATGATTTGTGGACTGCGTTAGAAGCAAAGTACCAAGCTGAGACTGCAGGGAGCAAGAAATTTCTTGTGGCGAAGTTTATGGACTTCAAGATGACGAATGATAAGCATGTTGTTGATCAATTCCTCAAACTTCAACAAATCACTAAAGAGATTCTTGCTGAAGGTATGGTCATTGATGAGACATTTCAAGTATCTACGGTAATTGAGAAGTTACCATCTTCTTGGTCGGAGTACAAGAGAAGGCTGAGACATGACACTGGCGAGATCAACATGGTTGAATTAGGAAAGAAGATTCAAGTGGAAGAATTATTGTGCACCAAAGACAAGAATGTGTCATCTGCAAGGGACATGACTAACAAGGCTCATATGTCTGAGCACAAGACTTCCAAAGCTGGAAAAGGTGACAATAACAATCGCAACTCGAAGCATGGTCCTAACAAGAAAGGTATGTTTTGTAAACCAGATTCCTAAAATTAAAGGTCCTTGTAGGGTATGTGGAAATACTGGTCATATGGCAGTTCACTGTAGATAGCGTGGGGATAAGAAGAAGAATGCTAACTTGGTTGAGAAGAATAAAGACGAGTTTTCTGTTGTGGTGTCTGAAGTTAATTTGGTGACCAATGTGATGGATTGGTGGGTAGACTCTGGAGCTACCAAGCGTGTCTGTGGAAACAGAGACCTGTTCACCTCCTACCAGAAGGTAGGGGAAGGAGAGAAACTCTATATAGGTATCTCATCTGTATAAGAGGTTGCAGGAAAAGGAAAGGTCCGTCTGAAGCTCACGTCTGGAAATACTTTCACATTGAACGAAGTTCTTCATGTTCCATAGATCTGCAAAAATCTTGTTTCTTGTTCTGTTTTAGATGATAAGGGTTTTAAAGTTACAATTGAGTCTGGAAAACTTATAGTGACTAAGGGCAATGATTATGTGGGTAAGGGTTATAAGACTGGGGGTCTATATAAACTTAATGTAACCTGTCCTGAAGTGAAATTGAATGATTCTTCTGCTTACATGTGTGTGTCATTGAATGTTTGGCATGGTAGACTTGGTCATGTAAATTATAAATCAATGCATAAACTGGCTAGCGTAGGATGCATACCCAAATTCACTTTAGATAAAAATCATAAGTGTGAGATTTGCGTAGAATCTAAGCATGCTAAGAAATCTTTCAATAAGAATGTCCAGAGAAACTCTAAACCCTTAGAATTAATCCATTCAGACCTGGTTGATATGAAGTCAGTTCAAACAAGAGGTGGTAAGAAATGGTTTGTCACTTTTATAGATAATTGTACGAGGTACTGCCATGTTTATTTGCTTAGAGGGAATGATGATGCCTTAGAAGCATTTAAGATATATAAGCGTGAAGTTGAAAACCAATTGAATGCTACCATTAAAACTGTTAGGTCTGACCGTGGTGGTGAGCATGAAATTCCCATAGGAGATTTCTGTGAAGAACATGGCATAATACATGAGACTACAGCCCCTTATTCACCTCAATCCAATGGTTAGATGAATGTAAGAACCGTACCCTTAAGGATATGATGAATGCCATGTTGATTAGTTCAGGATTACCTTCGAACTTGTGTGGGGAGGATATCCTCTCAGCCAATTATATCCTGAACAGATTACCCTTTAAAGAATCGGATAAAACTCCATATGAGTTATGGAAAGGTAAACAACCATCTTATGCTTACTTCAAAGTGTGGGGGTGTTTGGCAAAGGTGGCCATCCCTATTCCTAAGAGAACTAAGATAGGACCCAAAACCGTTGATTATGTTTATATAGGGTATCCTGAGCATACTAGTGTTTATAGGTTTAAGGTTGTGAGTTCTGAAGGGTTGAATAATATCATGGAGTCTAGAGATGTTGAGTTTTTTGAGAATGTTTTTCCTGTGAAATGTGATTCTCGAAATAGATTTTTAGATGATCCCCTAGATTTGCCGTCAACCAGCCAGTCATTACCTTTAGAGGAAGATGAACCAGAAATAGAACCTAGAAGAGGTAAAAGGGTTAGAACTGAGAAAACCTATCCTGGTTGCATTACATAGCTAGCCGAGTCTGATCCTCATACTTATAGAAAAGCCATGACTTGTCCTAAAGCTCCATGGTGGAAAGAAGCTTCCATTAGTGAAATGGATTCCATCCGAGAAAATGATACTTTTGAACTTGTAGATTTACCTCCAGGGTCTAAGGCCATAGGTTGTAAATGGATTTTCAAGAGAAAACGTAAGATAGATGGAACTGTTTAAAAATACAAGGCTAGTCTCATGTTATTCTCAACGAAGTTAGCTAAAGGCTACAAACAGAAAGAAGGTATAGATTTCTTTGACACCTATTCACCAGTGAGTAGAATTAGCTCCATTAGGATGTTAATTGCTATAGCTTCTGTCCATAATCTAGAGATACATCAAATGGATGTAAAGATAGCGTTTCTTAATGGTGAATTAGATGAAGAGATTTATATGGAACAACCCGAGGGATTTGTAGTTAAAGGTTGTGAAAAGAAAGTTTGTAAACTGGTTAAATCTTTGTATGGGTTGAAACAAGCACCTAAACAGTGGCATGATAAATTTGATCATGTGATGATTTCTAGTGGTTTTAGAATTAATGAATCTGATAAGTATGTTTATACTAAACTTGTCAAGGATGCCTGTGTGATTGTATGCTTATATGTTGATGATATTCTTATACTAGGTACAAACATGGATGTTATTAATTCAACTAAGAAATTGTTGAATGAGAACTTTGACATGAAATACTTAGTCCCCGCTGATGTCATATTAGGGATGAAGATTAGAAAAACTTCTAACGGCTATAGTCTGAGTCAGTCTCATTATGTTGAATCCATAATTAAGAAATATAATCAGTTTGACTGTAAACCTGTTTGTACTATGTATGATTCTTCTTGTCATATCAATAAGAATAAGGGTGTAGGAGTTAACCAACTTGAATACTCGCGAGTCATAAGAAATCTGATGTATTTGATGAATTGTACGAGACCAGACATTGCTTATGTTGTGAGTAAGTTAAGCAGGTATACTTGTAATCCAGGGAAGATATATTGGGATGCACTTATTAGAGTGCTAAAGTTCTTGAAGTACACAATGACCTTTTGTTTGAATTATGAAGGGTATCCGGTCGTCCTTAAGGGATTTTGCGATGCAAACTGGATAGCAGACTCAGAGGATTCTAAGTCTACGAGTGGATATGTATTCACTGTAGCAGGTGCGTCTGTATCTTGGAAGAGTTCCAAACAGACATGTATAGCTCGTTCCACTATGGAGTCTGAGTTTATTGCGTTAGATAAAGCAGAAGAGGAGGCCGAATGGCTTAGAAATTTTTTAGAAGATATTCCTCTCTGGCATAGACCTGTGCCAACTATATTTATACTTTGTGACAGCAAAGCTGCAATAGGTAAAGCTAAGAATAGGTTGTACAATGGAAAGTCTATACATATGCGTAGAAGACATAATTCTTTGAAAAAACTAATCTCAATGGGCGTTATTTCCATACATTGGACAAGGTCCAAGGAGAATATTGCGGACCCTTTGACGAAAGGTTTGTCCAAGGAGATAGTTAGTAAAGCATCGAGGGGGATGGGGCTTAGGCTCAATAATTAAACTTGCCATGAAGGATACTCAACCTTTCTGACTGGAGATCCCAAGATCAAGGTTTCGAATGAGACAACTAATTTGTGGTGGGTAAAGGTAAACACTACCAGTGAATTTCATTTTCTGTATGGTGTTGATGTGATAGTGTGACTGCATATGGAGGATGACTTTTCAATAAGTCTTAATGAGTTCTATAGTTTCAATTTAAGATTGAAGTGGGGTGTAGCAGTAAACACTCTTGATGGAACTCACCTATCTGAATGAGGAAGTGGGGCCACTTCCTATGAGAATCGAGCCGATTCTCTAGAGCATTCTGAGAAACAGGATATGTCCAGGGCCAAATTGGACAAAACAGTACGAACTTAGCAACGCCAGGAGGATATCATGCGTGGTTGTTGTCGCGAATTGCACCAAACGCTAACAATTCAAGACTATGTTCACTGTCTAGCAAGTAGTTCCGGTAACTTCTCACTAAGTAAGGGTTCAAGACCTCATGGACACCTTTGCCTAAATTGTATTTTCCGTATTCTGATTTTTTGTTTTTTACCGAGATTTCATCATGTAGGGGATTGTTGGAGAAAAATGAGTTTTTAATAACATGATTTTGGTCTTGGTGTGGTTTGATCTAATGACCTGAGGGTCTAAGGATACTCCCTCATTTTTTGGGTGAATAAAATGGAACCTTTAGTCCCACATTGTGGAAAACTAAAGAGGTGCTCCACTATATAACCATATTCTTATGGATATATTGACAAACGAGGGTAGAGCGGGTGGGGCGAAAGATACATGTTTCGACCCATGCATATGCGCGTATACCACGCACTAAGTCTCGTGTTTAATAGAATTTATTTTTGCAAATTTTTGTTTAGGAAATTAATTCCTAAAATATGTTCTTAAGAGTTCTATTTATGGGAAAATTCCTTTTACGTGTTTTATTTGTTTTACAATAAACAAACCTAACTTGGTTTGTAAGTATCTTCTCCTATAAATACAACTCGAAAATCTGTTTTAAAAACACACAAGAAGCGACCACCTTTCTGTCTTCTTTTCTTCATCTTCTTGCTTTTATTTTTTGTGCGACGTTTTACTTCCATCCCCGTTGCTGAGTTCAAGAGTGGGTAACTTGCGTTTTGCTAACTCAAGTTATATCGAGCAGTCTTATCCTGGACACATCTTCGCTGTGAGGGGTTTAGCATTACTCATCTCGAGTATACCCGCGAACTAATGTGTTAAGGACAACTTGTTGAACCTGTGATTCTGCCCTCGTCAAATTGTTTCGGTAGAGTTATTTCGATTCAATTCTTTACATATTAATTTTGATACATCTAACGCGTTGTTCATTGTTGCAAGATCCCAACGCTACCAAGGAAAAAAGAAACAAACTCATTTTATGTTAGTGGAGGAGAAATATCAACCGTATATACTTGTGTCCTCGATCGTAAGTATTAGTGGTAAAGTTTGGCTGGGTGGAGCAGAAGTTTATTGAATTTATTTGGGAGGCACATAAGAACAGAATATAACAAACACTTTTTCCTTTTTGGTCATTAGTAACCCACCACCAACTTCAAAAACTTAGCTGCACCGCTGAAGTCTTTATCACAAGTACTAAAGATGAATGTGAGGTTATTGCACTGTGATTAGAGAGTACCATGAACATTTTAATTGTCCTGTGTTTGTCAGGAGCTAGCTACATTTTCTTTTCTTTTTTGTAAATGATGCAATCAGTTTTTAGTATGAACATGTCTGAAACTTCAAAACCTTATCTAGCACTTCACCATCATCAAGACCCACCCACCATTCAGGTATTACTGGAGTTAATAAATTTCTTGTTGATCAATACACAACTATTATTTGAGCAACAATTTTCAACTACATGAGTTATTGCATTGATTCTTAACAATCTAGACACTGAAGAAATAAATTTCTTGATGATCATTTAAATTGTACAGTATTAATTCATATTCTCATAAAAATATACCACAAATATACCAGAGATCAAGCAGTGGTTCAGAGTCAAGTAAATCATTATGGCGAAATTCCTGAACACGACACGCGCGCCGATGATGGTGGTCCGGTGTTGTCACAAGAAGCTTTCATTTTTATTTTATTTTGATAACGACAAGAAGCTTTCATTTTATCTGCATCTTTTCCAAACCCCTTGTAAATCTAGTGACGCGGGGATCACGGATCCCTTAGTTCTTTTTCCGACTCCACTCATATCAATTATGTAGATAGACCATTCTGTTAAAATCTTTTTCCTTTTTTTTTTGGACATTTTATGACGAACAAAATTGTAGTATCGGATGTGAAGAAGAAAAAGAAAAACTGATTATTATTTTTCTCTCTCGAGATCTCTAGAAACGTTTTATTACGAATTGCTTGCAATTATGAAGGTAGAGTTTAGGAGGGTTTGTATAAGAATTGTAATGAAGTTACAGCTAGCAGAGGAGCAAAATAAGAAATGTTCTGTTATGAATGTCTGATAACTACACCTATGCAAAAGACTGCATTCTGACAGTTTGGTGTAAGATGTAGTGAATGCATTGCTTCTAGAAAGAGTCAGTAAGAGAGTGAGTCATTGTATCAGTCCTTTTTTAAGGAACAAAATGGGTAAAATACCCCAAGGAGGGGCCATTGCACCCCATCACAACTTCCAAAAGAAACAAAAAAAAACAAATGCTGGTTGAGGAGAAATTGACCAACTGATTGGAGGAGAGTATCATCCTGGTAGGTGGACGAAGGACCTATATCAACCATCAACAATCTTAATCCCGCACCCACCACCACCAACCTCACTAATGATGCATTGCATTAAAGATGAATACTACTACTATCTGAGCCTTAGGTTGCATAGTGATGAATACCAAAAATCTTGAAGATCAATAATCTAATGCTTTATGCTTCTGCTCATGGCAGTGCTAAAAAATGTCAACAAAAGAAAATTACTGAGCATTGTGGATTTACTTTAGCGTCTCCTTTCTAGCTCAAATATTGAATGCGTGTTAGAGCACATTATTGACATGGATAACATAGAGAAGATGCGTGAGAGCGCAAAATGTTAGCCAAACAGGGTAACAAACATGCACCCTGTTTTTAAATGAGAATTATTAGTACTGTTAAACTTAGTCCACTGGTGTAATAATTTTAAACACCAAATTGGAGATAAAAAACAACTGATGAGCACATATCAAGTTAAAAGTGTTGGCTGGGAATTTTATTATTTGAAAGTCCACTTCACTTGCATCAAACAAAATTTAATTTAGTCCCAAAACAGCCACAGATATGAGAAGCAGGATAATGTCAAGCCAAAGGACAAAGGGTCAATTATATTTAGTCCCACATTGTTTAAAACCGAACGAGTCATATGCATTATAATTCTCTTGTTGAGCTCAAAATGTCTTGTTTGTTGAAAGGAGACGGTTTGCATCTCCCCTGACAGGGACGGGAACAGTTTTCGAGCTTACCTGATACCACACATCTGGTTAAGGCTACCCGCTAAGAAACTTAAATTTTGAAGGTTACTACATAAAGAAACTACAATGGGATTAATGAATACAACCGGAAAAATTAAAACGGTAATTGGACTCATCCTTTGTTGCCATCAAATTAAAACGGTAACTACAGTGGCAGTATATAAGTATGTCTCGCAAGTTCAGTATTCAAATTCAAAATCAAGTAAATCAATATGGCAAGATTTATGAACACTGCAAGACTGACGATGATGGCGGTATTGTTACTTGCTTCTGTTGCAGCAATGTTTAGACCTAGTATTGGATTTAATGTTGCACGTGCACCATCAACTGACAATGGTTTCTCTAAAATTTCAAAAGATGTTTTACCACCAGAACCTTACCCAGGATACTATAAAATACTTGGATTCTTGCACCAGCAACTTTTCAAAGAAATGTGGTCTGGATCTTTCGTTGGATTTGGTTTTCAATATCCAGAGGATGGATTATGGTTGTTGCCAAGAACTCATCAACAAGATTGGAAAAAAAATGTTATGATATGGTGGTAGAAACCTTTGGTGGAGCAAAGGATCACTTTTTCCCACCTGGCATATTCCTAAGAGGTCCTGTTGTCTGGAACAATTGTGTTCATTTAGCAGCCGGCCCAGCTCCAGCCCCGTCGGATTAATGCAGTCCCAGTCCAGGTTTTTGTTTGCAACATGAGAAAAAATAAAATGATTCTTGTTGTTGAATTATCTGAAATCTTTATGTCAAAATCTATATGTAGAAACACTCGACCAATTAAAATACTCTTTTGTAACAGCAAGAGTTAAAAAGGGTCACTGTCCCTTTGTATCTTGCATATATAAAAGCTAAAGAACTAAACCACAGAACAATTGTTCCTTGTGTCACTGTTCTAGCTTTAAAAGGGTCAACAACATTCCCATGTATATTGTGCTGAAGAGGCTTACACCACTTGCTGTCTAGATTTTTCTCCACAAAAGGGATGCCTCCAAGACAGTTTGTGGTTTGTTTACGATAGCAGTTTAGTTGTAGGCATAAACTAAAGTAAGCAAGATTTTGGTGAGGCATTTCCTCAAGCTCTATCCAAGCATCATCATCAACCCTCCCACCCAAATTACCAAACATTTTAAACTAAGGTTTCCATGAAGATCCATAAATCTACCAAATTACCAAACATTTTTTTTACATCAAGGTCTAAGCTATAAAAATCAATAATTTGCATTACTCCTCAAAGCAAATTCCTAGAAATTCCCCCAAAACCACCGCCATTATCATCAGACAACCAATAGCTGTTCTAAATTGAAGTTACAAAATGATACAACAATTCTAAGATTGCTTCAAAGAAAACAAAGAAAAAAAATTACTTAAATTTCATTAGAAGGCAGAATTAGATAAGAAACCATTACTTAAATTTCATTTCCGAAGTAAATCGATTACATATCCATTTAAGTCTAAAACAACAAGGAAAAAAAAAACAAGAATAATTATTCACATTAACATCTTCTTCAAGAGACTCAGAAAAATAAAGAAAATAAAATTTTGATTTGATTAATATTAGCCATTCATTTATAGTGATTAATATGAACCAGATCATTATCATCATCATCTAAACCTAATAATAGAAGACAAAGATCTTCTAAAAAACCGATTGTATAAATAAAACGTTCTCAAATTCTCAATCTAAAATGATGTTTTCATCTTTGTCTTTCCATCATCTTAGAGAAATCTTTAAAACAAACAAAACCATCACCATCAGAATCAACACCATTAATCATAGATTTACATTCATCTAATGTAAATCGTTGTTCATCACCACCAATCGCCATGAAAACACCTAACAATTCTTCAGCAGAGATTTTACCATTCTTATCAGTATCAAAGAAATCAAACACATCACGCAGTTCAGAAGAACCACTAGCAGGAGGTTCAAAAGCTGAACTAATAGCACTAAATTCTTCTAGAGTAATAAAACCATCACCATCAGAATCAATCTCACTAAACATAATCATAACCTCATCTCTACTCGGCGGCTCACCGCCGATTCTTTGTAAAACAGATTCAAGTTCAGATCTGGTGATTTTTCCATCACCATCTTTATCAATTAACTTAAACGCTTCAACTAATTCAAAATGAGTTTCTACTGACCATAATTCTTCAACTTCTGATTTCGATTGAGCGAGAAACGGACTGTTCGTCGGAAGCACACTTGTTGGAGTACCGGAAGATGAACCTTCTTTAAGATTCGTCGATGATGACGATGAAGCTAGTGACGAACCTGAACCAAATCTTGGATCATCCGTTCTTGATACTGATGATGATTTACACTTTTTAGATCTGAATAAGTTTTTTGGATGATATTTTGTCAATTTCATCTTGAAACGAAATTACAGAGCAGAGAAAAAGAAAACTGAAAACGGCGTTGAAAATTATGGAGGAGGAAGAGATAATGCAAATTCTGCAGAGGAATGAGTCCATGTTATAGGAGAGTTCGGTGGGTTTTCCTCCCATCATAGTGAGCTTCGCGGAAACTTCCTTCCAACTTTCAGCTCAAGAGGATTTTATAGGATTTTCTCGATTTTTGAAAATTAATTAATATTAAAAAAAACTGACGTGATTGGCATTTGTAAGGGTATTTCTGACAATTTGAGGACTCCTGTTTTATTCGATTCGGGATAATAATGCGTGACAGCGTCGGAAGCGTGTTCTTTTCTCTTCTGGATTTTGTGGGAACTTACTTAGTTGCTTCCTCTCTCGCATCACCATCAGAGAAAACAAATAATTAAATCAATTAAAAATCACAAGGGTCATCAATTACCATCATGTTCTTTGTTTTTCCTAAACAGTATTAATAACATGCTGATGCTAAAGTCAAGTGACTTTAGTGGACCTTTTTCTCATTGGATAAATAAAAGAGGGAAAGTGCTAGGGAGACCCCTCTTTTTTACACCATCTTTTAGATTCGTATGTGTCAATTACATCCACCGTAAATATCCTTCCCTTCACTGCCCACCAGGAAAAACAAGAGGTCCGCTTTAAGAATGGTCCAATTAAAACTTGACACATAAGCGGTGTCAAGTTTTGGGTATAAAAGAGGGTCTCTTTAGCATTTTCAATAAAAAAGAAACGGGCGTCAGTGAAGTCACGTAGCATATTGTGTTGTCTCTCATGTCACTGTCAAATTTAATTCACTATTTTATTTTTCGATAAATTTGCATATTGCATTTTTTTTTCTTTTTTTTCCCTATAGAAAGTGACCATTAGCATTGGGGAAAGTGACCATTAGCATTGGGGAAAGTGACACAAATGGAGGTTTTCCCGGTCTTGATTATCAGGATTATTTTATTTTATTTTAGAGAGAATTGGGGTTAGTAACTTGATTCGTCTTTCTGTCAAGGTGTCTGTGAATTTACGGAACCGGGAATATACAAATATAAGTATATATAGCCTATGAGAGTGTTGCAAGGAGATGTTGCAAAAAAGCGCGTGCTCAAGGGATAATGTTTCTGAGTGCACGGCCGACTGGCCAAGGATGTTTAAAACAAAATAGAGTCCCAAGCGGCTCTCACGGAAGGACAATGTCTGAATAGCTGTCTGGTTCGGTCTTTCATTAGAACTAGATTTGTGCCCGTGCTACGCACCTGGCATTTTATTTTATTTAATTTGGTTTGCGCGGGGCTTCGCCCGGCCCCGTGAGGACGCATTTTTTATTTGGTATGCACGGGGCTTCACCCCGCCCCGTGGCAATACATTTTTGATTTAGTGTGCGCGGGGCTTCGCCCCTCCCCATGGCGATGTATTTTTGATTTGGTGTGCGCGGGGATTCGCCCCTCCCCATAGCGATGTATTTTTGATTTGATGTGGCGGGGAACATTAATTAGGTGGAGAATATGTGCATATTTAATTTATTTTCGCAGAAATATGTGTGAAATATGCTTATTTTTTCCCTTTTATATGGTAGTTATTGGATTTCCAAATTGAATTTAGACTTCCATAAAATTCCAAACACTAAGTTAGGTTTTTCTTTTTGAGTTTGTAATTTTTAAACCAATCATACGTTGCCAAGTGTCCTCACGAATTCCAAATTGAATTTGGTTTCTTTCTTTTTTTAATCTTTTTCCTATTCTATTTAAACCAATCATACGCTGCCAAGTGTTCTCACCAAAACACTCGTTTCACAAAACTAAAAAAATGCCTATTTCGGCCAATAGGAAGCGAGGGTTTCCTCACCATTCAACGTGGGAGTTTTATTTGTCTAGGCCTTTAAGTCTGTAGATTTATTAACTCAAGGGGTAATACAGACACGATTCATTTTTAGGTTAATGGTTGGATATCAGATCCAAATTTGACACGGTCGTGGAAAAGATAGCGACTATCCTAGGTTCATCTGGAAACATAGATATTTGGTGTTATTCGGGAAAAAAAAAAAAAAAAACCCAAACCCGATAATCCTAATTGACCAGATTAATAGATACCTGCAATCTACTACCCGTCAAACAAGTCAAAAGGGAATTAACCCACAAAAACAGAATTTAGTTAGATTTAACTGGTCCGACATAAACACAGATTGGATAATATTCATAGATGCTTCTTTTAAGAAAGAAGATACTTCTATGGGTTTCGCTTTTATTCTTTACTCAGTAGACCATGTAATGTAGAACCGATAGAAATAAGAAAGCAATACGGAGATTGCAAGGGATGCGAAGAGACGAAAAGGATGCAAATTGACGATATTTAAGAAGAGATTAAGAAAAGATAAATAGAATTCGTGTTTAACGAATAATAAGATTGATAAAAGATTGTATCCCTGTTTATATAGGCTGCCAGATACCTAAAATAACAAAAGCTTTGTTAAAGGAAATAACATGGTCAAAAGAAAACATTCTGTCAAGCGTCTCCATCGTCACTGATTGTAAAGTCATGGCAGACAACATCAACAAGGTAAAAACAGAGATTCCATGGATAGTAGAAAACACTTTGCAAGAAGTCAAGAATATTTTGAGAGATTTACCTCAAGCTCAGGTGAAGTACATTAATAGAAAATATAACACTGCAGCAGACTTCATTACAAAGGAAACAATGATAAAAAGTTTTCATCATATGTCCGCACAATTACAACAGAGATTAAAAAATCTAGCATTTATTCTAATGTTTTTGATAAAGATGTAATTGTAAATTTATACCGTATTATATTTGCTAGTTATAATAATTTAATCTTTCCATTCGAGGAAAAAAAAAAGAGTCCCAAGACACTTTCACCAAAAGAAAAGATGACTATGGCCTATTTCATTTCTGATCAACATAAACTGGAATTAAAAATTAACCTTCCTCATATCAATAGTTACCTTTGAATTTTAATTTCTCATATCACACCATATGCCCCTATCTACACTAACAACGCTCATTGTAGGGAGATTTAAAGTAATTGTTTCCAATGTACACTTATCTGAAGTGAACCTTCAACCTTAGTTGATTGACTATGAGAAATCGCACGAACTTCCGCTCGTTCCTTACTTGCTCAGAATCAGGGGTGGAACTACAACACGGCTCTATCCGGCTGAATTATCACTTAATTTATGATGCCCAGAGGACCTATGGTAGCAACTGGCTTAAGTCCATTTTGGTCAGCCCGCGACAAGAATCATTCCAGTTCCACCACTACTTAGAATCGCACAAAATTACTCTAGCAACTTGTATCTTAAATTGTTCTAAAACGTCTTTTTTATAGCTAAGAAAATTATTACGAATTAAAGAGAAAATATTTTAAGTAATTGCCACATTAAAACCCTTCTCATCAGTCAAAGAAAAACAGTCATTATATGAATTCCAAAATTATCTCCATTAATTAGAAAATAGGGAAATTTGGATAAATACCCCAATATGGATTACAATCTTGGGATCTGCCCCAACGTTAAAAAGAGATGGAAAAATGTCCCACTGTTAGAAATAGCAGTTATCTCCACATGTGCGACTTCCCACGTGCCAAAAAAAGACAGAAATACCCACCTTCGCTAAGATCCTGCCACGTATAGAAATCATCCAACGGTGAGTTTTAACTGCACGAGTTACGTGCACTTCACGTGCGAATATTATAGTACTGAAAGAATCTACTCTTTTTTCTATATCACCCAAGTGTCCTACTTCCCCGGATTGCTCACGTGGCAATGTTTCTCCCATCTAACCGTCAGTAGTTAAAATCATCCCGACTGTTACACGTCATTATCAGGAAATGGATGAAGATAGATTTTAACAGTTATTCAAGGTCGTCTTCTTCACCATGTTACATATTGAAACACCAGAAATAAGTTGGATTTCAGTTTAATTTTGTAAAACAACCAGATAAGATTACGATTAAGATAAACATGTTTGCCACTAGTAATTTTGTAAAATTACATGAACGTATTGTGTGTCACCACAACAGTTATACTGACAGAGAAAAGACAAGTGTTTTTTTCAACATTTCAATTACTTGTCTTCATTGTTTTGCTGCAACAGAGGTTTAAGCCTTTCTGGGGTGACTTAATTCCTTTGACTGGTGATTTGGGCTCTTTGGATGATGCAGCTTCAGCTGCCCTTTCAGACTTCTTTCACAATAAAATTGGGTTAATGTTTGGCAAAACTCGAACCATTATGAAAATGCATAACTCCAACCATTATGAGAAAAATACCAACACGGCTGCCTACAAACAATATGCAAGTCATCCATGTCAAATAGCAAGCACATTTGCAAAGTTCAGAAAAGTTCATACATCACAGATAATTTCACCAGCACAAAATAAATGATCAGACCATAGTTTTGTATATCAGGAAAGGGTGTTTTATGTGACATTTAGGAAAACGTAATGACATTAACATTCCATGGATTCACACTAAAGTCTAAAGTGAGATACAGTAGTCATTTTTACATAATATGCATAAGGTAACTAAGAAATGTAGACCACCTACTTCTGGTCTACAACGAGATATAAGAGACTCTATCTGAATAGAAAGAATCACAGCAACAATCATGTCTAGTAATATAAAATGAATCAGTAAGCTAATGAGAGACAGATAAGCTGCAAGATATTGTAAACAAAAACAAAAAAAAGGCTTTTGTGGCGGAAATTAATCACAAGAGAAGACCTTTTAAATATCCCCAGTCATGATTTCAATATCCTATAAGCCAGCTTTACCCATCAGCACAAAGGCAAGGAACCGTAGCTGTGAATGTCTAGGTGCACTTTTAATATCATAGACGGGCGAGTATGACAATAGTAGTGTGTACCTAAACAATGTCGTTAAATATTAGCTACATGGCAGAAGAATTTCCACCCTAGCTCTACCAAAATTAAATTCAGTTTTAACAGAACCACCACCAACTGGTACATCACCAACAACTATACAAATTTTAAATTCAACAAAACCATCTTCATCTGGTTCCCCTTGGTTCCTTATTCTACTTATTAAAGATTTGAATAAACCAACCACCACTAGTACCAGCAGCAAAATCAACAAAATACATAGGTTTATATTTCTCATTCCCACCCATCACAACAACTACAATATCCCTATCCATACTAGCCTGATATACATACTTAATTCAATACAAACATGTCAAAATCCCCAATTTCTTTACCAATTTCAGAAATAAGTTATGTCTGATTATAAACATGTCAACTAACCCCCAATTTACAAACAATAATAAACATGTTAAAACCACCAATTTCAGAAAATCCCTAAATTTTACATACAATTCATGTTATTCACAATCAAGAATTTGAATATCAATATATAAACCGTCAATCACAGAAGAAAAAAAAAAGCATGAAACCCCAAATTTTAGGGTAAACCCTAAAATTATAACTTCTTCCAAAGGCAAATTAACACAACACGTCATGCAATTCAAGCAAAATATAGGATTGGGTTATATTAACTTACTTGTCTCGACGATTAAATCAACCCCAATCGTCTTCTTCTTCAACTTTCCTCGTCTGCAACTACTTCTTAACCATTTTTTCGAGCTTCTAATCACTGCAACAATAAAGTAATCAATTTTTAATCATGAAAAGGTAATATTAATGTTATAATCGATCTGAAATCGACACCTTAACTATTCCTCTCTTCCCAGTTCTTCCCTTCTTTCTCTTCTCTCGTCTGTTTTCTCTTCAGATCCAGAAATTAAAATGAAGAATATGCTCGAACAAACGGTGATTTTAGGGCATAATGCCATAAGGTGTGGGTGCGTTCTACTCACGTGCTTCTCGACTTCCTCTTAGTCCGTCGGATTATCTACATAATGTACGTGGAAGGATCTTAGCGGAGGTGGGTATTTATGTCTTTTTTTTGCACGTGAGAACTCACACATGCGGACTTAACCGATATTTTTAACAGTCGGGCATTTTCCCAACAGTTTTTAATGTCGGGGCAGATCCCCAATATTGCAATATATACTGGGGCCTTTATCCAAGTTTCCCAAGAAAATAATGGCTTTGAAAAAACGTTTTCAAGTCCAAAGATAAAAACATCAAAAAAAAGAAGTTTTCCCGATCTCAATGGCGATAAAAATTTAACCAATATGAAACATATTTTCTATGATGTCAGGGTATCCATGTTGTCAACGAGCTTCAACATCGTCAGTTATGCCACCATTTTGTTGGGAGTCGGAGCATATACAACTCCATAAAAAAAAGTCTATTACAATTTCATTAGCTCCTGGAGGTCTCAATTGGCTGATACATATCGGGGGTACAAGCTACTATTGAAGAATTGATGTCCATATGTAATGATTATGAGGATCTATTGTAAATTTTTAGCCTAACCACTTGGATATCGCACAGAAATGGAAGATTGATACCATGTTGTTTGATATGACCAGAATTGTCTGCTTCTGGTAACGGAGGTTAAAGAAGTCATTTTCCCCTAATATTTTGCAAAACATTCGACTAGCAAAAGACCAAGAATTTAACATTGAAATAGCTCGACAACAACCTATTTTTACCCCACCCACAATCAGAGGATTTCAAGCATATGTTACCGGTGTTTATAGTGTATATGTGCCACCCTTCAGGTTACACAATTTCAAGGGGATGGAAATAAAGTTTGTACTTTTTTCAAACCTGGTACTTCTAATCAACCAGGTATCTCTCAGTTATGAAACAATAATGTATGTGAGATGTGACTTTGGTCATGAATAACAATAGATTAAATGTAATTTTATTTCATTCCATATAATTTTATTTGGATGTAATATTATTTTCTTATGTGTAATTGTGATACCGTTTTATTTTGGATGTAATATTATTTTCTTATGTGTAATTGTGATACCGTTTTACTTCATCGTATAAATTATTATTTCATTCCATGTAATTCTCTATTTAGAATTAAAGTTCAAATCAAATCTATCAAGAATTGAAAGAAATTACAGGCACATATAAGTTAAGTAACTTTTAATTTAAAACATATAATTTACATTAGATATAAAACAATTTGAATGGAGGTGTTTGCAGGGGCTATAAAATATCCGTTGGCGGTCAACGTACGCCGAGCGGCCAAGCCTTAGCCACCGACGCCTAGTTCCATCCCCATATATACCCATCTACATTTTAAAATCGCACCGTCTACACAATAGTCTCCAACATAATATTTTAATCTCCTGAAAAATGGATCAACCGAGAGGTGATTCGTTTACTTTGGATAAATATTATCTCTTAAATGAAACTTTGTAGTTTACAACCTGACGAAGGGTGAAGAATGACGACCAAGTAGGAATAATTGGAAGAGTGTTCATGAAAATTTCTGCATTGACACCCGAAACAATAAATAAATAAGTTAACCAATTACTATAAACGCTAATGTCAATCAACTTTGAATTAGTGGTGAAACTGACGCTGAAATTGTAGCCAGATCTCGAGAGGAATGGTGAAGATGGTAGAGATTATATCCAGTATGACCCCAATAACTCCATTGTGATCTTTAGTCCTCTTCATGTAATCCATTACTTCATGCGTTATGATATTGTTATCATGTATATTTCTTCCAGGGACAAATGCAGCTTGCCAATGTGATGTATATAATTTTGTTAAGCACCAATTTGAGTCTTGTAGCCATAAGCTTTGTAATAGCTTTATAAGTATTAATTATTATGTAAACTTATTGGTCTGGAGTTTTCAGGTTTTGTAGGCATTTGCTTCTTAGGAATAAGAACTTGATAAGTATCATTTATGTGAGGTGGAAGATCACCTTTTAAGAATAAATCCCTCCCCAAATTTTACTAAATCTTCACCATCGATCTGTATCTCAGTTGTGTTGATAGAACCCATCCTGATAGCCATCTAGACCTGGAGCTACCCATGACCTAATTATAAATATAATTATTTTCACTTCTTCTTCTTCTTTTGGAACAACAGTAAGTATATCATTTTTTTGATCACTAATGCAAGCCACAATGACTTTAAATATATCTTTATTAATATATAACATGATTGGTTTTTGTAGTGATGGAGCTGGAGTGTTCATTTAAATGATGTTACAGTTCTTCTCTTGAAGAAACCAAATTTCATTATTTATCTTAGTAAAATTTCCTTCATTTCATGTAATCGTCTCTTGTATGGAATTTTTCGAATTTCTGAAGTTATCAAAAGTGGTCTCTATAAAAAGAAGGGTATTCTTTGGTACTTTAGTCGTATTCTGCCTTGAACACGCGGTATGTATCGATGTGATGCGGTTTTAACCGTTGGTGAACTACTGTAACACGAATAGTAACATTTTGGAATGTATGTGGGTTTAGTAATAAGTATACTAAAGATCATCTAGAAGAATTGGTTAGGTATGATAACCCAGATATTATTTTTTTAGTTGAAACCAAAAACCAACATAATAAAATGAAAACCTATGTCTTTAGATACAATTACCCTAATGCTTACTTCACTGATCCTCTGGCAATATGGTGGTCTTTGTTTATTGTGGAAGATGGTTTAGATGTTAAAATTCATAGCAGTTATCTAAACATTGTTAACTGTATTATAGATTCCAGAACCAACAACTACCTAATAATATCGTTCATTTATGGATCTTTAGATCCTAATGTTAAAGAATCTCGGTGGAATTACATGAATGATGTTTCTTCCTCTATTAATATCCATTGGTTTGTTATAGGAGAACATAAATTTCATAGTTAACAGAGAAGACAAGGAAGGTGGTAATCCTGTCACTCAAGATCAACTTGATAGTGCCAATCTTATTGTGGGTAATGCTGGTATGCACTCTCTGCCATTTATAAGTAACACCTACACTTGCACTAATAGAAGAAATAGCCAAGAACCCATCCTTAAAAGACTGGATAGGGCCTTATCTTGTGTTAACTGGTTAAATAGATATCCTGATGCTATAGTATATAATATGATTCCAAATGCCAGTGACCATTGTCCCATTCTCCGTGTACTTCTAGAAATGAAACCTCTACTCAAAAACCATTTAGATTCAACAGAACCTTGTTTAAAGATGCTTCTTGTAAAACACTCCTTGAAAATAATCGAAATTACAATGGTAGTAGTTTAGCTGCATTTGAACATGCTAAAATTTTTTTTGGTACAAAGCAAATACTTATGAATCATAACTATAATCATTTTGGACATATTCTTACTCAAATTATTAAGGTTGAATCTCAAATTAGCCATTTGCTGGCTAATGGCTATCACATGAATTCCTCTTCTGTTATTGAGTTGATTAAGGAACTAAACATGTGGTATGATGCTGAAGAGGATTACTGGGGGCAAAGAGGTAAAGAGGAAGCTTTCAGGTTTGCTGACAAAATCACTACTTATTTTCATAATAAAGCAAACTTTAGGAAAAGAATGACTAATATTGATTGTATTCAAAATGATATTTGGTGTCTGGCTTACAGACAGAAATGAAAATGCAGATAATCTAAAGTCTCATTTCTTAAACATGAGTAGGACTTATAACCCACCCGATCCTAGTAACTATTTCCAATTTATCTCCCCTTGTGTGAGTGATGATGATAATAGAACACTGACAAGAATCCATACCCATGAGTAAATTAAGCATGTTGTGCGTGTTTGAAATGAAACCCTGGACCAATCTAGGTCCAGATGGATTTCCACCTGGTTTTTCTCAAGAAATGTGGGAGACTGTAGGTAAGACTTTGTAAGTATGGTTCCTTCTTTCTTTCAATCTAAGTTTATGCTAAAACAGATGAACCGTAACTTCACTTCCTTAATTCCTAAATATGTATAACTTCCTTAAAAATTCTGCTGGATTTATACCCATAAGTTTGTATACTGTATCTTACAAAATTATCTCTAAGCTGCTAGCAACTAAACTCAAGTGTCTTCTTGATAAGATAGTTTCACCTTACCAAACAATTTTTTTGTCTGACAGGATAATTACATACAATGTAGTTATAGCTCACGAGTTATTTCACTCAATGAAGAATTGCGAAGCTATAAATGGGTGGATGGATGTCAAGTTGGACATGTCCAAATATTTTGACATGATTGAATGGCCTTTTCTTCTAGCAACTCTTAAAAAACTAGAATTCCGTGATGAGTGGTGTAGAATGATTGAACAATGTTTAAGTACCATTACAACTTCAATCCTTTTAAACGGTTCTCCTGGTAATGCTATTTCTCCTAAAAGAGAGGATTTATACAATGAGCTCCTCTATCTCCTTATCTATTTATCCTCTGTACAGACTCCTTCTCTAGAGCTTTGATGAAAGCTGAGCAAGATAATAGAAATCATAGAATGAAGTCTAATAAATTTTGCACTGCAGTATCTCATCTTATTGATACAACAAAAGAAAACTCAAACATTTAGTGGTCTTATGGAAAGATATGATGGTAAACTAGAACCTTGGCAGTCTAAGTTTCTTAGCCAACCTGAAAGAACTGTCCTCACCCAATTAGTCTTAAGTATCATTTTCTCACATCATATGTATTTATTCTCAATGCCAAAAACACTTTCTAAGAAAATAGACTCCACTCAAAGTAGATTTTGGTGGAATCAAAAGAAAAATGATAGGGGGTATTGATAGACGCATTTATGTGTCTATTTTCATCTCTATTGTGTATATTTTTAGTACCCATTTTTGTACTAATGTTGGTATTTTATCCCTTTGTAGGTATTTTTGGGGAATAAACATTTTTGGGAAAATTGGCTCGAAAAGTTGTTAAAGGCTCCTGGGAGGACACTTGCTATTCGGACTCTCATTTTGGATAAGGGGTAACCCATTTCCAAGCAGCTGCTAAGCACAGACCGGCACTGGATAGGGGGAGGTCACATTTCTTCTCAAATTTTCAAAACAGATTTTGGCGGGATTTTTTTTTACAGAAAACAGAAATTTTCTGTTTGGATTTTGGATGATTTTTAAGACGATTCAAGGGCTGATTTTCGTTGGGTTAACTCTGTTAAGGATAAACAAGTATGGTATGGGCTGTAGAATCGATTAAACAGGGATAGAAATCCGTGTTGGAGCAAAACAGGGAGAATTCACAATTTGAGTTATTTTCGGTTTACAAAAGAATTTGTGAAGAGTTTACGGCAAGATAGGAGTGTATGGAGTCCTTATTCAGTCCTGAGAGAGTTTGAGAGAGTTTGGAAACCAAGTTAACGCGTAAAAAGAAGATTAAAATCCCATAACGTGCGGTGAAGAAAAAACGAAAATATTTGGATTAACTCGAGAGATTTTGTGTTTGGTGGATATATATAGGTTGATTCGAGTCATATTTAGAGATACGAACAATTTGGGGGAGTTTGGAGAAGTTTAGAGCTTTAGAGAAGCGAGAAAAAAATCACAGAGTCGAGTTCAGAAACTTTCCTGCTGCTGCTGAGAAGAAGAAGACGAAGAACATTAGACCCTCAGAATCAGTCGCAGAGGCAGACTTATTTTCAGTGACAACGAGGTACGGTCGCATCTTCCTTCAGTCACAGAAGCTCTTCAGCAACGACTCGGACTTCTGTTTAGACCTTCAGCAACTACAGAATCCGCTGCTTAGCACTTTTCACTCTTTTAATCAACTTTTGAACACCAAATATGTATTTTGAGCAAGTGATTAATATGAGGAGCTAAACCCCTTAGCCGAGGCGACGGAGGAAGCCATTGTTCCATGAAAAGTGGTATAGTTCTATTTTAATTATTTATTGCAATTATTTTACATGATTATTTGCATAGAACTTAAAAGAAAAATTGGTTTTTATTGAGTAGTTGTGAAGTGTTTTGATGGGACATGCTTGGTTTTAATACTTTTGATGTTTCATGCTTCGTGCTTACAATTATTACTTCAAAAATCTATTAGAGGCAAATATTAGAATCACTTTAAAGAAGAATATTGCATGAATATTGATTAGAGTTTATCAATTAATTGGTCAATGGTGGAATCCAAAGTCTCGGTATTTTCTTATTATTGTCAAAACAACTCTATTTAATTTTCGAAAATCCTTCACAAGTTCGAGCAACGAACCTTTTTACCACTACAACTATAAAACGACATCAGGTATCTTCATGAAAAGATGGAAGAATATTGCTTTTCCAAAATGTTTAGGGGGTTTTGGTATTAGACAGTCAGCAATCATGAGTGAAGCTCTTCTCACCAAACTTGCTTGGAAGATGGTAACTTGTGAAGATTCTCTTTAGGTGGAGCTTTTAGAAGGTAAGTATTTTCATAACTCTAATCCTTTACATTCTGAATTTAATGAAAATGGTTCTTGGATTTAGAGAGGTATCACCAAAAGTTGTCTGATGCATATAAAAAAGTTTAGTTGCTGGGAACTAGGAAATGGTGAAGGTGTTTCCATCTGGAAGGACAGATGGATACCAGGAAATGGGAATTTACTAGATAGTAGAATGGCATCATATAATATGTCTACTGTGAATCAATTCTTAGAACCGTATAGTAAGACCTGAAACATGCACACATTAGAAGGCCTTTTTGATGATCAGACTATCAAAACAATATGCGATATTAAATTTTCGGCTAGCGGAAAAGATATGCTTTGATGGGAACCAGAAAACAGTGGTAAATTTATGGTTAAATCATCTTATAGAGTCATTCTAAATTACTCTCTAATTGGTCATACAGGTAATAGAGATTTGAACTGGAAACTATTCTGGAAAGCAGATCTTCCTCCAAGATTTCAACATTTTTTATGGAAATTTCTTAGTGGCATCTTACTTACTAAGCATAATGTGTCCAGATTTGTTCAGAATACTAAAATTGTCCTCTTTGTAACAATTTTTTAAAACTATGCAACATCTTTTGATAGATTGTTATATTGCTAAGTATATTTGGATGGCTCCAGATCCTATTATAGCAGGAAGGCAAGTACTTATGACCTGGACGATTGGTTATCTAGTAATTTTAGCCATAATAGTTAAAGAATGAATGTGGTCGATCTCAAGAATTACCAAAATTTTTGTATTACTCTTTGTCATATATGGAAGAGCAGGTGTGGTGTGGTCTTTGATCATCAACAGGTTAATGTTTCTATGTTTCAAGTAGAATTCAAATCTTCTATAATGATTGGATAAAATGTACACAAAGCTATAATTCAAATAGTAATGTACATACTGTTGCTAACATGGAAGTATGGAAACCCCTCTTCAACACTTTATGAAACTAAATTTTGATGTATCATTTGATCTACTAACTAAGAAAGCAGGAACCTTCTGAAATACTACAGGTGAGCAGGATGAAATTGGATGCCAACCAGGTTGAGCGGTAGATGCTAAGAAAACTGAGGCACTAACAACACACGAAGGAATAAAATGGGCAAGAGCTGAAGGAATCAGGAACTTACACATTGAAGGGGACTACCAGAATGTTATCTGCCATTAATGGAAAAAGAGATGCTGCCAGGTGGACTACAAATAGCATAATTACTGATATTATAGAAATTCTAAGTAGTAATTTTAATAATTGGGATTGCACCTACTCACCCAGAGAAGCCAATGTTGTAACTCATTCTAGCAAAGGGCAGTTCCTATGGTAATGTACAAATGAAAATATTTGATCAGCCAGGTGGATTGGCAAACTCGTTTCTCCACTATGGTAACACTAAGTTGGCGGCCTTACATTAGACACACGGATCGACATGAGTCGGGGGCGACCAAACTTCACTCGCGCGCATCAGTTACACTCGCCCAGTACTCCTATTACTCCTTGGTTTGACATAAAATTTGATTATAATAATAATCTCAAAAAAGATGTAATGATAAAGTAGTGATAGTAATAATATTATAATCTTTATAAAAGATAAACAACAAATAAGTTTATTATGATAATCATATTTACAAAAGTCATACATATAACATTACGGCGTCAGTTGAAAAGTGATGGAAAGTTAGAGTGGGCGGATCATGCTTGCTCGCGGGCGTTTTTGCTTTGACCTCGCGTTGTTACCTCACATGCTAGCGATTGTGCTACCAACGCGGGCGTTTCTCCTATGACCTCGCGTTGTTACCTCAAACGCCAGCGATTGTGCTACCAACACCCAGTCTTCCACCACGCACGCGCTACATTATCTAACTCACTCAACAAACCAACAAATTTGTTGGTTTGAATATCTATTTTTCATGTTTGTTGAGTCCATAATGGGAACAAAATCAACAAACTTCAAGTTTGTTGAGTTCATAGGAACTGCTCTAAGTACTCAGTATACTTAAGTCGGTTTGTTAGATGGAGTGATCATTTACAAATCTCGGATCGGATCAATTCAAAAATCCAGTTGGATATAAACTCTGTGGCTTAACTTTTCTTCAATGAATGCATTTTCGTATTTAAAAAACAATAAATAAATAAAAATAAATCAACCATTAAGAAAACACAATTATTTTTACAAAATACCACAAGTGACCCTATAATTATTCATACTTTTTCTTACGGATATGTGATGATGGAGGGGATATGTTCAACTTTATGCCAGTCCTCTCTTACTCCTTCTGCAACTTTTTTACTGATCAAGGGCATGTTCCCAATTTTTAATTTTTCAAGGGTAGTGATGAACCTTAATCCTTCCGGAAGCTTACTCAATTTAGTGCAGCAATCTATACGTAATTCCTTAAGATGGGGCATTCCACCTCTGGAAACTCTCCACTCTTTTACATTTTCAAACTTAAACATGACTAAATATTGGAGCTGGGGGAAACCTTTTGAAGAGCATACCATTTCCTCCTTTCCGTATTTACATGCAAATAACTCTAAATTGCTTAGATTTGGTAGATGCTGAAGAGTTTCCATCGGATCTTCTATAAAAATGCTGAATTGTAAGTATAACTTGGCGAGGTTTGGTGGGAATTTCTGGAGGTTGATAATATCCAGGCTACCTTTTAAATGCATTCTGTGCAGGTTATGACAACAAGAAAGTGAATCAAATATCGATTTGGGAAATCCTTCTCTAGTATGGATGATCAATGATTTAATGGGAATTTGGTCTTGGACATCAGAAGATGATGATGACGACGACGACAATGAGATAGAACTTCGCTTACCAACCATCTCCTCTACGATTATGTCAATTTGCAACTGTGTGGTATCATATACAGACAATTTTCGAAGATTTGAAAGCTTCTCCAAACAACCTTTTCTTATCCATTTCCCAGTTTCTATACAATCAATAGTTTGGAGGTTTATAAGATTTTCAATTCGAAATTTCTGATCCACTGAACTCTTAAAGAGATTTAGGTGTCTTAGTTGTACCAACTCTGACGTAGTTTCAGGCAAGTTTCCTCTGTATTTAATCAACCTAAGCGTTTGCAAATTTTGCAAATTTCCTATAGATGATGAAACACAACACCCAGAAAGATTCCCTAAATCCAAATACCTCAAGTGAATTAATTTGGAAACTTGTTTTGTTATATCTGTTTTGTGTTGTCCTACATTTCCAAGATCCAAGACTCTAAGCAGTTTGATGTTTTGATAATTTATTGGTGCTAAAGGAAAACCATCTGAGGCATATGGAATGATGACGAAAAGAGTACGAATTGCACAATCTGGTTTATTGAAATGGATGTCATACCTCTTTGATATGTCAGCATTGTTAACATGGGTGGCATACCTTCGAACTATTTTCCACGGACCAGTAGTCACAGGATGTGATGTTTGTATATCGCCAGTGATGCGAGACCGCAGATTATAAACACCAAGGAAGTTGATCTCCTTCGCCTTTGACAAACAAAGATTTCGCATAAGATCATGTATTCGGCATATACTTCCATCAAATCCTTTGCCGAGTTGGACCATACACCTTTGAGATAACTGCTCTAAGTATTGGTGCTTCCCTATATCCTCCATCGTTAAGAATGAGTTTTCTTCGGTTTGTGGTATGAAACCCTCAGCAATCCACAATTGGACTAATTTCTTTCTTGGAATATCAGTCTTCTGGAAAGAGACCTAGATAGAGAAAACATGGCTTCAAATGAGATGGCAAATCATGGTAGCTTAATGATAATATTCCATTCACCCCTCCACCTTTGGCTCTATTAATGTGAGAAATAACGTCTCTATGAACAAGTTCCCATTGTTTCCTTTCTGACCTCTTTGATGCCAATAACCCTCCAAGCACACATATCCCCAACGGCAGACCACCACATTTACGCACCATCTCCCTTCCTAACTTCTCAAGACTTGCTGGGTAGCAACCAACGGTTACCATTTTCTTAGAAAATACTTTCTTGCTTCCTCTTTTTCCAACCGGAAAGGCGAGAGTTAAAGTATCCCAGTGATCGATTTTCCATACACCGTCCAAGACTACAAAGTATCGCTTATCTTGGAGGTAGTTGTAAAGCTTTTCCATAAGATCTCCCTTACTCATTGGCAACTCTCTGTCAGTTAGAGACATACACTTCTTCATAATTTCTCGCAAAACATCTTTCACGTTAAGTTGCTGAGATATAGAACTCCAACCACAACAATCGAAATGACTCTTAACTGTGTCATGCCTGTAGATTTTTTTGGCCAGAGTAGTTTTGCCAAGACCTCCAACACCAACAATTGATATGACGCAGCACTGTTCATCATCTTTTATCAACTCGCTTAGTAGCGTCTTTGTATGTTCCTCAAAGCCGACAACATCATTATCCTCCACATGAGGATTGCGATTTCTTAGCGCTCGTTGAATCACCATTTCATTTACTTGAGAACTGGAAGCTCCGTTACCGCGCAAGTTCTGAATACGTGATTGTACTATCAGAGATAGCTTTAAGTCTAGCTTGGATAGATTGGATCTCATTACCAACCCTGCGCAGATGTTTCAAATTCTTAACCATCAAAGCCTTCCTTGAAAGAAAGCTTTTATTTTTAGTTTTACGGGCGGAATCAACTTTAAGTATGAAGGAGTCAATAACATCTTCGGCATCGTAAGCAATGTTTCT
Source organism: Papaver atlanticum (assembly GCA_023531105.1). Taxonomy (NCBI): domain Eukaryota; kingdom Viridiplantae; phylum Streptophyta; class Magnoliopsida; order Ranunculales; family Papaveraceae; genus Papaver; species Papaver atlanticum. Next base: position 3,914,375 of record JAJJMB010003726.1, on the reverse strand, counting down.
AATTTCTGCTACCCAATGACGAACACTCTCATTTCCTTGTTGTTCCTTTGCATCTGCATCTTTCAAGAAACACTCCATCCTTATTAGTTCTGCCCGTAATCGCTTGACTTGACTACGGACACCAAGTAAGAAAGAGGTTTAACCAATAAGTACATCGCCCAATTTCTCCACAGCTAATGAAACCACGGCATCTACCATTTTCTTGACTCGAAAAAGAAATTTAATCAGTGAAGTGAAGAAGATGATGAAGATATTATAACTTGAGTAGTGGAAGGAGTGAAAATGAAATAAAACCTCAGGCGGCGTTTGTGGGATACACTAGAAAAGATTTACTTGAAGATGAAGAAGAACCCAGACCTGATTGGAAAAGTATGATCTAGATACACTCGTTGAATGTCGATTGTGCTATTAGAGCCATAGGAATTAGCTTTTTGTAGTACAACGCATTTAAAGGAAACAGTTGCATTGTTGTTGCACATTGAATTAAAAGTCTTCGTTGTTTACTATTCCCACGGGTTCCGTCACTAGACTTTGTAAAGTATTTGGTGTATTTGTTAATCATCAGTGAAAGACATTAGTTAAGAGGAACTCAGTTGGAAGGGAAAATTGCATCACAAGTAGCGTAAAGGAATCGTCCACAATTTTTTTTTTAAATGCTCCGTAGTTTTGGCATTTGCTTCTAACTTCCAAGTCCTCGCAAAAGGTTGACAGCAACATTTTGTTTGGAGATTCTTTTGGTGTTCAATTAATTATACTGTATCTTATATATTGACGCATGCAGCACACTGACAAGTGTAGTTATTTTCTTGTGCAGCATTATTCATGCTGGATGACAGATATGCATGCACCTAGACAAACTTTAGCGCAACGGGGGTTATTTCGGGTTCACTTCTTCCCTTGCAGTCAAAAGATTGAATAGCGAGCTACAAACGGTCAATGAGGCCTGCATATAAAATACTATCAATGCATAATTGATTGTGGCAAGTCGAGTTCTCCAAAATTAAGTTAAAAAGAAAGAGCGGAAAAAACAAAATCCAGCGGTTCTGTTTGTGTCAATAGTTTCCTTGTTTTTCCGGTGCACCATGAAGTGGTGTACAATAATGATTTTGCTTATTGGTGAATGTTGGGAGACTCAGGCTGTGACATGTGAACACAATTTTAGTTATCACTCTGTGTGCATAGACAAGTCAGATTAGTAGGAGTATTACCTCGGAAAGATTCGTTTGAATGAGCGCACTTGCCATGTATCTGAAATTGCCAAGGCGCTCTGATCTATTGATGCCGTTACCCGAATGTTTGAATGAGCGCTCTGATCTAACTATTCTTCATACCATGAAATCAGCTACCAGAGTTAATAGAATTATGTTCGGACTATTTTTGCTAGAGTCTAATGTTTCGTACACGTTCACTATGGTTTACAAAATACATTAAAATTATCAACTGAGACATAAGTCAATCTCAATTATCTATATTTTTCTGCCTTACTTTTTGTGTTTCACGCTTTCGTTCTCCACAAATAAAAAAAAGACCTATCTCCTTTGCAAGGCTGCTAATTGGGGGACCGAATTCTGGGGTGTACCAAATTTTAAATAAAACAAAATAGGTTTTCAAATAAAATAAAACAATTTTAGCCTTGGGTTTGGTATACCCCAGAATTCGGTCACCCCATTAGCAATCTTGCTCCTTTGTATTCGATGTACAATTCTTACTCATCTAAATCATTTTCATTAATTGAGTCTACAAGGACCAAAAATGAAAAATTACTTTGAAAGAGAATGGATATTTATTTTGACAATCGGCATGAGCAGGCTAGCTCTGCAAAGCCGGTTAAAGGATTTTATCCCCATTTGTTTTTTAAAAAAGATCATTGGTTGTGTTGTTCCAAGGCTGCTAATGGGGGTACCATTTTGCTTGGGGGTGTACCAATATACATATAGGACAAGAAATCAATTTCCTTTAGGTTGGTACGCCCCTAAGCAAAATGGTACCCCTATTAGCAGCCTTGTGTTTTTCAAAGTCAAATCGGTAATAAAAGAATTAGTGATACAAGAAGTGAAATCGGTTTACAAAAAAATGTTAGTGATAGCAACGGTTCAAAAGGAGACGTTGTTTAAAATGTTGATGGAATTTTCTCTCTCTAAATTCGCTCTGACTTGAAATGTGTATATAGTAAACTCTTTTGCCTGGTTCCTCTCAATCCCCCGAGCTAACAGCAAAGGAAACATAAGGTAATCTTTGTCCAAACTCTCATAATTGTGCTAATACGTTGCGATTTTTGCAGGGTATTCAACTGAAGTTGCTCAAGCTCCTCCGGTCTCTATAGTTGCTTTGCTATAAAAAAAAACAAAAAAAAAACCCTACTTTCTCAACCTTCATCTCCCCTTCTGTTGATTTTCTCATCTCCTTGAACAGTGTTTCTTTTTGAAAATATAGCACTATTTACTCATTTAATCCCTCACCTGCATTGTTTAAGCTTTTGAGGTAGTCAATTGAATCCTCTGTGCAGTGTACTTCACCCATCCCTTCCTCCCTGTGTCTGCCCCCTGACCCTGCCCTTTCAAACCCTTGAACAACACCTTTGCATTTACTTATTCTCATTCTCATTCTCTTTTCCTCCCCCGCATGGTTAGTATCCAACCCACCTACCAGCGACTTTAACCCTCTAAACTCCCTGATCCTATCTGCCTTTTGTGGGTAGGCTGAGATGGTCTGCTAGCTATGGTCTTGGTACTAGAGCATGGTGTAACTTTGCAAGAGTCTTACCTCCACCCAATCAACTCTAGTTTTTCTTTCCTCTGGTGGTATTTCTGGATCTGGTTATTGGCAATGGTAACAATGTTATCCATCCCATGGTGTAAAAAACTCAAAACTTTTTTCACAAACATTTCAACTAATTGTCTCAGCTTCCCTTCATATGTGTTATCAATGAATCAATCAGAGAATACAGAGGAAATGCTCAAAAAATCTAGACATCAACAAAGTCTTTAATCTAACAGAGGAACAAATTGCTGAAAGTATAGGTCAATCAAACCTTCAAATAATCACCAAGATAAACTGTGCATTCAAACTAAAGAAAGAAAAAGCAATTGAAATAGTACAACAAGTTTGGAAGTTAGATTATGCTTCAGGGAGTACATTGGTCTTCAGAGGAAAAGAAAATAACATCTTTGTTTTTAACCTGCAAACAAGGAGTGATGTTCTATATGCTCTATCCAAAAACCTCTGGAGTCTTGGCCCTTTTCATCTTGTGGTCCAAGAATATATGTTTGGAGTTGCACCTGCTTCAATCAATATGGACATCAAAACTCTATAGGCTAGACTAATGAATCTCCCACCTGAGCTCTCTTGTGGTCAGATTCCATATGATCTAGCAAGCTCTATGGCTACATGTCTAATGGTGGAGAAACCATCAAGGAGCCAACAAAATCTCTCATGTCCCAGAGTACTTGTTGAGATAAATGTGAATGGAAGACTTTGGGACCACATCCCAGTCAATGTTGGGGAAAAAGAAATGATCAAAGTGAATTTATTTTTTGAGAAACTACCAAAGGGATTCTGCAAGCACTGTCGAATACTCAACCATCCAAAGAAAAATGTATCCAGCCACAACAACACCGTATCCAGGACACACAAATGAAGGAATTGGAAGAAAGAGAAGAGGATGAATCTTTTGTAGAAGAACAAATGCAAGTCTTGTCAAATGCTACTTTCAAAGCCACGTCATCTTTGGTGACTGAAGGTTCACAAAGTTTTGAGACAGGAGAATCCAGCAAGACTCAGGATGAACAACTATGAGACTCCAATCTGAATGATGAGGTGACCTATCTTCTGAGGGGAACTACTATGACTACACCTCCAGTTCCAAGTTTCAAATTGGGGGTGTTATTCAAGGAGACATTGGTAGAAACTGAAGTTGTGCATACCAAAATACAGTTCACTGATGGGGAGGAGATGACACCACCACAAAAGATACAGAGAATTGGAACTGATAATGGGAGGGTTTTTAAAAAGAGAGAAAGAAAATCAAGCAGCTTTCGATTTGTTCATGGACCACCTGAGATGGTGAACTTTTTGACACACCCAAATTTTGCGTTTCAAATGATAGATCCTACATCATTTGTTCAACCACCTCCAGGTTTCGAAAGTTTCAATCAACATACTAGACCAACAAGAAGAATATTCTTAGCAAAAGTTCAAGTAAGAGTCACAGCTGAGAAGACCCAGCAGCATAAACCAAAAGAGAGGGTCACTGAGGAAAACAAAGAGGTGGCTTTCTGCAATGGCAAAAAAGGAAAAACCACTCTTATCATTAAGAGGGACACTTGGAAGAGAAGCTACAGGTTCGATGCACATAAAACTACCAAGTTTAGCACTGGTGCTTCAAAGCTTTCAATCTCAGCAAACAAGAATGAGACAGGTCAAGCAAGTAGGACAACTCCTACCACAAATGACTCTACCCTAACTGCCGGAAAAGAAGCAATGCCAACCAGAGAACACATACCAAAGATAAAAATTGGGAGTGCCCAAAAGAAAACAATCATGAGAAGGAAAAGAGCAACTGTACAACTATCTACCAAATTGATGAAATCAAATTATGAAAAGGCTCTAATGAAAGCAATACTGCAACTCACAGCAAAGAGGCAAAGGAAAGGAAAAAGTTATCAAAATGGATTTTGCACTGAGCCCTACACTAAACCTTCCACATCAACTCTACCAGAAGAACTTGGAAGCACAAACAAAAGCTAAATTGGTCTCTACACAGAATCACCAGCTTCATCAAACCCAAAACCAAATTTCAACCCTCTCACCTGATAGAGCATCCACAGGGAAACCAAAAAATCCACCAGTACACCTTTTCCCCCATTCCACTTTCCAGATACCAGATCCTCAAAGACACTGTCCTTCTACCAAACCTTCACCTACGCCTCTTTCTCTTGCTATAATGGATAGAACCTGGGAGCCTAGCAGAGAGCAACCTCAGATGACTGCGCTAAAAAGCTGCAAAAAAGCATAAGATGAGAAATGGGTGCAGTCTGTGGACTCAAACACAGCAAATGAGACTGCTAGCTCAAGCAATTTGGGAAAAAGCTTGGAGATGAACCAGGTAACAATTTCTAACCTACCAAATTTCAGGACTCAATTCAATTTATATTATGAACATAGTGTCCTGTTGGGTAGCACAAATTCCGACGACACCTCGACTCCGAATAAGCACGCTTAATCCGAAAAATAGGGGCTCTTTCTCTTTCCTCTCTCTTGCGATTAACTCGCCACCACTAAAACAACCAAAATAAAATCGTTAACAACCGGAAAAAAGCTACCGACCGCCGTAATATAGCCAGTAACCACCAACATACGGCGGTGATGGCCACCGTAAACCACCATTAAAGTTCTTTCATAACCAAAAACCAAGATTTGAATGCCCCTAAGAGTGTTTTCTCATCAGATTCAAAGACTCTTTGTTTACTTTTGCTACTAAGCTACTTTGTTTCATCTGTTACCAAGACACCGTGCTACAAATCAAGATACAAACTCTAAGATACTTTTGTTACCAATTGCTACTAAGACTCCTTGCTTTTTCCATCCTTGATTCGAAGACCCCTTGATTAATTCAGAGTTTGAAGCTCTTTTTTCAGATCTGAAGTTTCCGGAATCCCCCATTTTCTCCGTCTTATCTGCTTCTCTCTTTCTCTTATTTCCTTTCTTCTATTTTTGGATTCTGCTACTGCAATCATTACTTATTAAAATTGTATATATTGATTTTGGTCTTTGAATCCTCTAGACTCACTGCGAATTTAATTTAGATTGCATATATTGAAAAAGTAATTTTCATGACATTGAAAATTGCATAGTATTAGTAGAATTTAGCTATCCATAAGTCTCATACTTCTGGCAATTCATAAGTATGATTGGCTGGAACTGCCAAGGATTAGGAAAATTTGATACTAGAAACAGTCTCATAGACACTCTAAATAAGGAAAACCCAGACATCCTATTCTTATCGGAAACTAAACAACAAAATAAGGAGATGCATAATATTATGAGAATTGTAATTGTTCATAACTACTTTTAGTTCCTTCTAGGGGTACTGCTGGAGGCTTGTGCCCTATTTGGAAAAACAATGTTAACATCGTAATAGATGACCATGCTTTCAATCATATAAATGCTACAATCACTGATCCTATAGACAACATCAGCTGGATTCTCACTTGTCTTTATGGAAGTCCCTATAGAAAACTGAAACTTAAATCCTGGAACATTATAAAATAAATGGCAGAAACTATAGAAAAACTGTGGATTGTTATTGGCGACTTAAATGTTGTTCTCCATGAGGAGGAGAAGAAAAGTAGATTTGCTTTTAAGAAAAATGAGGCAATTTTTTTTAACGATCTTATAAACAAATGCAACCTAATGGACCTAGGATTTACAAGATACACTTATACCTGGAACAACAATAGACAAGAGGATGATAATATTGAACAGAGACTGGATAGAGCCTTAGTGAATGGAAAATGGAACAGAAAATATCCAAACTCTAGCATAAAACACCTAGGACCCTTAGCTTCTGATAATGTCCCTATAAAACTTAATACGCATAATCATTGGGATGATGGCCCCACCCCCTTTAAATACTTTGGAGAGTGGATAAAGCATGCTGACTATAAGGCCTTAATTCAGGATAGCTGGAACTCAAATGTTAAAGGGTCACCAGCTCATAAGGTTAACAAAAAACTAGGAAATGTAAAACACATTCTTAGACTATGGAATAGAAAAAGTTTTGGGAACATAAATAGTAACATAGAAAACATAAAGAAAAATTTAGAGCAAATCAACATGACATATAATTACACTAATAAGACAAATGAGTTAGCCAAACTTAGAAATGATCTTGCAAAGTGGTATGCTATCAAAGAATTTTTTTGGAAAATAAAAGCAGGGACCAGAACCTAGCTTTAGGTGATAGAAACACGAAATACTTCCACACAAAAGACAAACAAAGGTTTAGAAGAAATATAATAGATATGATATAAAATGAAGACAACATTTGGTTAACTCTAAAAAAATGATTCTGAGTGTATAACCCAGCACTTTCTTAAAATTGCTACTACTGTAAAACCTAATATCGACCAGAACTTGATAAACCTAATCCCTACTAAGGTTACCCAAGCTGATAATGAAATGTTGTGTACAATGCCTTTAGAAAGTGAAATAAAAAAGACACTTTTCTCTATGGAACCTGACAAGAGCCCGGGTCCGGATGGTTTCCCTCCCAAATTCTTTCAACAGAATTGGGAAATCATTTGTGCTGACCTAATAAAAATGGTAAAAACTTTTTTCGAAACTGGTCATATATCAAAAGAGATGAATGCTTCTTTTATTTTTTTAATCCCGAAAACTCTGAATCCTACAACTCCTGTAGAATTCAGACTAATAGATCTATCTAATACTTGTTATAAAGTTATTTCAAAACTTATGATAGGTCGTATGAAAGGTCTATTAGGTAAGCTAATCTCTCCTTTTCAGGCTGCCTTCATTCCTGGAAGGCAGATAGCAGAGAACATAACCTTGGCCCATGAAATTATACACAAGATGAAAAAACTCCAAATCAAAGAAAGGATTTATGGGTCTGAAAATTGACATGTCCAAAGCATTCGACATGGTCGAATGGGACTTTCTAAACCAAGTTATGACTAAAATGGGATTTAACAACAAATGGTGTAACTTAGTTCACCAATGTGGTTCTACAACCACCTTATCTGTCCTCCTAAATGGCTCTCCCACATAATTGTTTAAACCATATAAGGGATTACACCAGGGAGATCCAATCTCCCCATACCTTTTCCTATTTTGTATAGAAGCTCTTTCCCGATCTATCTAGAATGCTGAGAATACTGGAAAGATTAAAGGTATAAAACTGGTTCATCAGGCTTCCTTTTTGAGCCATCTTGTTTTCGCAGATGACTGCCTAGTCTTCTGTAAGGTTAGTGAACAAACTTGTCAAAATCTGGTTGATTTGTTCAAAGACTTCAGTTTGGCCTCAGGCCAACTTATTAACCTAAGTAAATCTGGAGTCTTCTTCAGTAAAAAAACTGAGACGAGTGTTCGAAGAAGAGTAAAATAAATCCTAGGGGTTAATTCAATTCCCCTAACTGACAAGTACCTAGGTTCTCCACTATTTACTAATAGATCTAAAATATCATGCTTTGAACCTTTACTTGAAAATCTGAGAATTAGGATGTCTGGTTGGAATGGAATTAACCTGAACAATGCAGGGAAAACAGTTATGATAAAAAATGTTACTTCGTCAGTTTATGTGTATCTAATGAACTGCTTTAAAATACCATTAAAAATTTGTAATCAGATAACAAAACTTCAAAGGAATTATTGGTGGGGAAAAAATGAAAAGGGATTGAATGAAAACGGGAAAAAAAGAGTGTGCTTAAAAAACTAGACTTCAATTTGTAAAAGTCTGGAAGAGGGAGGATTGGGTATAAAGAATGTTAGGAAGTTTAACATTGCCATGATAGCAAGGATGGGATGGAATATAAATCAGAATCATGAGTCCCTCTGTGCCACAATTTTAAAAGATAAATATTATCCAAACTGTGATATCCTTCATATAAACAGTAAACCAAAAACAAATGATAGATGGATATGGAAGGGAATGCTATCAGGGATCAATCAAATAAAAAAATGCTGCTTTTGGGAATTAGGAAACGGTAGAAACATTGATATATGGGATGATTTGTGGATACCAGGGACAAAAATACCACTTCATAGGAACCCTCAATCCACTGAGGGCTTTAGTAAGGTTAGCGATCTAATAACAGATCACAAGACCTGGGACCATGATAAACTTATCAGATGTTTCGATAACCAAACAGTAGCAAAAATAAAGGAAATCAGAATACCAAGAGAAGAAAAAAGGGATAATCCAAGATGGAATCTAAACAAACAAGGTAAGTTCTCTGTAAATTCTTTGTACAATCATATAAACTCTGATGACAATGTGGAAACTAAATGGAGTAGGATATGGAAAATGGAGACAACACCAACAGTTAAAATTTTTATTTGGAAAGTAGCCCACTCCATACTCCCCAATAGTATGAGAGTAGCACCTATTTTACCTGATATTGATACTAAATGCAAATTATGTAATGAAAGCCAAGAAACACTCTCTCATTTGTTCCTGCATTGTAATTACGCAACACGGGTATGGATGCATTTCAATTTTAATATGGATTTTATTAGGAATGGTACAACAACATTTCATGAATGGTTAACAAACTGTTTCGAAAATCCTAACAGGGGAGACTATGATATAGACTGGCATGTTCTTTGCAGTATAATAATCTGGTCAATTTGGAAAGTAAGGTGTGATGTTGTGTTTAAAAAGAAAACACAGAATAGTGTTGTAACTGCCAACAATATCATTAGATTTATAAACAACTATAATACAGTGAATAACACAGGTCACAATATAATTAATGATCTTTATTATAATTCCAGGAATAATATTGTTCTTCAGATTACTAAATACCTCGTTGTAGAGATAGGAAGAAATATGGCTATGAATCTTAACATTGCTCTGACCATAGAAGACTCTTCTATGAGAGCAGGGATTGGTTTAACTTTGATTGATCATACAGGTACAATCAGAGAAGCAAGAGGTTTCTTTATTGACAGTACAGCAATAGAAGAACTAGAAAAAGCTGGAGCAGAAGCTTCTTTCCAATGGGCAACATGTTGGAGTGGCCACAAAATCTCCTTCAAAAGTGATTCAAAAACAACTCTGGTGCTGGTGGTGGGAATGTAAGCAGAAGCTCGAAGACAGCGATACCTGATCAGTGAAGATTTTGGAAACACAAAACATTTTGATATAAACTTTTTAGCCTAGGATTTTACTTTGGTTATGAGAAATGATGTAATATGGGCAGCAAAACTCTCTAATTTTTGTAAGAAATATGAAATTAAACACAGCTGAGTGGATTATAGCCTAAGGGCTCTACTGAACTATCTAAACATCCAACAGTGGAATGAAAATGTAATGAATGCTCGTAACTCCATTTTTGGAAATACTGAGCAGCACCTATCAATATATTGAGGAACTCCTCCTTTTCTAAAAAAAAAAAATCAATTTATATTACAGTCAATTTGTTATTATATCTCTCAATATACTTTCTTGTAATTGCCAAGGGTTATTCTACACCTACAAAATCTAATCAAATGCCAAAACCCAGATATTCTATTTCTTTAGGAAACCAAACACAATGAAGATTATATAAAACCAATCATCAAAAAACTAAAATACCTTGATATGATTGTTGTCGAACCCATATGAAAGATTGGTACTGCAGAAGGTTTGGTGCTTGCTTGGTCCCCTAGGGTTTCCATTCAATTAATCCATAGTTCAGATAACCAAATAGATGTTGTAGTCTCTGATAGATATATAAATTTTGAGTGGCTTCTGTCTGCGATATATGGTTGCCCTTATAAAATCAAAAAACACCTCTGTTGAGCTACAATAGATATCCCATGGATGGTGATAGGTGATATGAATTTTCTGCTTACTGAAGAGGAGAAGAGAGGAGGAAAGAAATTGAACCAGGAATAAAAAAGTTTATTCTCTCAACTAGTTGATGAAGCGGGTCTGCTGGATATGGTCTTTGTTGGATATGAGTTCACCTGGTCCAATAAAAGAGAGGGTAAAGAGTTCATACAAGCTAGACTTGACCGGGTCTTTACAAACCCGGAATGGTTCGATCTCTTCCCCAGAGCTATAGTCTACCATCTCCCACCGTTAGGGTCTGTCCATAACCCAATTCTGCTAAGGACATCCCCATGTTGGAAGGATGGAGCAAAACCTTTCAAATTTTTTAGCATCTATCTACAGGACCCTTCCTGCTTTAAGGTAATCGAAGAAGCATGGGCCCTAAAAATAGATGGATACCAAGCTTTTAAGTTCGTAGCTAGATTGAAAAAGGTTAAAAAACTAATAAAAATCTTGAATAGAAAGTACTTCGGAAATATTCAAAATAATATTAAAAATATCAATGAAACTCTCTCACATGCTAAAAATGTTTTGAAACTACCCGACAACTGCCCTAAGATAGGGCTTATACAAGAGGATTTGAAAAATGGTATAATTTTGAGGAGGATTTCTGAAAAATTAAAGCAACGGATAAAAATATCAATCTGGGAGACAAAAATACTGGCTATTTTCATTCAACAGCTAAATTTAGAGCAAAAGAGTTACACATAAAGGCCATTCATGAAGAAAATGGGGAATGGTGCCATCAGCGCAAAGATATTGAAGATACTTTCTTTAAACATTTTAGCAAAATGGCTACAACTACCCAACCAGATATCAAAGACCAAATTTTAAACCTCATTCCTGAAAGAATCTCTGAAGAAGATAACAACAAACTCTTAAGAATTCCTACGGAGCTGGAGATAAAACTAGTGGTTTTTGAAAAGCACCCAGATAAATCCCCAGGGCCAGATGGTTTTCTGGCAGGATTTTACCAAAAGAATTGGTATCTAATCATGGAGGATATAACAAAGTTGGTCCAACATTTCTTTCAATCGAAACACATTTTAAAGGAAATAAATGCAACATTTATAACCCTCATTCCGAAAAAAGAAGCCCCCTCTACACCAGCAGACTTCCGTCTAATATCTTTGTGTAATACCATCTACAAGATTATCTCAAAGTTGCTTGCAAACAGAATAAATCCCTTCCTTAATAAATTCATATCCCCATATCAATCTGCTTTTGTCCCTGGTAGGAAAATTACGGATAATATAGTTATAGCACATGAAGTTATACACACTATGAGAACCAAAAAGACAAAAAGGGGTTATATGGGTCTACAGATAGATATGTCCAAGGCTTTTGATAGAGTTGAATGGAAGTTTTTAGAGGCGGTTATGAAAAAACTAGGATTTTGTGAGGAATGGATTGGACTAATCATGTAATGTATTGGTACAACAACTAGTGCAGTTCTAATAAATGCCTCCCCGTTTAGTTTCTTCAAACCTAGTAGAGGGATCCGACAAGGAGACCCTCTGTCCCCCTATTTATTCATAAACTGTATGGAAAGTCTCTCAAGGGTTCTTCTTGAAGCCAAAAAGAACAAACGGATTACTGGGGTAAATTTCTCAAAAAACTCTATCACCATCTCCCATCTCTTTTTCGCGGACGAATGTCTCATCTTCACCCGGGCTACTAAAAAGGATGGTAAACGCCTTCTGCAAATTTTGGAAATGTTCAGTGCTGGCTCTGGCCAGTTGATAAATTATGAGAAATCTGGGATTTTCTTTGGCAAAACTGTCTCGAACAGGAAAGCTAGAGAAATTATTGATATCCTTAAGGTGGGTCGAATCAAATTGGATGACAAATATTTAGGGGTACCTTTTTCACACATAGGTCTAAGATAAAGTGTTTCGAAGCACTAGCGGAGAAACATAAGTGCCGTTTGGCGGGATGGTCTGGAAAACTTCTCTCCGGAGCAGGGAAAGGAGTTATGATAAAACATGTAGAAGATTCGTTAGCTACGTACCAAATGACATGTTTCATGATACAAAAAACAATTTCAAAAAGAATGGACAGAAGAAATAGGTCTTGTTAGAGCACTGCTCGGTCGAACTCGCAAGCATTGCTATCTCAAGCTTGTTGTCAAGTTTAGTTGCCAAAACTATAAGTCTTGATTTCTAGTCTACTTATTGATGTGATTTCAACTTTGTTGTAGTAAAAGGTTCATTGAGACTTGTGAAGATTCGAGTTTTTAAATTTAATAAAAATATACAATAATATTACAATTGGTGCAAGAGGTACTGGGACTAAGGATTTAGCCAATCTTCATAACATAAGGTTCACTTATTTATTCTCAACAATTTTAACTCAAGAAATATAAACATGGACTCTATTTTTGCCAAGGTAGATTCTCAAAACATTGATTGTAAATGTTAAGCATGGGACATCAAATCACCTAAGCTAAGCATGACCCATCTAATCAAATGACAACCAATTTAATCAAATCATATTTCAATTAATTTTAGTGCAAAAGTCATAAAAAAGAATAAAACAAATTTACCCATGTATGAATTTCGGCCTCCTCCGTCGTCCCAGTGTTGGGGTTTAGCTCCTCATATTATAGACACTCTCAAAATATTTTTTATTTGCTCAAAAATTGTTTACAATGGTGAAAACGGAGAAAATAGTGAAAAACAGTAATTTGCGACGCACAAAAATTGTCACAAAATGAACGATACAAGAGAAGTGTTGTAGACTCTGTTCCGCGGTCGCTGGAAAGGAGTTGGAAACTGTCGCATTTAAGCGACGGTTTTCAACGACTTTCCGTTATAGGCTTTTGTTCTTCGTGTTCTTCAGTTCTGCAGCAGCAGAACCTGAGTTTCTGCAACTCGTGATTTCTTCTTCTCTGGCTCTCCTAAGCTCCCCAAACTCTCGACACCTCTTCTCTGAGTCCCCAACAACTATTTATAACCCAACAGCATCGAAATCTCACGTAATAACTTCATATAATTCTCCATTATTCTTCACGGCCTATTTAGGAAATAATTCCGATTTTTGATTTCTCCACGCGTTCTGAAGCTGCCAAATTGCCATATTTATCTCTGCCACGCTCCAAAGTGTTGCTCGAGCCAACAAACTTGCACAGAACTCGTTCAAACTTCTCCAAATCCCATGAATATCTTTTCCATGCACGAACTACCCTGTTCTCAACTCTTGGATTATCTAGCCAAATTCAGTCGAAACTAAATCCCAAAACATGTTTATTAGGTCATATCACAACTACCCATCAAAAATCAGCCCTTGAATCTACCTCCAACCCCATCAAATCTTTGATCGAAATTTTGCCAGTGAATGAAATGATTTCCCGCCAAAACAAGAAATTCAAATTATGAAGAAGGGGTGCCCTGAATCCAAAACGCGAGTGCCTTGGGGGTGCCCTTATCCATTTTGAGGGTGCCTTTAACACTTTTTCTGGGGTGTTTTCAACACTTTTTCGGGGTTCCTACGATGTATTTCTGGGGTGCTTCCGGTGCATTTATGGGGTGCCTTTAGTACTCTATCCTGGGGTGTAAAACACCACTTTACGAGCCAATTTCGCCGCAAGAGCTTATTTCTCTAAAAATACCTACAAAGACATAAAATAACAAAATAAATACAAAATCGAATACTAACAATATATACAATTGAGACATATTAGACACAATAATGCGTTTATCACTTATAGCTAAGTCTCGGATTAGGATAGAAAGTGTAGTTGAGCATTAGACTTCACGGCGATCATCGATTAAAGATGAATAGCTACTAAGGGGAGCTTGTGGAACTTCATCAACAAAAGGTATGTGGAGACTTGAACTCATCTATCACTCAAAAGTCTATCTACTCGATCTCCTATTTGTGACAAAAGTCGTATAGCAATATAGACTTCGATTATACACATTTGATATTTCGAGCTGAGTTTAACTCGCTTACATATTTCTCGAAATATGTGTTGGTAAGCTTTCGCTTTAACCAAGTTCATCTTTTATTCTTGACGAAAGTAAAAAGATGATCATGTGAAAATCGCCTTGTAACATCTTACATGATTTGTGTGAGATAGTCATTTGATGTAGACTTGAAATGTTTCGTATTGATCATTCGATCACTTGAAAATTGCTTTGAAGCTAATAGTTTGTGTGAGACAGCTATTGTCGTCTTCCGAGAATGTTTCAATGATTGAAATGGGAGTTTGGAACAAATAACCATGATTGGATATAGCACAGTATGTGTACTTGTATGTTATTTTGTGCAAGATATTCCAAGTCCGGGAACCATTGTATGCATACCTGTATGCGTACTGGCTGGTTATTGAAAGTCCGGGAACTAAGTATGCATATAGGTATGCGTACTGGTTGGTTATATAAATGTATTAGTTCATGAACAAACCGATTTTAGAAAACTATTGCCAACGATTATTGTGAGTACACATAGCTATTGCCAACGATTTTCATCTTGCAATGTCTTCAGATTTATTTATATAAATTCTAAAGTTTATTTGGAAAATGATTTTGCAGTATTAATCTTTATTGGTTTTATATATTGCAAAAAAATTATGGGATATGTGTGTTTGCGTCCGTGAACTATGATTGTCCCATATATGTCAAAAGTTAAGCCTATTATGTCATTATGCAAATATTGACGGAAGATAGGATGAACTTTTGATTGCAAAGATTAAGTCTATTATATATCTTTATGCAAATATTGATGAAAAATAGAATGAATCTTTGAATATTCCGCAGTATTGGTCTTTCCCTGATCCACTTCTTTGTGAAAATACTATGTGGCTCCGTAAGTTCTCTTATGTTGAGCATTTCCGATTAAATTAATTATGGGGTCTCTTGTAGTTAATTTAATTGAGTTTTATGGATACAAATTCATGTTTCATGTAATTTGTTAATGTCCAAAGAAATCCTTATTTTCTTGTAAAAGTAAGGTCGCTCTTGTTGATCTTTCGGGAATGACCTTATATGGGGGAGAGTTCTTAATTGAACTTGTGCTTAATTGCCAAATCTTTGTGGGGAGTGCGGCTGTGGAATATTGTAGGAGTTTTCTTGTATCTTTATTAACTCCTTGATGAATGTATTTAGTTTCGACTATATGATTACATCTAAACAAAGTTGATATGTTCTCTTTTAATCATGAAGTATCTCCATGAGAATTTCATTATGATCCCACTAGTTTTCGTACCTTTGCCAATTTATATTAGCAAAAAGGGGGAGAATTAATGTGTAGTTCACACTACAAATACATGTGGTTTACGGATCATTATGTAAGGGGGAGTGGTTTTCATGTGAGATGAAGTATTGACTAAGGGGGAGTGATACATATCACCATAGTATTGTTGTCAAAGTTGTGGTACAATTGGAATTTGATGCTGTGTAATGATACTATGACATTGTATAACAATGATTGAGAGCTACTGTTTTCTCATTGTTATAGCTACGGATCTTCAACAACTATGATGCTGAGTTGAACACGTTCAGAATCACTGGAGTACTTGGAAGTGACGAAGATTTCGAGTAATGTTGAAAAAACAAGGAAATAAAGCATCAAAGTTTATTTATTTTGTAATCCATATGTATTGATAGTTTTGTCACTAAAATTGACAAAGAGGGAAATTGTTAGAGCACTACTCGGTCGAACTCGTAAGCGTTGCCATCTCAAGCTTGTTGTCAAGTTTAGTTGCCAAAACTATAAGTATTGATTTCTAGTCTACTTATAGCTAAGTCTCGGATTAGGATAGAAAGTGTAGTTAAGCATTAGACTTCACGGCGATTATCGATTAAAGACGAAGAACTACTAAGGGGAGCTTGTGGAACTTCATCAACAAAAGGTATGTGGAGACTTGAAGTCATCTATCACTCAAAAGTCTATCTACTCTATCTCCTATTTGAGATAAAAGTCGTATAGCTATATAGACTTCGATTATACACATTTGATATTTCGAGCTGAGTGTAACTCGCTTACATATTTCTCAAAATATGTGTTGGTAAGCTTTCGCTTTAACCAAGTTAATCTTATATTCTTGACGAAAGTCAAAAGATGATCATATGAAAATCGCCTTATAACATCTTACACGATTTGTGTGAGACAGTCATTTGATGTAGACTCGGAATGTTTCATATTGATCATTCGATCACTTGAAAATTGCTTTGAAGCTAATTGTTTGTGTGAGACAGCTACTGTCGTCTTCCGAGAATGTTTCAGTGATTGAAATGGGAGTTAAGAACAAATAACCATGATTAGATATAGCATAGTATGCATACTTGTATGCTATTTTGTGCAAGATATTCCAAGTCTGAGAACCATGGTATGCATACCCGTATGCGTACTGGTTGGTTATTGAAAGTCCAGGAACTAAGTATGAATACTGGTATGCGTACTGGCGTGAGTTTCTAGTTCCGGAAATTCAACTGAGTTTTGGAAGGTATGCGTACCCGGTCGCATACTGGCGAACCCAAACTCGGTCTGGCCACTTAGGTATGCGTACCTATTTGCATACTTGAGTAGGTTATACTCTAAAATCGGTTTCTTCATGAACTAACACATTTATATAATAAGGAATGCAATCTTTTGCAAACTGTGGCTATAATGTTCATGAATCGATTCGAGTGAATCAAAATCGATTTTTCTTCAATTGTGTCTTGTAATAATCTATGAGAATATAGAAAATTGAACAACTCTAGAACTAGTTTCATTTGAACTAGTTATGGTTAAGATGAATATGGTTGATATGAAAGTGTTCATATGGCTAACTTCGGTTAGCTATTGTTTAGCAAACAAGTGTACACGTTTAGGTACGGTTACCCATATCTAAATGAAGTCACTTTTCATTTCTGTGTAACAAGCTAAGTTCGATCTAACGGTTGAAAGATATTAGCTTGAGTCTAATCGGGTTTTCATCTAACGGTGAATATTGAATGCATTGTTACCAAGGTAACATTGATTGCAAACCCTGATTTGAAGACTATATAAAGGAAAACTCTAGCAACTGGGAAACCTAATCCCCACACCTCAAAACCCTGTAGGTTAACGACTTTAAGACTTCATTGGGATTATGAAGCCAGACCCAACTATTTTCTCTGTAGTTACGTGTTCTGATTATGCGGTTTTCTATCGTATTGAGTACTATCTTCTCTAAGATTTGCTCGAGATTTATTCTTCGATAGTCAAGATAAAAAGTAGTCATAAATATCTTCGTCTCATCCTTTGTGATTCTATAATATCTTGTTTCGTTACCATACGATTAAGATTATTGTGAGGTGATTGATATTTCTAGGATGTTCTTCGAGAATATAAGACCGGTATATCAATTGGTTCATGTTCACCCTGATTTATCAAAAGACGGAACAAAACTCATAGGTATTTCTGTGGGAGACAGATTTATCTATTCAATAGACTTTTCTGTGTGAGATAGATTGGTTTATCAAGTCTTCGACTATGGGTCATAGCAACTCTTATTTGTGGGTGAGATCAGCTAAGGGAATCAAGTGCGCAGAATCCGACGTGGTTCTAGAGGCATAAGGAACGTGACTGTACCTTGATCAGTGTGAGATTGGTTAGGGCCCAATTACATTCCAATCCGAAATTTACTTGGAGTGGGCTAGTGTATGTAGCGGCTTAATATAGTGTGGTGTTCAAATATGGATTAGGTCCAGGGGTTTTTCTGCATTTACGGTTTCCTCGTTAAATTTTTTTAATGGTGTATGTGTTATTTCTTTTCCGCATAATATTTTCTATATAATTGAAATATCACAGGTTGTGCGTAAGTTCAATCAATTGTGAATCCGACCTTTGGGTTGTTGATTAAATTGATTGACACTTGGATATTGGTTTTTGATATCGTCCAAGTTGTTTCTTTTATTCAATCGGGCACAAATTCCTATTTGTTTGATTGCAGATTGAATTGATAAATAGAGATATAACTCTTGGATATACTTTTCTTAAGATTGAGTCTTACTGTCTAGTTGATTCTCTTGAAAGTATATTGGAGTTAGCCCATACAAATTGTTAAGAGAAATATTGGGTGTGGTTGTTAGACCCCTGATTTTTCAATTGGTATCAGAGCAGGAAAACACGTTTAAGACCTCATAAGTCTATGTTTGTAGCGATCTGACTCTATGGACAGAAGTGTTATCTCTATAAACGTACCTCCAGTCTTCGATGGCTCAAATTACTTATGGTGGAAAATTTCTATGCGTGCCTTTCTTCAAGCGCGTGATTTTCAATCATGGGTTTATGTTGTTAATGGCTATGATCCTCCAATGGTTACAGTAGACGGTGTTTCTATTGCAAAGGATATTGGTAGATATGAACCTAACGAGATTCTCGCTGCAAAGCAAAATTTTGACAGTTTAAATGCTATCATTCATGCCATTACCCTAGATCTTCAGTACCATGTGACTACGTGCACTTGGTCTAAAGATGCGTGGGATATCTCAAAAAATGTATTCGAAGGGAATACCTCTGAAAAGTAAGATAGGCTTCAAAATCTAAATTCTAATTTGGAAAACCTTCATATGGCTTATGAAGATTCATTTGATGAGTTTAATCACAAAGTGTCTGAAATTGTTAATGCATTTTTTGCATTGGGTAAGACTATTCCTGAGAAGGACATTGTAATGAAAATTCTCAGATCGTTGACAGCCAAATACGATTCTAAGAAACATGCCATCGTTGAAGGATATAACTTTAATACTTTATCCATAAATACTCTGGTTGGGAAGTTAAAGATCTTTGATGATGAGCATACTTCCAAATCTGGAAAGGATATTGCTTTCAAAGCACAAAAGAACACTAAATTACTTGATAAAAGTAAAAGTCTTGGCATCTCTGAAAATGATCCTTTTGAGACTGATTCATCAGATGAATATCTTGACAAGTCAGTCTCTTTGATCACAAGACAGTTTAGAGATCTTCTTTTGAAGAGAAGTAAACGGTTCACTAGAGATAAACCTAAGTCATCAGTTAAACCTCATAATCGTGTTCCTCCTAAAAACATGGATACTGACGATACTGATGACGAGGATATGCCACAGTGCTTCAAGTGTAAAGGTTTTGGTCATTTTTCAAATGAGTGTCCGAATCGTAGAAAATACACTGGAAATAAAGGTCTTGCTGCAACTCTTGATGAAATGTCTGATCACTATGACTCTAATGAAGACGAAAAATCAAGTGTTGCACTCCTCGGTGAAAATATTAATTTTGATAATTGCAGCAATACGTACATCAACCTCGATATTCTTCCGGGAGAAACTTCAACCACTTTGGAGGATAAAATGGATTTCTCTTTGTCTACCGGAAATTCTATTTCTAATTTTACAGGTTCTACCGTTTTCCTAGCAGCTTGCACAGCTATGG
This sequence comes from Papaver atlanticum, assembly GCA_023531105.1. Classification (NCBI taxonomy): domain Eukaryota; kingdom Viridiplantae; phylum Streptophyta; class Magnoliopsida; order Ranunculales; family Papaveraceae; genus Papaver; species Papaver atlanticum. The sequence goes on along the minus strand of JAJJMB010003726.1, from coordinate 3,894,442 downwards.
CGTCTGAACAATCATCTCTATTGACATGCTCTTATTGTACTCTCAAGGGTCATGTACTCTCCAACTGTTTCAAGTACAAACATAAGATAAGATATGTCAATAAACTTCAACGAAGAGTAAATCGGTTAGCAAACAAGCTCAAACTTGTTCAGAAGTTGTCTGAGGTATGTAAAATTATCTCTTTTTCGAAGAAGTTAATTTCCAAAGATAAGAGTAGACCTCTAGAGAAAAGAGTACGGACTAAACAGTCTATTAAACAGGGTTTTAAGAATTCCATTCAAGAAGGTTATGGTGGACAGATTATAGTTCACCCCAGCACAACTTAAATGCGTATCTTCTCTCATGTGCCTGATTCAAAAGAGACAAGGGTTTGCACACTTCAGTCTTTAGGAAAAGATAAAATATTATTTTTTTTTGTTTTTCTTTTCGTTTTCTCCGTTTAGAATTCTTCAATCTTTTCATATCTAATTGATATTGAAAGGGCTTTTTATGTTTGATAAAAAAAAGAGGGTTAAAATCGACAATTCTGCCTTTTTTTAAGGTTGTGAGTTGTGCGTACGTGAATCCCTTTAGTGTATGAAGGTTCCGTAACCCTACATTCCTTTTTCCTTCTCTGAAAACTCTTTTTTTTTATCACAAGATTGCTTGTTGAGCCTGATTTGTGAATTCCTCTCACAATCTCATACTAGTATGGAGAATCCAAGCATTATGTCTTCTGATAGAAAAGATGTTAATATGATTGTTAAGCCATCAATCGTGAAGGAAAAAGATAAATCTCCTGTACCTTCAACTTTAAAAAGAAAATAAGAGGAATGTAAGGAAACCAAGAGCTATTCCTTCTAATCTACAAAAGTTTTCTGGGGTTCTTGAAGCGTTGAAGGAAACAAGAAAGGAGATTCATCAAATAAAGGCTATTGTCTTGAGGACTCTCGAAATTCAGAAGGCCCTGGTTCGGCATTAGTCTATAAGGTTTCTTGAGGACTCTCGAAAATGGGGAATGGTGCCATCAACGCAAAGATATTGAAGATACTTTCTTTAAACATTTTAGCAAAATGGCTAAAACTACCCAACCAGATATCAAATACCAAATTTTAAACCTCATTCATGAAAGAATCTCTGAAGAAGATAACAACAAACTTTTAAGAATTCCTACGGAGCTGGAGATAAAACTACTAGTTTTTGAAATGCACCCAGATAAATCCCCAGGGCCAGATGGTTTTCCGGCAGGATTTTACCAAAATAATTGGTACCTAATCATGGAGGATGTAACAAAGTTGGTCCAACATTTCTTTCAATCGAAACACATTTTAAAGGAAATAAATGCAACATTTATAACCCTCATTCCGAAAAAAACAAGCCCCCTCTACACCAGCAGACTTTCGTCCAATATCTTTGTGTAATACCATCTACAAGATTATCTCAAAGTTACTTGCAAACAGAATAAATCCCTTCCTTGATAAATTCATATCCCCATATCAATCGGATTTTGTCCCTGGTAGGAAAATTATGGATAATATAGTTATTGCACATGAAGTTATACACACTATGAGAACCAAAAAGACAAAAAGGGGTTAAATGGGTCTAAAGATAGATATGTCCAAGGTTTTTGATAGAGTTGAATGGAAGTTTTTATAGGCGGTTATGAAAAAACTAGGATTTTATGAGGAATGGATTGGACTAATCATGCAATGTATTGGTACAACAACTAGTGTAGTTCTAATAAATGACTCCCCGTTTAGTTTCTTCAAACCTAGTAGAGGGATTTGACAAGGAGACCCTCTGTCCACCTATTTATTCATAATCTGTATGGAAAATCTCTCAAGGGTTCTTCTAGAAGCCGAAAAGAACAAATGGATTACTGGGGTAAATTTCTCAAAAAACTCTATCACCATCTCCCATCTCCTTTTCGCGGACGGATGTCTCATCTTCACCCAGCCACTAAAAAGGATGATAAACTCCTTTTGCAAATTTTGGAAATGTTTAGTGCAGTCTCTGGCCAGTTGATAAATTATGAGAAATATTGGATTTTCTTTGGAAAAACTGTCTCGAACAGGAAAGCTAGAGAAATTATTGATATCCTTAAGGTGGGTCGAATCAAATTGGATGACAAATATTTGGGGGTACCTTTTTCACACATAGGTCTAAGATAAAGTGTTTCGAAGCACTAACGGAGAAACATAAGTGCCGTTTGGCGGGATGGTCTGGAAAACTTCTCTCCGGAGCAGGGAAAGGAGATATGATAAAACATGTAGAAGATTCGTTAGCTACGTACCAAATGATGTGTTTCATGATACCAAAAACAATTTCAAAAAGAATGGACAAAAGAAATAGGTCTTGTTAGAGCACTGCTCGGTCGACTCGCAAGCGTTGCTATCTCAAGCTTGTTGTTAAGTTTAGTTGCCAAAACTATAAGTCTTGATTTCTAGTCTACTTATAGCTAAGTCTCGGATTAGGATAGAAAGTGTAGTTGAGAAATAGACTTCATGGCGATTCTCGATTAAAGACCAATATCTACTAAGGGGAGCTTGTGGAACTTCATCAACAAAAGGTATGTGGAGACTTTAACTCATCTATCACTCAAAAGTCTATCTACTCTATCTCCTATTTGTGACAAAAGTCGTATAGCAATATAGACTTCGATTATACACATTTGATATTTCGAGCTGAGTTTTACTCGCTTACATATTTCTCGAAATATGTGTTGGTAAGGTTTCGCTTTAACCAAGTTCATCTTATATTCTTGACGAAAGTCAAAAGATGATCATGTGAAAATCGCCTTGTAACATCTTACATGATTTGTGTGAGACAGTCATTTGATGTAGACTCGGAATGTTTTGTGTAGATAGCTATTGTCGTCTTCCGAGAATGTTTCAGTGATTGAAATGGGAGTTAAGAACAAATAACCATTATTGGATATAGCACAGTATGCGTACTTGTATGCTATTTTGTGCAAGATATTCTAAGTCTGGGAACCATGGTATGCATACCCGTATGCGTACTGGTTGGTTATTGAAAGTCCGGGAACTAAGTATGCATACCGGTATGCGTACTGGCGTGAGTTTATAGTTCCGGAAATTCAACTGAGTTTTGGAAGGTATGCGTACTCGTTCGCCTACTGGCGAACCCAAACTTGGTCCGACCACTTAGGTATGCGTACCTGTTTGCATACTTGAGTAGGTTATGTTCTAAAATCGGTTTGTTCATGAACTAATACATTTATATAATAAGGAATGCAATCTTTTTCAACTAGTTATGGTTAAGAAGAATATGGTTGATATGAAAGTGTTCATATGGCTAACTTTGGTTAACTATTGTTGAGACAATAAGGTTTACACATTTAGGTACGGTTACCCATATCTAAATGAAGTCACTTTTCATTTGTGTGTAACAAGCTAAATTCGATCTAACGGTTGAAAGATATTAGATTGAGTCTAATCATATTTTCATCTAACGGTGAATATTGATTGCTTTGTTACCAAGGTAACATTGATTGCAAACCCTGATTTGAAGACTATATAAAGGTAAACTCTAGCAACTGGGAAACCTAATCCCCACACCTCCTGTGTGATACTAGTTGTGACTAGAGTTGATTCTCCTTTAACTTTAGGTTTTTCACGAAACCCTGTAGGTTAACGACTTGAAGTCTTCATTGGGATTGTGAAGCCAGATCCAACTATTTTATCTGTAGTTGCGTTCTCTGATCTTGCTGTTTTCTATCATATTGAGTACTATCTTCTCTAAGATTTGCTTGAGATTTATTCTCCGATAGGCAAGATAAAAAGTAGTCACAAACATCTTCGTCTCATCGTTTGTGATTCCACAATATCTTGTTTCGCTACAATACGATTAAGATTATTGTGAGGTGATTGATATTTCTAGGATGTTCTCCGGGAATATAAATCTAGTATATCAATTGGTTCCTGTTCACCTTGATTTATCAAAAGAAAGAACAAAACTCATAGGTATTTCTATGGGAGACAGATTTATCTATTCAATAGAATTTTTTGTGTGAGACAGATTGGTTTATCAAGTCTTCGAATTTGGGTCGTAGAAACTCTTAGTTGTGGGTGAGATCATCTAAGGGAATCAAGTGCGTAGAATCCGGCGTGGTTCTAAAGGCGTAAGGAACGCGACTGTACCTTGATCAGTATGAGATTGGTTAGGGCTCAACTACATTCCTGTCCAAAGTTAACTTGGAGTAGGCAAGTGTATGTAGCGGCTTAATACAGTATGGTGTTCAAATATGGACTAGGTCCCGGGGTTTTTCTGCATTTGCGGTTTCCTCGTTAACAAAATTTCTGGTGTCTGTGTTACTTCTTTTCCGCATTATATTTTCTATATAATTGAAATATCACAGGTTGTGCATAAGTTCAATCAATTGTGAATCCGACCTTTGGGTTGTTGATTAAATTGATTGACACTTGGATATTGGTTTTTGATACCGTCCAAGTTATTTCTTATATTCAATCGGGCTCGCAAATTCCTATTTTTTTTATTGAAGATTAAATTGAGAAATAAAGATATAACTCTTGGATATACTTTTCTTAAGATTGAGTCTGACTTTCTAGTTGATTCTCTTGAAAGTATATTGGAGTTAGTCCATACAGATTGCTAAGAAAAATATTGGGTGTGGTTGCTAGACCCCCTCTTTTTCAGGGCTTACTGGTGGAGTCATTCTCGTGAGGATGGCAAAGTACTTTGTCTTAAAAAATGGATTACTTTCTGTATAACAAAGGATAGTTGGGGATTAGGTTTCAAAAACTTCGAACTTTTCAACAAAGCTCTTATCACCAAAACGGTGTGGAGAATGATACATAACCAAGATAACCAAGATCAGCTCCGGGCTAAGGTTATGGAGGCGAAATATTTCAGAGGTATTTCCCTTCTATGCATAGAGAAAGTGAAAGCTGATAGTTCTTGGCTATGGAAAGGTTTCAATGTTGGGTTAGAAATCATCAAAGAAAAAGGTATATGAGAAATATGAACATGGGAAAATACTAGGCTGTTGAAACATCATTGGTACTCTTTAGAACAACCAAATATCCTGACACATGAGCAAACCAAACCAATAATACCAAATACCCTGACTCTGGTTAAAGATGTTATTCATGAACACACTAGAGAATGGAATTCAAATTTTCTGCAACAAGTTTTCCACCCAAAGGCAGTTGAAAACTTCCAATCTATAAACCTCCACACTACCTCTTCCCAAAATGATAGGTTGATCTGGCCTCATTCCCCAGATGGCAGACTCACTGCCAAGTCTGTGAACTAGTGTCTCATCCAATCTGAGCAAGGAGCAGACGTTACTTCCACAAGTAATACCATATGGAAGAAACTTTGGAAACTAGAGGTCATTCCCAGAATCCAAGTCTTCATATGGAAATGCTACAATGACATCTTACTTGTGATGTCTAAACTGAGTACTAGGATGACCAACCTATCCCCAGTCTTTCATCTGTGTGGCACTCATGATAAAACTATCTCCCATTTGTTTCTTCACTGCTCTTATAGTAAGGCAGTGCGTTTCGGGCTAGGTTGTAGGGGCCAAGTAGCATTGACTTAACAATGACCGAGTGGATAGAAAACTAGTTCGCAGATACAAGTTTATCAAAGATTGATATTGTAAGGAGAAGAAGGATGGAAGCCAGCATATGCTGGTTCATATGGAAGCATAGGTGTGACAAAAGTTTTAGAGCAGTTCAGGTCAAACCGGAGACAACAATATATCAAGTCAATCATCATATCAACCACTTTTACAACATCTCTCTGCAATATACCCTTAACAGAACCCCAACGAATACACAAATGCGGACACTTCAAATTACAAAACCCAAATTAACCAAAACAGCAATAACTAACTGTTAGTACAATTTTCACCTAAATTATTCTCTGGTTATTGTTATTTTCTCAGATGAAGAACAACAAACTGAAGACAGCAGGGTCTTCTCTTGCAGAGTAGCATCTCAGGAGGAAGGATATACTCTAGGTGCACTGGCAGCACTAAAGTGGGTACAACAACAAAGAGAACGAATTTGCAGCATCTAGGTGGGCAACAAAAAGCTGGCAAAAGAATTGAAGAAGAAATGGCATAATCACCAATTTGTGTGAAATATCGAACTCATCAATGACTATGTAGATTATATTTCCTATTTCCGTAAGTTTGAATGTAATTCCCTAAGGCAAAAGTGGTTGCCAAAGCTGCAGGAAATAGCCTCAAACTTTACCTCTCACACCTTGACTGTTGAGTGGAGAGAGCTATTCCCAAATACTTTTGCGTTTGTAAAACACTATGCTCGACAGGCCACCTGCTTGAATGAGTAACTAGCTATATATCCTTGTTTAAAAAAAAAAAAAAAAAAAAGGAGACGTTGACAGGGGCATAGGCATAGGCATCTTGAGCTACACCCATAGTCCAACAAGCTTTTAACCCCAGTTTTGACTATTGAAGCCAATTTTTAGAATCTTGTTTTGAGGCATGCAAAATGATGATATCATCTAGTCTAGGGTATGCTTACAAGGCGCCTCTTATATAGCTGCGGTGAAATTACCAGGTTACCTTTTAACTACATTAAAATATTTAAATACTCTTTGATCTAAACTAAAATTAAAATCAAAAATCAACTTTAAACTTAAATATCTTCTCTTCTTCTCCGGGTTTAAAATCAGAAATCAAAATCGACATTTTCTTTCATTGCCATAATTAATCATTGATTTGAAAATTTGATCGATGATTAAACATAGCTATAAAATGACTCGCACAAAGAAACAAGCATTAGGTAGGCGTTCAAATTCTTCTTCTGATCCGTCAATTAAATAAGAAGAAGAAGTTGAGGTGTTGAAACTAAAATTAAATCAGAAATTCAACCGAGTGAAGATTCGACTCCTGAAATGAGGATTAGAAGATGTTTCTACAAACCCATTTCTTAGTTAGTTGTTTTTTATTGATAGAATATGTTTAATCATAAAAAAACCTAGTTTTTTTTTTGTTTTTTTTTTTTTTTTTTTTGCAATTACAGAGTGAAGTTCGGCTCATAATTGAGACGAATTATCAGGCGATCTTCACTCTGTTCGTCACCCTAAAGGTGCTTAAGAACAGTTCAATTGATATGTTTATCTCATATTACCAGCCGAACCTAGTTTGATATATTTAGCGAACTACAAGTTCGGATGATTAGATAATATGAAGATAGAACTAAACAAGTATTTTCTTTAAAAAAACAAAGTTCGGTTCGGCTAATAACTCGATTTTAGAATCAGTCGAACCATACACAATAAGGTAAAAGTTCTATTTTTGCTAGGTTCGACTGATTCAAAAATTGATTTATTAGCCGAACCTTATGACTAATTTTTCAGGATGTCTATGTATATCAGGTTTGGCTAATTTTCCAGGATGTGTCTATGTTTCGAATGAGCCAAACTATTCATCTATGTATCATACCATTTAGGTTCGGCTAGTAACTAATAGCCAAACTATTCATCACAAGTAGGTCCGACTGATAATTATGAGTCGAGCCTCTCTCTGGTTCGCCAAACTTGCATGTAAAAATTCAATTTTTTTGAGGAATTCAACCTATAAAAAGGGCATTAAACATAATCTAGAAGTGTTCTTATGCATTATATTCTGTTTACGAGATGAAGATTCTCCTTTTTCATTTGAATTACCCATCTTAAATTATAATAATCTCAAAAATCTAGGTTTTTTTCACTTTACTTAATCTCAAAAACCCCAACTCTCTCACAAAAAACTGATTTTCCAACTAATATAACACTAACAATTTAACTTAATCAATCATTAACATTATTAATTAATAATTATCATTAAATCTAATCATAATCATTGACACTAACTCTGTAAGGGTAATTATGTCATTATAAAAAAAGGATGGATAAGGGGCAATGGTTTTTTTTACCTAGTGACCCTATTTTGGCACCACTAGATATGCCTCAAAACACATTCAATTTTTCACTATTATAGTTTATTCGCACCCTCTCATTGCCCATTGGTAGCTTGCACCCCATTCTTCAAAACCTGCCTCCCCTTGCTTCAGATTAGAAAAGGTAGTGGACCGGTGCCAGTGGTGTCATGAGGAGTCAGTAAGCAACGAGCATGAGTTACTTACTTTAAATATTTATCCCAAATTCCCAATTCTTTACGAGGTTGTTAGCTTAAACTCCAAAGGACTAGAAAAGGATTTGCTGTGAGGGGAAATAATGGTTTGGTGTTTTTTTTATGTGGTCCCAAGATTATTTGGTCCATTGGAAAAATGCGTTTTCTTTTTGATCCATAATTATTTTAAAATATAAAATGGATAAAAATACTCTTCGGTGTTAATCCCTACTTATTTTCTTGTAGCAGTTCATTCTGTTTGATGAACTATCATGCTTTTTGTAGATTTGAGTTCATTCTGTTTCATGAAAACTCTACACTTCATTATATTATATGAACTTCATTACACTTCATTATATTCTACTAAAATTTCGAACAAAAAATCAGAGTTCATTCTTTCAAATCAACACAAAACAAAAACTCCACTATTATGAATAAAAGCACGAGTTCATTCTTTAAAATGAACATCTAATAAAACCTATATGAAAGCAGAGTTCATTTTTTTCAAATGACATCATCCCGCATGGGTATTGTCCACCCTAGGATCAAACAATAATTTCTAGGACCAAACAATAATATATATATATATTTATTTATTAAAAATGACTAAACAGACAGTTGACTAGGTCAACTGGATCGAACTCACTCGATTATATAATTGCTAGGACTAAATGGTAGTTTCCACTTGCAGTAATCTGGTGTGCAAGTTTAATATGCTAATTCACCAGTCAGACTTGATCCATAGATATTTGCCGCACCTAAGTAGAAGTCTTCATGTACAATATCACCGCATTTGATTAAAAAGAGTCTGAGGCTCATTGCAAAAGTCTATTGATGCAGTAAGTGAGCTAGTGGCAGTGGAAATAGGTTGGTTGTAAATGTGGATGATTATGAGTAGGTATCTCTTACTTCCCAAGTTAGAGACTTACAGAGTTAATAGGATTATCTTCGGACTATTTTTGCTAGAGTCTAATGTTTCCTCATAAAAGGAGACACATTCACTATAGCTTACACTATACATCAAAATTATCAACGAAAACAAGAATTAATCCCAATTATCCATATTTTTTTGCCTTATTTTTTTTTGTATTTTAACAATCGGCATGAGCAGGCTATTTCGGCAAAGCTAGTTTGATGTGAGAAGGATTTTATCCCAAATTTGTTTTGATAAAGATTTTAGCCCCATTTGTTTTCTTGAAAAATTATTAATTTTGATGTTTTTCAGAGTCAAATCTTCTCCCTTAAAGGTCTTGACAAAAAAAAACTTCCACATTCAACGTTGATGAAACCCTCGCTTCCTATTGGCCGAAATAGACCTTCTCTAATGCAGAAGTTATAGTGAGGACACTTGGCGAAACTCTAGTGATCGAAATATTAAAATTTAGGTTACACTTTGTTTACATTAAGTACTTAACCAACCGTTAGTAACACCGTTTACCTAACGGTGGGTAGACAATACTTCAGTCAAAATTTACATCTAACTAATTTGGTTACACTTTGTTTACACCAAATACTTAACTGGACATTAGTGACGCCGTCAGAAGTAGATAATATTTACGTCAAAATCTAAACTTAAGCAGAATCATTAGGAAACCGTGTTAGTAAGGAAACTAGATATAACTATAAGAAAAAGGAAAATAAAACGTGTTGGACAAGAAAGGAAACCCACCATTTTTATGGTAAATCACATAGATTCTTAATGTGTATATATCAAAAATAGCGTGTATATATTGCTTATAGAGAAAGAAAACCAAAAAAATGCAAAGAAAAATTGAAAACGGATTCTGTAGTCTTCGTGGAAATCGAAAATATATCGAGGCTTTTTTAACTACACACGTATAGGTTGTCTTCGTTAGCATGATTTTTAGGTGCATAATGCTAAGGAGGTAATACCAAAGTAGTTGATTCAACAAATATAGTTAACAAGAATAGATCGCCAAAGTAATAGATTCAAAAATAGATCGCCAAAGCAGTAACAAGAGATGGGTTTTCAAAATACGTATTCTCCACATATTTTATATAATGCTAAGGAGGTAATATACCAAAGTAGTAGATTCAAAATTAGATCACCACAGGGCGGGCGAAGTCCCGCGCACAACAAATCAAAAATGCATCGCCACGGGGCGAGGCGAAGCCCCGCGCACATCAAATCAAAAATGCATTGCCACGGGGCGGGGCAAAGCCCCGTGCACACCAAGTTAAAAGTAAAAAATAAATAAAATCTGCACATATTTTCCACCTATCTAATATATTTTCCCCGCCATACCAAAACAAAAATACATCGCCACGGTACGGGGCGAAACTTCACGCACACCAAATCAAAAATGCATTGCCACGGGTGCCACACCTAAACAAAAATACATTGCCACCGCCCCTCCCCGCACACCAAATCCCCCGAGCACACTAAGTTAAAAGAAGAAAATAAATAAAATCTGCACATATTTTCCACCAATTTAATATATTTGTCCCGCCACACCAAAATAAAAATACATCGCCATGGGGAGGGGCGAAACCCCGCACATACCAATTCAAAAATGCGTTGCCACAGACGGCACAACTAAACAAAATACATCGCCACAGGACGAGACGAAGCTCCGCGCACACCAAATCAAAAATGCATAGTCGCGGGGATTCGCTAAAAGAAAAAATATGCCCTATGCTTAGCACGCGCACAAATCTAGTCGTTAATAAAAGAATTAGTGATAATTAGAAGTGAAATCGGTAACAAAAATGTTGGTGATAACAGGGGTTTAAAAGAAGAAGCTGACAGGGACATACGCATCTTCAAACTGCACACCCACCCAACTGGCTTCGAACCCCAGTTTTGACTATTCAAGCCAATTTTTAACTATTATAGCTTGTTTTGCACCCTCTCATTGTCCTTTGGCAGCTTGCACCTCCATTCTTAAAAACCTGCCTGCTGCCTCCCCCTTGGAAGCTAAGGGCATGAGTAGTCGGTAAGCAAAGGGCATGAGTTACTTACTTTAAATATTTATTTATCCCGATTCTTTTCAGTGTTCTTAACTAGACTACAAGGACTAAAAAAGGATTTGCAGTAATCTGGTGTCTAAGGTTAATATACTTGTCGGAAAGAAAGGGGGAAAAGACCGTTAATGGTCATAAAATTGCAAAAAGGTCGATGACTAGGCTTAGTGACTCTAGTATTGGTTGCTGTTCTCGATCGGGGGGCAAGTCTTCTGTACTTTTCAGTTAAAAAAGAGGTTGTTAAACCTCTTTTCCAAGTGGGATCATACTACGAGATTATTTGTTTTATACGTGTAAGCTTATTATCATCCTAGATGTAAGATTGTTGTTCGCTAAAATTAGCTAAAATTTAAAAAACCCTACATTTGCTTTTAAAAATCGACACGTACCAGCCAGATATATTTTGTTCCTCGGGAAGTATCCTTATGCTCAGATAGATATAAAACACGTGTTAAGTTGATTGGTAAAAAGCTAAATCAAACGGTCCAAAATTGATCAATAATATTCTGCTCTCAGCAAAGATTCTTTTTTATTAGAGATTAGAGATCTAAACACGTGTCTATCGTTGCCGAAATTACTTTAGCCAAAGTTACCAACCACTGCTCAGCAAACGCGTGTGGACCTATTTTAAGACTAGGGAGTATATAAACATCCAACCACTGTCACAGGTTAACAAATTCTCAAATCGCGAAAAATTTTGTGTTCTTCATTTCAGCTCATAAAAAAGAAAGCAATGAACCAGAGATTGAAATCAAACGATTCAAACGACTTATCAACAACATCAGATAGTTCATCAGGAATTCTTGATGAAAAAATTCTCTATTTAGTCTCTCAATCAATCAATTGGGATCCGCACATACTATGTTTAATGGCATGTGTATGTCGGAAAGTAAGCGCCGTCGCGAAAAGAGTACTGTGGAGAGAATTATGCATATCGCGAGCACCTCGTATGGTAGAAGGAATGGCGCCGGCGAATGGAAGGTTGAATGGTGGTTGGGACTCACTAGCTAAGATTTTATTCTACTGTTGTGGCGGGAAACCCAGTCCAAACTTCCAAGTGGAACAAGTCCTGAAAGGTCATTTCGCCAGTGCTTCTCGGTTTTCGAAAACTTCTGGTCAGAGTTTCTTAACTAAAAAATGTCAAACTGATGTATTGTACATTTGTGATCCTTGTGAACATAGTACCGGTAATGTTAGTGCTGGTGGTAGTGGTGGTGTTGATGGTGGTGCTGCTGATGGTAATGACGATGATTTGGGTGTTTTCAGAGGGGTATTCAAAGGATTTGTGAAATCAAAAACTAGAGAGTGTTTAATCAAACGGCAAATACAGTTTGAAGATCATATTCGATGTCCTTATTGTAAGTCTCGTGTTTGGAGTATGACATTGGCTAAGCTTGTACCAATGAAGAGTGCTTTGAGAAAACTTGGGTCTGTTGATGGTAGTAGGTTGGAGTATTTTGTTTGTGTGCATGGTCATTTACATGGGACGTGTTGGTTAACCAGATTATCGTCTGATGATGATGATGATGGTGAGGACGACGAACTGGTGGGATCGAGTAGTACTGGAAAAACAAGTTCAAGTGGCGAGGAAGTTTGTGAAACATTGATTTGCTTATGAACGAACAATTTTCTCCTCTTTTTTCCCTTTTTTTTTTTTTTTTTTTTTTTCCTTTTTCCTTTTTTTTTGTTTTTGTTTTAATTTTTTGTGTTTTTTTTTAAGTGTATGTGGCGAGTAGTGATAGGATTTGTTGTTTTTTGAAGTTTTTAAGGTTGATGTGGCATTCCAGATGCTGCACTTTTTACTCTTAAATTTTGGGTTCTGATAGTATTCCATGTAAGTTGTTCTCATTTTGTAAGTTTTAGTTGTTAATGAAATTTTGGTTTCCTGATAGTATTTCAGTTCAAGAAGTAAATGTAACGAATTGATTTAATGTGTTTAGCTTCCATTTATTAATAGGCTTAAATTTTGAAGGTTACTGCATAAGTAACTACAATGAGATTAAGGAAAATAACCGATCAAATTAATTCGAAGTTTCAAGGGTTTCGTATAAATTCACCAGTATATAAACATGCCTCAGCAAAAAATATACCAGAGAGTAGCAGCAGTTCAGTATTCAAATTCAAGTAAATCAATATGCCTAACACTACTACACAAGTGACGATGACGGCGGTATTGTTACTAGCTTCCTTTGCAGCAATGTTTACGCCTAGTATTGGATCTAGTGTTGCACCGGTACCTGCACCGTCACAATACAGCGGTCCTTTCTGGTATATATTAAGAGACATTGCACCACCAGAACCTTATCCAGGATACTATAAATATTTAGATTCTTGCACAAGTAACTTTTCAGAAAAATGTTCTCTGTATGTTTCTTCAGATTTCGCTATGAATACCAGGAGTGTGACTTATGATTGTTGCCAAGAACTCATCAATAAGATTGGAAGGAAGTGTTATGATATGCTGGTAGAAACTTTCGATGGATTAATACCTCGCATATTTCCACCAGGCATATTACAGAGAGGCCCTATTGTTTGGAACAGATGTGTTCATTTCGCAGCCGCCCCAGCTCCGTTGGATTAATGCAGTCCATGTTTTTGTTTTCAAATTGAGAATGAATAAATAAAATGATCCTAGTTGTTGCTACTTAAGAATAAGTTTTATCTATAAACCAAAATTACTTTGCTAGAGTCGAATTCTATGAAGTCTTTTTATCATTATCAATCTGTCAGAGACTCAGAGGTGTCTCATCTTAAAAACAAAAATCATTGATCAATAAAACTATGGAACATGTAATCCAAATTTCGCTAAAGAAAAGATCCATGTATGTCATCACTTCCCCAGTTCCAAATTTCAGTTCATAGATTGGGTGTTGTTATTCAAAAAGGAGTTGGTGCCCAGTTTGTCGCTCGGCTGCCAACTAAAAACTCAGTAATTTGATTACCTACTAAATTGGTTTTTCTTTATATTAATTTTGGACATTTATAATAAATTGATATTAATTGAAAATACTAAATCAGATTATGTCTTAAATCATGTCATTCATGAGTACAGCCGGGCAAACAAACCAGAGCACCACACCATGTCAACATTTCTCCAAGTATCCAATTGTTACATTACCGGGTTAAAAATCTTGTGGTATCGTTCAAAAAAGAAAAGAAAAAAAGACTTGTTGCGGTAACTATTGTCCAAAACCGGCTTAGGCAAAGAGCATAACCGTGTCAGACTATTCTACCAAGTAGTAAAATGAAAGACATGTCGCATTACACTGATTGTCGTGAATATATGTAGTTATGTACCAAATTGGTTATTTGCTATAATTGAACTATGACTTCTTTGTCATCAATTCACTGGACCAGAATATAAGTAAGACTCGTTATCTTACTTGGTATGACCCGCAGTATACTTAGAATCTCCCCTAATTCGCTATATAAAAAGAGGTCTCACATTTCAAGCACATGATACCATTAACGCTAACAAGTACTCCATCCGTGCCAGCGTAATGGCAGTATTGGATTCCTCGTCTAAGGTGTCCAGTTCATCAGAATCAACTGGTGTTTGGCATTATTGTGCCTTCTGTGCTTGCATTTTATTAAATTCTTTCTTGCGAGAATTTTGATTGTACGTGGCCTATTCATCTTTGTCCTGTCCATTCCCATTATTGCTCTCATGTGCGTATTAAAAATATTATTTTCAACTGCCTTACGATCTTTCATCATTTCAGAAGACATTTTCTTATGCTCAACTATTTTGTCAATATCATTTTTTTCTTATTTTTCAAAAAAATCTTGAAGCTGAAATTCTGAAGTTGATAATTGTGCATCATCTTGATCTTCCTTCCTTGGCTTATTTTATTTTTTCACACCCACACCTTCCCATTTATCATATTTTCCATTAACATTGAGATTTGAATTACTATGTATATGATCCACAAGTGTTGGGGTGAGGGTTTGAGTTTGTTTCTTGTGAAGAATAAGGAAAACCATGAGAACCATGTTAGGATCTACCACGTTGGGATCCATCGTGTTGGGATTGACTACCATGTTGGGATCCACCAGTCTCATAAGGGGATTCTTTTGGTACAACATATTCATCCAACAGATCAGTGTTCTATCAGTTCAGTATTCTAAGGATGTGGATCAAGCATAAGTGTTGCGTAAGCTCTGCAAATAGATTTATCTTCATCTAGACTAAACTTTGGACCGCAAACTCTTTGTGATGAATTATTTTGTTTTTCCGGTGGGGTTGCCATTTTTTGGAGATTTTTTCTCAGATTGAGGTGAAATTAATGAGGTGTTTGAGACTGAAGATTAAGATTGAGAGTTTTTATGAGTTTCTGATTGTAAGATGCAGATTAACGTGAAATTGTACAGTTGTGGGCGTAGAAGGTATAGAAGGTGTGGCTTGTATTTATAGGGAATGAAATTAGAGCCATTGGATAAGAGTAGCCGGCAATCGAGGACGCTCGTCTCAATGTGAGGGGTATGTATGAACCAGCATATCAACTGACTTATGAGAATTGTTGCAGTTGGCCTCCTAGCAGTCAAAGCTGGATCGATGGAATTAAATGCACACAACTTTATATCGGTAGATTCATGGAATATACTCCCTCTGTACCTATTATATAGGTCGAATTTTCATTTTTCCTTGTACCAATATATAGGCTGAGTCCAATTTCCTAGATAAATATTTCCACACATACCCTTATTTATGGTACATAGATATTAGTATTATGAATAGGACAAAGGGTAAAACATGAAAAAACATGAAAATTTATGAGTTCAAGGAATTTTTTTTAATCCACGAGAATTGACCCCCTCCGCCTATATATGTGGTATGGAGGGAGTAGTTTTATGCTTCGATAATTTGACCCCATTAGCAATACATATTTTCAATTTTCCCTTATTGCCACTGTCGTCCCTGTCTATAAACCAGATTTAATTTGTTAGAGTCGAATTCTCTGAAGTCTTTTTATCGTTATCAATCTGGTAAAGGTGTCTCATCTTAAAAACAAAAATCATTGATCGATAAAACTATTGAACATGTAATCCAAATTGCTCAAAAGAAATGCATGATCTATGTCATCACTTCCGGCCATAACCAGACCAGAGTATAAGTCAGAATCATTTCCTCACTCGGTATGGCTCGCGGTATACCTAGAATCTCCTCTAATTCCCTATATAAATAGAGGTCCCACATTTCAGGCAGATGATAACATTAACGCTAAAAATTACTCCCTCCATACCTAAATTGAGTTTTAAATTCGATTTTTACTAAAAATGAAATATTTTTAAATCTACCATTTTAATTGATTATTGTTAGTATAAGAAATATGTATAATTTAATAGCCATGTTTATATTTGTTATGTATGTGTCTTAAAATGTTTTTCAATAGTATAAAGTTTGCGATGTTTTGACCAGTGGTAAAACAACTTGATCTCACCATTTTGGTGATTATTCTTCTTAACTATTTGTTGCATTACACCAAATTCTGGGATTAACTAAAATTCGTAACGGCTTACTGGCCGTTACGAAATATTCCGTTACAAATGGCCATTACGAAATGATTGTAACAGGCACAAAGATTCGTAACAAGCGAGGGCCGTTACGATTATTTTTTTATAGGCGTGCCAGTCACACGCTTGGTGACACCTGGGTCATAATACCTGGGGTATGTGCGCGTGCCATTTACATGCGTGCTATTGTGTTTCTTCTACACCGTTTATGCCTAAACTAATATCTCTACCCTTCATTTTATTCTCGAGATGCGTCTTAATCATAAAATTTCTATCTAACCCTTAATCCTATCTCTCGAATGAATTTCATTAATTTTTTCTACCGTCGAAAATCTCGAGCCAGAGAGGCGAAAAACAGAAACCTCTTTCCCTTCTCAGTTTCTTCCGTTGATCTCTCGATCAAACCTCTTTCTCTTCTCTTCTTTTCTGTTTTATCTCCTCCTTTTCTTTTATTAATATCTGCTTGTCTTGTACAAAGCGAGATAGAGAAAGTAGAAATTAGGGTTTCAATCTCTATTTTATGGAAAATCTGAATCGGTGGCGATTGATGGATTTCGGAGAAATTAGGGTTGGATTTCGGTGAAAAGGGTATTGGTTCCTCTTCACTTCAAGGTATTGATAAATCTAAATAGCTTTTATCTTTCTTCCAAGGCTAGAAATTCGATCTATAGTTTTTTTTCTTCCTGTTTTGAATCTTAATCTTCTTTTTCTTCTTTGTTTTCTGATGATTGGTGAAGCAGATGTTAGAGAGGGGTGTTGTGATCGTTAGATTCTGAAGTTGTGAAGAACATAGGATTAGAATTCAGATTTCTGCTGCTGATTCATGGCGAGAAAGAGATGAAGAAATGAAGATTAAATAGGGATTTTGTTGGTGATTGAGTTACAGAGATAGGTTCAATTGATTTTAGGGGTTTCAACTGATTTGAATTGAGTAATTGATGATGATTTAGGTTTGTAGAAGATGGATCTGTGGTGACTTATGAGAAGAAGAATTGGTAGTTTTAGGTTTGCAATTTGGTCATTCTCATATCAGGATGGAGAAGATTAATGAAGTCATGGGTTAAGTTGATTTGTAGGTGAACTTGTGAGATAGTTTGGTGTTGGCTTTACAGAGAATTGTGTGAATTTTGGAGACGGATTTGTGGAGGTTCGATTCAGTTCAATTTTCTGCATACCTATCTTTTCAGTTATCATAAGTTTAGATTCATTTGAAAGTTTAGGAGATGCTATTGTCCGATTAGTGAGATATGGATTGTTTTAGTTACTATTATTTTCTTTTGACTGATTTTATCTTTTAATAGGATTTTCTAGCAGTTGTTCATCTTTTATTTTATACGAGGATTATGCCCTGTGTTTGTGCAACTGTACTCTTGTATTGTGCTTAAATTTCTAATTTGCTCAACCAGTTTGACTCACTTGTGTTGCTTTCCATTGTAGGAACCTCCTACAAAGAAAACCCCAGCACCTGCAAAGAAAGCCCCTGCAGCCAAAAAGAAAGAAGAGTCCAGCGATGATAGCTCTGATGACAGTGACTCTGAGGATGAGGTTTGGCTTGTTTGATTTTCTTATTAGTTTTCTTATTTATTGGGTTGGTTGATTTATTGAAAAAAAACTTCCGCTGATGTAACAGCCAGTTGCAAAGAAAGTATGGTTTTTAATGTCGATGTAATAGTTTTCTTTATTTTTAATGTTGTTAGTATGGTTTTTGCAGGTGTGTAAACATGAATATTAGTCAAACCCAGGGTTTTAAGTATGGTATTCGTTTGATTTCGGGGTTTCTTATCGGTTTCGTTCAATTTGTGGGTTTTCATCTATTTGTTACTTCAATTTTATGCTGTTAATGTTGGACAATTGATTGAAAGCGGGTTTGCTTCTATTAAGGAAGTGGGTTTTTGATTTGAAGTGGTTTAAGCATTTCAGGTATTGTTGAGATGGCTGGTGGTGAATCTGGTGATATGGTCTTCCCCTGAGGTAGAGTAGAATTCTATTCTTAGCAAACTATGGTTTTTCTTATTTATTGTGACAGAACAATTTTTGTATTCCAGGGGAAGGTGTCTCTACCTATGGATGAGTCTTGGTCTAATTGTGAGTTATCTAACTTTTTAATCACCGTTTATCTAGCATTTATGTGCATCAAAAATGAAGTAATATGTGGAAGATATATGCTTATCAGGCAATGAGAATAAGCTCTCTTTTTTCATGACAGTGACTCTAGAGTATTGATATTTATATATACTTTGCTCTTACCGTGTATGACGACATGAAAGAAATGGAGTTGGTACTTTTTCACTTCTAGATTATTAAAATATCATTTTAGAGTATAGGTTCGTGTATTTCATTATCGCTGCGCTCAATGCTTTAATTATTTCACTGTATACGTTTATGTTATAGAATCCTTTTTCTGACTTAAATTTCCAAAATTACACTTTCCAATCTATCAAACTTATTCAGTGGTGTAGATGCCATAGTACTGTATGAAATCCATAACCAGTTTTACAAAACTCTTCTCTATGTGAGCTTTCTAAACTGGTGATATTAGCTTAGTCAACATTATGTTCTAGAATGATAATTTGGGATATGGTTGCAGGTACCGGGGATCAACTGCAGATGGCTGATTGGACTAGAAAATGATTTCAACTGTGCACAAAGATAACATGAGCATTCTATAAAATGAATACTCAAGAGCTTTCACTCGTTCTATTCTGAAATGCTTTTGCAGCTTCAATCACTCTGCATGGGTGAGACATTCCTCCATTCTCTGCTGATATATACATTGGCCTAGTATATATGTTAATGATGGTAGTATAAAAAATTGTAAACTTCTTAACAAAAATCATGTTTTCGACACCCAAATTTATGATAACTCTAAGGCGGTTAAGTTAATATATCTTAGAAAGTAACTTCAATTAGAATTCTTGTTTTTGTGAATAGGCTCTTATGGAGAGGTCTACCATGCAAACTGGGATGGGAGGGTGAGTTTTCATTCTTGGCACATTTATCTTTTCGTGTGGAAGATAAGATAGTCACGAGAGCAATAATGGATAAAGTTGTTTCAGAAATCGTGGAATGCCTGTAGTTTCCTCATGAAACTTTTCTAAGAGCATGACCTATCACCAGCTAGGTAATTTATGAAACTCTTATTCAGTGATGCATGCTTGGATAGCTTAATCATTTTCTATAGATGTATATGTGCAATCTGGTAATGCATATAATTAATTCAGATATAGAATAATGCACGTATAATATATGTAGTGACAGATGCAGGGGGTGGCTTGGGGGTGCTGAACAGTGTTTTGTATTCCAGGGGAAGGTGTCTCTGTTAAAACCGTTGTTAACAGTGTTTTGTGTCAGCAGATGAAGTACTGCGTAGCTGCTTCTTTCTTGGAAGAGAGAGCTCCTGCAAGAGCAGTGGCCATGGATTGAAGATGCGTAGCTGCTGTCACTTTGGATTCCATTCGCTTCACCAATTCTGCTTCAAATGCAGCAATCTGCAGCATGAGAAGGCTGTTATGTGAGTCATGTTTCTGTGCCTGTTAGTCTGCGACATGAGAAAACTTAGAAATAGGTTAGCAACTTAGGAAGTTTTTTAAGTTTTTGTGAACTGCATTTTGGAACTTAGTAAGTTTCTATGTATTCCCCTTAGAAATTTGATACTTAACAAAAAAAATTGGTACTTAGAAAGGTGTATCCAGGATGTTTGGAATTCCGGCTGAAAATGAATTGACCTGCAGTAAACTTTTTTCCGTTACAAAAACATTCGTAACGGTTTGAAGTTATTTCAACTTGCCATTGTAGTAACGGCTTGCCATGTAGTAACGGCGTGGGCATGTTACTAATATGCCATGTAGTAACGGCTTGATTCTATTACGACTATGTAGTTACAAAAATTCGTAATGGCCGAAGCTGTTACCACGTGTCAATTCGTAACCGCTGTTATCTGTTACTAATGCTGTTACAACCCAAATTCGTAACGGCTACATTGCCTATACGAAAAAATTGTAATACCCACTTTTGAAACAGGCAATGGACGTTACAAATCCGATTCGTAATTGTTTAGTTCTGTTTCTAATCCATAAATTTGGTGTAGTGTTGATTCTCTCTTTTTGTTACTCTTATTCTCGTCCTTTGTGATGATTATTTTCTTAAATCTTGATTCCAGATCTCAATACTTGTGTATTTCCTTAAGTGTTGTCTTTGTCTTGTCATTCTTCTCTCTTTCTGCTTCAGCATTTATTCCCTTTCATAGTGCTATCTTAAACTTTCTATGACGATATCATCATCAAATACGCACGAGTTTGAAGATATAATCAATAGAATGTCAAATCTACTCGAGAACAATAATGGCTAAGAATATGAAGACGAAGATACTAAAGAACATCTACCAGAATTGAAAAAGATGCTTAGTCATTAAACTTGCTACAGGAAGAGGCTATGCTTTCTTCATACTGAAGAAATGCTAACAAAAGTTTGGAAAACAACTGGAGGATTTTCTATCTCAGATCTAGGAAACAACATCTATAAAACCATATTCGAAAATTTATGTGACATGGGAGTGGTATTGAAATCTTCTCTGTAGGCTCTGAATAATGAATTAATAGTGTTAGGAAGATGAGATGGAGATCTCCTTCAAGAAGAGTACGAATATAAATATGTTTGGTTCTGGATTCAAATCCATGGTTTACCTATTAGTATGTTATATAGCAAAAAGATTTATGGCATGGCTAAGAGATTTGAAACACCCCAAGTTATTTTAGATGAAGACGCAACTAAATTGGGGAAGTTTGCAAGATTTAGAGTTAAAATGGATATAACCAAACCACTTCCAAAGGAGATGAAAGTCAAACTTGCATCCAAGAAAGTTTGTATGGCTCAATTTAGAAATGATAAACTGCCCAGATTATATTATTTCTGTGGTTTATTTGGTCATGCTATGAAGCAATGACCTGTGTTTTCAAAAAATCTTGAAACCTTGAAGTTATCTCCGGAAAAGTTTAGTGCAAAAATGGAAGATACCAGCCTAACAAACTATTCCCAAGAAATCAGGTTTGATTACAAAAGTAGAGATGAATTTGTAATGTCTCCGATAATATTTCCGGAAAAAATGTGCTGTTCGGCGGCTCAGAATCCTCAAACAGTCACTCTTAACATACCTTTTGGCAACAATGGAGACAAGGAAGACAAAAATGCATCAGGCCGAAAACTTGCATGGGCTCAAATGGTCAAGTCTGTTTCTTAACAACCTCCTGCCAATTCAGAAATCACGAGTACAAGCAGTGGTTTTGATCTGAGGGTAGAGATTGATTCTAGTATCGAGCCATCAAGTGGCAAGGTAACAACGAATAGGCAAGCGAAAGAGTGGAGAGTTTTGTTAACCCATAAAATAAGTCATTAAAGGAGGTAACGCTGCACAACAACATAACTCATGTTAGTTCTCAGGCCCAAGGAGAGGAACATCCGGGTAAATCTATTCCAACCCGAAACCCAGAGGATAAAGTATTTGTGAATCGACAGAGTTTCCCAAATCTAAGTTTATCTTCTCTGCAAGTGGAAAACCAAAAATCGGCGTCTCCTTTTCAAAATCCCCCAAATTGTTTGATTAGTCAAATTACTCTCAATTCAGAGGAAATTAAAAAGCCGAGGAAGAAGAAACAAGGACAGTGGAAAATAGATACTAGAAAGAGGAAGGAAGTTTCGTTTCAGGAAAACACGGTGGAGGAGGAAATTAGAATTGGGACAGAATGTACAACATCTCCAATGGAGATAGATCATGTGAACTCAAACTCTAAAGCTAAATTATCTGTTGTATCTCATGAAATTATGGGTGTGGTGGCTTCCCTAAATCAGTCACAACATCAATGTTAGTCTACTCATGGAATTGTCAAGGGTAAGGGACTCCCTCAATAATTTGTCATCTAGATTCCTTCTTGAATGCATGCAATCCAGGTATTCTCTTCTTGTCTGAAACCAAATTAGACAGTAGTAAAGCTAGTAGATTTATCAATCAGTTAAATTTTAATAATCACCTATTCATTGTTCCATTTGTAAGAAGTAAGGGTGGGTTAATTACATTGTAACACGATAGTGTGAGGTTAAACATCATCAAGAGTAACATCAACCTTATTCACTGTGAAGTAAGTCAGATTATGACTCATACTTGTGATTTACTATGTATATGATCCTCCAGCTAGAAGTGATAGAAATTCCATTAGGTCTTCATTATCCTGCTATATGGAATCAATAAGTTAAAACTATAGCATTATTTGAGATCTTAATTCAATTAAATCGATGAATGAGAAAAGTGGGGGTAGATATCACATGGACTAATAATGATATATCGTCCACTTTTATTTACGCAAGACTCAACGGAGTTTTATGTTCTCCTAATTGGTGGTTGGCGTTCCCTGGAGATGATGTGTTTTACCACTCTGCTAATCTATTTGAACACCCACAAAATCTGCAAAAGAAGAAAACTTGGATATAGGTTTGAATACTATTCGACTTCTCATTCTGACTTTCAAGATAAAATGCAGAAAGCTTGGGACAATGCTAATGTTAATATTATGGAAAGACTGAGGGAAGCTGGAGAAAGTATTGTAGCTTGGGGAAAGAAAACTTTTGGCAATGTCACAAAAGCTGAAGAAGATGCCAAGAAAGACCTACTGGCAATGTCACAGTGCTAATGTTAAAACAGATCACTGCAGGTTAGTCAGTTGAGAAAGGAAATCATGAAGTGTTTAAGATGGATAGATGTGTTATGTGGGCTTTATGGAAAAACAAGAATGAGAAAGTGTTTAACAACAAATACTAGACTATTCAAAGTATAGTTAAAGATGCCATCTTCTGGTTGAACTATTATGTTCCTATTCTACTATATGAAGAATATCAAGACCATTCTATATATAAGAAGAAGATGGCAACCAAGTGGAATCCACCTGATACTTATTGGACTAAACTTATAGCATGTTCGGTTCGGAGAATTGCAAGTCCGGGAATCCGATTACAGGGTAATTGGGCCAATTCTCCCAACCGAACAGTACCCGCCTGCTCAGAATCAGATTCCTCTGGAATTCAATTACCTCAAAACATCATTTTAGATTCCATTGGTCGAAGGGAGGAATTGAATTGGATTCCGGAGAATTGAGAGTAACTAATGGTACAAATACGTAATCACCCTCGGCACAAAACAATCAAATGAAACATAATTGTATCTTTCCAACTCCATGGGAGAACAAAAAGAAAACCATCTCGAGGGATTGTTAACGGTGGTGGCGATGGCGGTGGTGGAGGTGGGGACGATGGGTGTTGCTTCTGGTTATTATTTATTTTGAAAATAAACTGAAAGAAATTCGGCGGCGGCGATGGTGGAGATGGAGGTGGAGGTGGAAGGAACACCTGGGATTTTATTTCTCGATTTCCTCTTTCTTTTGTTTATCGACTGAGTTATCCTTCTCTTCCCTCGCTATTTCCTTCTTCGTTGTGGTGGTGGTGGTGATTGTGCTGGGATTGTTGGAGACAATAGTGTGGGTGATTCTGGTGGTTGTGGGGTTTCCAGTGGTGGTTGTGGAGATGATGACGACAGCGACAAAGATGATGACAATGATGACGATGAATATGATTCGGTAACGATGGTAATGCCGCTGAGGCACATGATTCTCTTCCACCACCAACTCTTCCTCCGCTTTCATCCAATGCTCCTCATGCACCTCCACTGCTACTTGTTGTTGAGTATACACGATTGAAAAAAATAATATTCTTAACAAGAACAAAAAAACACTGATACAGATCTCTATAAAGAATTTTGTTGAATAGACTTCCTCCAATCCAATTTGCAACCAGGGTATATAAGTAATGCTATAGGTTTAGATTACGATGCAATTCAATTAATCCAACCAAACACTATATTTTTGAGTAAGGAATCCATTCCCTGGAATCCAATTTTTGGAATAGGATTACCCCATAATCCAATTCCTAAGAATTGAAAATCTTTTACCGAACACGTTGTTAATGTTGATGTTGCATTTAACTTCAAAGGTGGATGGCAGTGGTGGATAAAGACCCTGATACTAAATTCACAGGTTGTGGTACCATGTCACATGAGATGATGAGTCCAATTGAGGATGGAAGAAGAGTTGTGCTCTTAGCAGTTGAGTTTGCTGTGATGTTTAAGTTGCAGAAGGTGATTAATTGAAAGTGATGCTGAAAAAATGGTTAAAATGATGACAGCTGAGAATGGCCGTATTCCATGGAGACCGCACCAACTCATAATACATATCAGAACTAATTTAAAGAAAGTTGGTGAGCTCAAGATTGTTTTCGACAAAAGAAATGGGAATACTGTAGCCCATGCTCCGGCTAAGAATGCCTTATCCCATCACTCCAACCTATTAGCAACTTAGGACCGGACGGGCATTGGTATTTTTTTTTCTAATTTTGGCTTTGATTTTTTTTTCATATGTCATTTTTTTATTTCTTACATTTAATCTTTATTTAATACATTAATAGAAAAATAATAAGAATTTTTTATAAAATTAATTGAGATTCAAACCAAAAAGAGAAAGATATCAAGTTTTTGAGTTTCTTTTTAATGGTTTTCTTAACACCCTGTTACCCGGAACCGACGGATACCCGGGCCCAGAACTGTTAGGAACCAAACAATATTTTTATATAAATAGGGTCCGGGTCCGGGTCCAGGGGTACTCAAGAGGATCCGAGCCATTGCCCTAATCCAACATGTAATGATTCTCATCCAAACCCTAGTTAGCAATTCTCAGAATTATATACGAATTTTACACGAATTTTTCTTATATATGTATCATACGCGTACGAATGAAACCCCGACTTAGTTTAGCGAATTTTCAGTTTGAAACGAATTATACGTGTATTTACGAATTAAAGAACTATACTCCCCGTATAATACTTCTCCATATCATTGCTTTCTATCATATTTTAGTCTTCCAACATTTAACTTTTTTAGAAAATACGAATAACAAAGGATTCTGGACCAGTGGTCATGAATATGTCAGTGTAAAATCATTAAATCATAGTAACCGAAGTGAGATTATATTAAAATTGATATATTTTACAGGATAATGTGTGCCGAATGTATCTTTCTGAATTCATACTTCTAATATGAATTATACACGTACGTATGATGTTCCGAATTATTGCCGAATCACGAAGCATTGACCAAATAGTTGACGTATCCGGAATTTAGCCAACCAAATAATACTCGTATGTTTTCCGTTCCGTAGGTTTCCTGAATTCGAATTGCTAACTAGGCTCCAAACCCCCTATCTGTATTGCGGCTTGCTTGAAATCCGATTTTGCTGCTTTGTAGTTTGTGTTCTTTTCTTTCTATGTAACCAAAAAAAAATGATATAAAGCTTACTATTATCGTGATATATTTTGAGATATAAATTATTTATAAGGAAATAATTGTAAACATATGTTAAAAAATATATTCTTCTTTCTTTATTTATTAATTTTATCTAATTATTATCCATAAATGTACAATTGTAAACATACTTTAAAAATATCTTACTCTTACTGCAAACTTAAACTAGGTCATCTCTTTGGGAAAGTCGTGGCAGTTTCTAACACCCTAAGAGCGGCTCTTATCTATCTCGTTTTGGTTGCTTTGTTTTCTCTTCACCAGGCCATATACTTCGATCTCGAAAAACACCTTGTATTAGCAGTATCATGTGTCATTCAGTGCTTAGTTTTTTTTCTTTATTTAAATGAGTTGTTTATCCATCCTATTCGTGTTTGTTTTTTCCTTTCTCTCTTTCTTATCTTTCCCGTAATTCTCCTGTTCAATCTCTACTTTTCCTAGGTCACTCAAGACCTCCTCTTCGTTGATTGTCTCTTCGTTTTTCTTTCAAGCAATAGATAAGGTGGTGTTACAAGTACTGCGGCAATGTTGTTTGATAAAATGCCTGAGACTGAAGTTGTGAATTTGAGTGGTGTTGGAGTTGATTTCTTCTGGCAGCTCAAAATGGGTAAGGTGAGTTACAAATTAGTAGTTGATGAATGTCTATTTCTTTACTTTGATTCTGCTCATAGGGTATTTGATCGAGGAAAAGGATTCCAACTTATCGGTTGGATACTCATTTGGAAATCGACAATTGTATTTGCGACTGGTCTTAACACAAGAGAGAAAGATGGTATACTGAGGATTCCTGTGAAGAGTTCAATGGGTAATATTAGATATTTGGTCCTTGATACTGCAGATACAGTCTATCATAGGGTCTGTAGAGTGCAACTTCGAGCTTCTCCTTATCATGTGTTGCTGTCCTTGGATGCTTGTGGCGTTTGTTTTGATCGATTGCTTATGGAAGCTAATACTTCAGCAATCTTCTATGGTGAATCGTTGAAGCTGCATGTTGGTTTACATGAACAGGGACAGGGCACACAAATTATTTGGATGGCATTACAACAACTATGCAAGCTTCTTTTACTGACTGTCACAATTGTGAGACGACTGGTCTATCCTTTGAGCTGGAATTGCCCAAGTCCTTCGCAAGAGGTCTATAACACCATTCAAGTCAGACACAAGAGTAAGGCAATTCAGTGTCCGTATTGGTTTGTTTTTTCCACTTACACATATTTCCTAACTTGTTGTGGTCGATTGCTGAGGGTCCATAGAGGGTCAGAATACTTGGGCAGGATTCCAGTATATCGAGATGCTAAAGGTGATGTGTTGTTGATTCTTCTGAACAAGGTTGTATATATGCTGGTTAACTTCTTGGTTTCCATCATATATCTCTTAAGAATAGGGAAAGATTATAGCTGTCTGGATTGTGTACTTGAATGGAGGATGGGAATTCAGTTGAAGCTCGTGGTAGTTCAAGATACAGAGGGGCTATTTTATCTCTCAAGAATAGGGACAGATTATAGCTGTCTCGATTGTGTACTTGCATGGAGGATGGGAATTCAGTTGAAGCTCGTGGTAGTTCAAGATCCAGAGGGGCTATCATTGATGGTCTCCTTGAGATGCGCATTCAAATTGTTTCCTACAGGTGTTTGTAGTGTGAGAATTCTCTTCAGATTTTATGGAAGGGTGGTGGGAATGCATGCCGCAACTGCTAGAGCGAACTCCCCAACTGCATTAATACTGTTGTTCTCCTTCAAAAGGGAATTCACTTGGTTCTTATCGAGTTTTTGTAGTGAGGAAAATGTTATAATTGTTGGAGTGGTGGATGTTAGTATTCTTGCTATACCGATACTTACAATTGGTATTGTTGCTATACCTGTGTGGAGGATACTTACAATGGTGGGGATCAAGCATCTTGCTAACGGGGTAATAAGAACTGTACAGGTTCAGAAGGGTGATAATACAACTTGCAAAGACAGAGAACCTGGGGTAGTACAGACAGATTTAATGGCAACCTTCAAATGGATGGAGCTAATATCCAGGGACTTTTTAGATGACCCAACTGTTTGCATTATTTACCTAATTAGCAGCACAACTACATTACTATTGGTGGTCTCTTTCATGTGGAACTTCACATTACCTTGTGTTGCTAACCACAACTGGGTGCTAGTGGGAATTTTCAGTCAGGTTGGAAATTTGGATGTGTTTTCACGATGGCCATATATCACTGAAGTTTATGCTGTCACTTTTGACATTATATTCATATATGAGGTGAGGGTCTCTAATGCAGTACCTGAACAGCTTGAATGGCTTGCATCCAAGACTTTTATCCCTTGTCAAGTTCTTAAAGCTGAAGAAATGGTGAACCAGCTGCGTCATCTCATTTTGTATAAGGTCAAGACTGATGGGGAAAGGGGTGTTTGTATGGGTGCATCCCAAGAAGAGATCTGTGAAGATATTGGACCTGTCTACTGTGGGAAAGTAAGCACAAGAGAGTCGAATCCACTGGTTAGTTTCGATGGGAAAACTGCACAAGGTATCCAACAATCTTTATCCTTCTGACTCGCTAATCTCGTAATGTTGCTGAAACATGTTAAGTTAATTTGTAAAAAGTTATTTAGAAATCTAAAAACGTGTCTATCACTAGCAAAGAAATACGTTTTCTAAAATTACCAACCAGTCAGTAAACGTTCAACCAATGTCACAGGTTAACAAATTCTCTTTCACGCTTTCAATTCGCTCAAGTTATTATTTAGCGTCTTCTTCATTTCATCAGTTGATAGAAAATGATGAACCAGAGATTGAAATCAAACTATTTAAACGACTTATCAACGACAGACTAGTCAGTCAATCAAGAGAAGTAAGAAATATGTGCCCATAAATTTAACAAACTTTTCCCCGGTCAACATAGTCCAGGTCAACGTGAGACCATTACTAAATTACCATATGCCAAAATTTTGAGAAGTATTTAGTTATGGAAAGTCTGATAGTTCAGTGCTGGCTCTGGTCAGTTGCGGACGACTGTCTCATTTTCACCCGGGCTACTAAAAAGGATAGTAAACGCCTGTTTCAAATTTTGGAAATGTTCAGCGCTGACTCTGGTCAGTTGATAAATTATGAGAAATCTGGGATTTTATTTGGCAAAACTGTCTCGAATAGGAAAACTAGAAACATTATTGATATCCTTAAGGTGGGGCGAATCAAATTGGATGACAAATATTTAGGAGTACCCCTTTTCACACATAGGTCTAGGATAAAGTGTTTCGAAGCTCTAGCGGAGAAACATAAGTGCCGTTTGGCGGGATGGTCTGGACAACTTCTCTCCGGGGCAGGGAGAGGAGTTATGATTAAACATGTAGCTGTTTCGTTAGCTACGTACCAAATGACGTGTTTCAGGATACCAAAAACAATTTCAAAAAGAATGGACAGAAGAAATAGGGCTTACTGGTGGGGTCATTCCCGTGAGGATGGTAAAGGATTTTGTCTTAAAAAATGGGTTACTTTCTGTATAACAAAGGATAATGGGGGATTAGTTTCAAAAATTTCGAACTTTTCAACAAAGCTCTTATCACCAAAACGGTGTGGAGAATGATACATAACCAAGATCAACTCTGGGCTAAGGTTATGGAGTCGAAATATTTCAGAGGTATTTCCCCTCTATACATAGAGAAAGTGAAAGCTAATAGTTCTCGGCTATGGAAAGGTTTCAACGTTGGGTTAGAAATTATCAAAGAAAAAGGTATATGGAAAATAGGAACATGGGGGAATATTAGGCTGTGGAAACACCATTGGTACTCTTTAGACCAACCAAATATCCTGACCCAAGAGCAAACCAAACCTATAATACCAAATACCCTGACTCTGGTAAAAGATGTTATTCATGAACACACTAGAGAATGGAATTCAAATTTTCTGCAACAAGTTTTCCACCCAAAGTCAGTTGAAAATATTCAATCTATAAACCTCCACACTACCTCTTCCCAACATGATAAGTTGATCTGGCCTCATACCCCAGATGGCAGACTCACTGCCAAGTCTGTGTACCAGTGTCTCATCCAATCGAAGCAAGGAACAACCATTACTTCCACAACTAATACCATCTGGAAGAAAATTTGGAAACTAGAGGTCCTCCCAAGAATCCATGTATTCATATGGAAATGCTACAATGATATCTTACCGGTGATGGCAAAACTAAGTACTAAGATGACAAACCTATCCCCGGTCTGCCATCTATGCGGCACTAATGAAGAAACTATCTCCCATTTGTTTCTTCACTGCTCTTATAGTAGGGCGGTGCGTTTCGGGCTAGGTTGTAGGGGGGCAAGTAGCATTGACTTAACAATGAGGGAGTGGATAGAAAACTGGTTAGCGATACAAGATTATCAAAGGTTGATATTGAAAGGAGAAGGAGGATGGAAGCCAGCATTTGCTGATTCATATGGAAACATAGGTGTGACAAAAGTTTTAGAGCAGTGCAGGTCAAACCGGAGACAACAATCTATCAAGTCAATCATCACATCAACCACTCCTACAACAACTCTCTGCAATATACCCTCAACAGAGCCCCAACGAACACACAAATGCAGACACTTCAAATCACCAAACCCAAATCAACCAAAACAACTATAACTCACTGTTACTACAATTTTCACCTAAATTATTCTCTGGTTATTGTCATTTTCGCAGATAAAGAACAACAAACAGAAAACAGCAAGGTCTTCACTTGCAGAGTAGCATCTCAGGAGGAAGGATGTACTCTAGGTGCACTGGCAGCACTAAAGTGGGTACAACAACAAAGAGAACGAATTTGCAGCATCCAGATGGGCAACAAAAAGCTGGCAAAAGAATTGAAGAAGAAATGGCGTAATCACCAATTTGTGTGCAACATCGAACTCATCAATGACTATGTAGATTATATTTCCTATTTCCGTATGTTTGAACGTAATTCCCTAAGGCACAACTAGTTGCCAAAGCTGCAGGAAATAGCCTCAAACTTTACCTCTCACAACTCGATTGTTGAGTGGAGAGAGCTGTCCCAGATACTTTTGTGTTTGTAAAACATTATGCTCGACAGGCCACCTGCTTGAATGAGTAACTAGCTATATATCTATGTTTCAAAAAAAAGAAAGAAAAAAAGTCTGATAGTTCAAATTTAGTGACAAGTTTTAGTTTCCTTTTTACTGTTTCGTCTGCTATATAAAATATACTTTCTAAGTATAAACACATACCAAATCCATTACATCTAAACCTATATAAATAGAGGTCTCATATTTCAATCAAGCACATAATACCATCAACGCTAACAAGTACAAAGCAGTAGTAGAAATTCATGGCAGCTTCTAACACCTTAAGATCGGTTCTTCTCCTTCTCGTTGTGATAGTTATGTTTTCTCATCACCAGGCCATATATTTCAATCTCGAAGAACCTCTTTTATTATCAGTATCATGGGTCATTCGAAGCTTAGTTGTTCTTCTTTTGTTGAATGAGTTGTGTATCGATCCTTTTCTTGTTTGTTTTTTCTTTTCTTTGCGGTATTTCTCTTGTTCCATTTTTTGTATTTTATCTACTTTTCCTAGGTCAGTCAAGACCCCCTCTTCTTGTCTTGTAATTTTTCTTTTTAATATAATTACATTTTCAAGGTAAAATAATTATGTTCTTACTATTCCTTCAGGAACTAAATGGGCACTAATTTGTTAATCGAAATAGAGCACACACCTGAACACTGCATCTTTTACGTATTCTTAAGGAATAAGTCTATTCCTCCTAAAATCATTTTTCTACTTTAGGCAACTCTCTTCAATTCCAACAAGGAGCATGTTGCAAAGTAGAGGTATTTTAGTACTTTCGAATTTATGCTTATTTTGCAGCAAAGAGGAAGAGATAAGCAGTGACCATATGTTTCTTCACTGTGAATTGGCTATGTCACTATGGTCAATGAATTTACTAGGGGGTGGTTGAGGGGTGCTCTAACCACCACCAAAAGATCTAAATACACCCCACCAATCCATTCAATTTTTCAAAGGCAGTTTTGGCAATTTATTACCTCCTTAAAGTTTAACATTTAGCCCATCATAGCATTTTAGCCCACTTAGGTTCTCAATCCCTTCTCCGTCGCTGACTATGACACTCTTTCTTTAGGCTTAGTCCTATGGTGTGTTAATCTAGCAGCTAGATTAGCAGTCAACGTCATCTAGGACAACTCCTAAGTCCTATGGCAGTGCTAATCTAGCAGCTAGATTAACAGTCTCACCGTTGTTTGGTTCAGCGCAACCAATCTCAGCCGTCAGATCAAAAAATAAATCTAGGAGTGCTGAACCATTCAGCGAAAAGGTGACTTTTGTGGTGCTGAACCATTCAGCGCAACTATCTCGCTGCTAGTTCAAGAGCGAGCAAATGCTAGGAGAGAGCACTAGTGTTAACAAATAGACAACACTTTTTTGAATTGCAACACTTTTCTGCTAATCTAGCAGCTCAATCTAGCCCATAGGACTTAGCCACTGGTATATTAAAATTTATTTCCATCTCAAAGGCTAGAAAATAAGTAATCTCAATAACAGAAATCTTGTTATTTGGAAAGTTTTTCTGCATGCCATTATTCGGGAGCTCTGCAAAGAGAGGAGCACAAGGGTTCATGGAGGAAGGCAAAGAAACAAGTGGATCATTTGGTTGAAGTCAGCCCAAACCTCTTGTTGTGGTGCACAAAAGAAGGTGCCTTTAATGGTTACTCGACTACAAGTCCTGTTTCACTAGGATGATATGAAATCCGCCATATAATGGTATGAATCAAATTCTACGTATCCCATCCATGCTCACCACTAATGGGATATACTGATTTTAAATTCCTTGGATGCTACTCTATGGATCACACTTGAAGTCGCTATACATTGTGCTGCATGTGACATGATATTTTTACGAAATAACCAATACTTACATTTGGTTACTAAATAATTAAACAAGCAGACTTAAACTAGACTTTCAAAGATAAATAGTTACACTATTTGTGTGTATAATTGAAGCAGTATGTTGAATCATTTATTGACATAGAGATTCTCTGTTGTAAATTAAATTATAATCTGTAATTAGTTATACCGGGTTTTGACTCTCAACATAGATTTATCAGATCACGATCTAACACTTACTATTTGGGCACATAATTTATTTCATAGTGATGAAGATCTTACTGTTTTTTTTTTTTTTTTGGTTCTGGAACGTGAAGATCTTACTGTCGGTTCCGTTTTGCAGGGCTTAATTAAACCTGCTATACAAACAACAGATAGAAAGATACTACAGAAATTTGTTCTCCATTTTTTTTTTTCTGATACTATTTGCATTTATTTTAAAAATAAGCAAATACAGTAGTGCTAATGATTATCCCGGTGGCATCGGCTAAAACCAAGCAATATATTTAGTAATTGTAACATGTTGAGCACTGAGACACCATCTCTATAAATTGCTTTCCAAAAAAGATACAAAGTACAAACAGAAAACAACAATCCATCAGCATACAAAACGATCTACTGAGCCAATAGTTAATCTTAGTTGTGAATATGTCGATAACCAAAGGAAGATCTCCTGGGATCTTAGCAGCCTCTCATCTACTTGTATTGCTTATTTGCCTGTCTGTATGTACAAGTAAGTTTAACTTGTAGCATTTTTTGTGTTCTTTTGAGCCTAAATTTTTTAACTGCTAATTGTCTGCAACATTTCGCTCCAAATAATCAGATTTATATATCACTTTTTTTTTTTTTTTTTTTTTTTTTAAAAAAAAAAATTTATGTTTAAGCTCCCCGCCTACTGCAAGGAAGAGAGTTGAACTCTCTCCTTTTTAAGCTATGAGTGATGCAAGAACCACCAATTTTAAGAAGTCAACTTGCATAAACAAGTACAACGGTAATGTACCTAGACGGATCTGGATGTGAGCGTGACGGCATGACCAAGCGTCACATCCTGTTTACATTAGTATCTTGTTGTTTTAGGATATTCACACAAATTTTAACAAACTTTTTTCCTTATTTGAATTTTTAGATCTGCCAATATTGTTCAACTTATAATTTTCTAACCTATTTCCTTGCATATGTATAAATCTGTAGAGATAGCATCCGCATATTGGGAGAATGTATGTTATCCAGGTGAAATATACGTAGAGAGGAACTTTAACCCTGCTAATACCTGCGATGTCTGCACAAATTGGTGTTCAAGTCAATGTTCAGGTATGCGAGGATTGGTGGTAAAAAATCCGTGCGGAGTATTCAGTTCCATTCAATTTGTGAATTGTCAGTGTTGTTGTAGGCTACCTTCCTCTCCCCCAATTCCAGTGCCTGCTCCTCCAACCCCACCAAATTTTTCGGAAGACAATGACTTGAATATATGTACGTCTGGACAAAAATATATACAGATTGCGGATACAGTATCCACAACTTGCAGTCAGAAAAGTTTATGTGAGAAGAGATGTAATGCACAAGGCCTTACAAGTGTACGGGATGAGTGCTTTGGACATTTTGATGTTCAACAGACTGAATATACTTGGTTGGAGCAGTGTTGTTGTGTACCACCGTCCCCACCACCTCCAACTCCATCACCGCCGCCGCCACCACCACCTAGTAATATTTGTGAACTACCTTCAGCTCAATATTTTCAACTTCGTGGCTCTTGTGGTGATTGTCAAGTCAACTGTAAAAGCATATGCTCAGCGTTGGGTGGTTCGGTAGAAAGATCAAGATGCACATCACGACTTTTATTATTTTCGGGTCCATGCCAATGTTGCTGCAATACACCCCCTCCACCTCCATGCATCCTCAATCCCTAGTGTGGGTGCAAGTTATACGTTCATAACATTAATCATTTCTCGACGAGATCTCATCGAGTAATTAATGTTTGATGTCTGTATTACAGGTCATGAGTATCGATCGGTTGTTCGATCTATCCTTTAATTTTCTTTCACTTTTGCCAAGTTTTTATTCATAGATAAGTCTGCTTGATCCATTTGATGCTTTATCCGAGCTTCAACGTTATGGACAATGTGGTTGTAGTTTTTATTCTATGCACTGGGATTTATTGTTAAAGTTTGATTGAGAAAAGTCAAATATCGAAATTTTAGCATATGTTTGGGCTACCATTTCCTAAGTGATCTCACATACTTAAATGTTACTCAGGAGTGCACAGCCACTCAACTGCTTTGGCATGAACTCTTCTTGAAATCTAGCTACGAAGAAACGGCTGTTCAAGGTTTACACCGTGCACAGATTGGAGCGACCAGACGACATGAACTATTCCAACAATCAATGCCTGGAGTTTCATGAAGAAACTCTTTGCCCACTTAATAGTAGCATTCAAATCATATGAAATCACAAACGCAGGATATAAGTAAATGAGCACCTTAACGTGGAACTTGCCGTTACATGACACTAGATCTGGACCCAAAAGAATAACTCCACAGTTAATTACACGAAGTAAATACAAGTAAGGTTATTCCAGACCTCAATGAAGGCCATGCATGTTGCATGGAAACCTCTAATAGGGAAAATTTTGGGAAACAACCTATATAAGCTAAGCATTTTCCAAGGTTTTATCATATAAGCATCAACATCTTTTCTGATCTCTAAAAAAGAATACAAGTTTTAACATTCAAAGTGCGAAAACACCGCATGGCAAAATCTTCCCCAAAATCGTTCGTGTTCTTTGTATTGTGTGTTATAGTAATGGTAGTGCCTGGACTTGGATTAGAAGCAGATGTCGTTGATTATGCACTTCCTCCATATTTATCTGATGACTTTGCTTCTGGTCCGGTCATTGATTTCGGATTAGTACCAACAGATCCACATGAAGGACTTGCACCAGAGCCATATCCAGGATATTACAACTATTTAGATTCTTGTATTGAAAATGTACCTGCAGAATGCGGGGAAAATATCGTTGGTGCATTACTGAAGAAAAATGAAGTGAGTTACGTCTGCTGCCAATCTCTAATCGCGAAAGGAAGTAATTGCAACAGCGAATTGGTGAAAGCCATTGCTTCCATGGATATGTATAAGGAGTTTGCAGACGTACTTCCACAAAGGGGTTCCGATGTCTGGAAATACTGTATTCTTTTAACAACATCCCCTGCTCCATCTATTTCTGCTTAATCTATATCAAGTTCAAAATTGTAGAGGGAAATGAATCACGAAATGTATTTCTGATTTCTACTGAAATAAAGTCATTAAATTATATGCATTATTGGACAAGTTCCAGTCTCTTTGTTTTGGATTTGATTTACATTATTATTATTACTATACAAAGAAGGCATACTGTATGCCTCACAACCTCACAAAAATATACCAGAGAATATTGGTTCAGTACTTCAGTTACTTTTCAGTATCCAAATTAGATGTCAAGTAAATCAATATGGCAAGATTTCTGAATACTGCACAGGTGACAATGATGGCGCATCATGGCGGTATTGTTACTAGCTTCTTTTGCAGCAATGTTTAGACCTAGTATTGGATCAAGTGTTGCACCAGGTGATTTCTATAGTGCTCCCAAAGGTTATTTTCCACCAGAAGCTTATCCAGGATATTATGACTTCCTAATTTCTTGCACAGACAATTTTCAGGAAGTTGTTTCGGCGAATTTATTATGTATTTGTTGGATAATTACGACCTAACGAGTTATGATTGTTGCCAAGAACTCATCAATAAGGCTGGAAAAAAATGTTATGATAGAAACTTT
This sequence comes from Papaver atlanticum, assembly GCA_023531105.1. NCBI lineage: Eukaryota > Viridiplantae > Streptophyta > Magnoliopsida > Ranunculales > Papaveraceae > Papaver > Papaver atlanticum. The sequence goes on along the minus strand of JAJJMB010003726.1, from coordinate 3,857,752 downwards.
GGGTGGTATTGGAGCTAAGGAGCAAAGGATCGCGCATTTGCACCTGAAGTACTTCAAAGAGGCCGGATATCCGGAAAAAATGTGTTCATTTAGCGGCCGCCCCTGCTACGTCTGATTAATGAAAATGCAGGGTTTTGCTTGTAACTTGAGAAACAATATATGATCCTTGTTGTTGCCATTTAAATTGTTTGCTTGGAAAAATTTATGTTCATTTATAAAAATAATGAAATAATTCGAGAAATATGTCTGCTTGGCAACTAACTCCTCTTTGTAAGTAAAATTACTTTGAGAATAATAAGCTTAAATTTTGAAGGTTACTAACTCAACAAGATTAAGCAAAACATACAAATATCAACTTCACTACGGTTTTGTTGCATCAAATTCACCTGAACTGTTTCCAGTGACTCACTTTTGCTAGACCAAATGATAGATTGAGTTTAGCTTTACTGTGTCTTAGTCAGCAATCACACTTTTGAAGATCAATTCGTTCTGACAGTTGCATATATCGTCCAACAGTTGTGCTGAAGGGTGCCTCCAAATATCAGAAGTGGCTGGTTGTAATCTCATAGTGCACCCTTTAATTAATGAGCTGATGCAGTTTGGAATCTCACTCATTTAACTGTTAGCTCCAGCAAATTTTAAAAAAGTTGCAACAGATTCTACAGCCTCATTGTTCTTGAAGGCAAGCTTCTAATCTCTGTTCTCAAATACTTGTTAGGGCTAAACGTAAAGGTGCAAACCATGAGCTTTCGTTTCACTAAGTAGTTGCACGTCCAACCAAACAAACTAGACCCTCTCAGGAACTCTCATCTGCTTTGGCACCATGTTAAACTCTACTGGGACAACTCTCGTTGATTCCAGCTTCGTAAGAAACGGTTGTCCTAGATTTTCACCTTGCATGCACTGAAACGCAGACGACATGAAAACGACATGAAAACTATTCTTACAACAATAATACACCTGCCTCTATCAATGCTCCGATTTTCTTGGGGATATTTTTTGCTCGCTTGGTAGTAGCATTCGAACTGAAAGTTAAATCATACGAAATCACAAATGCAACGCATAAGTAAATCACCACCTTCATGTGGAACTCGTTACTTAACACTAGATCTGGACACAAAAGAGTAACTCCACAATTAATTACACACAAAGCAAGGTTATTCTAGACCTCAATAAAGGCCATGCATATGCAGTTAATACATGGAAACCTCTGACAAGGGAAACGATCTATATAAACTAAACATTACCTAAGGTTTTATCATTCAAGTAGCAACATCTTTTCTGATCTCTAAAACAAGATACAAGTATTAAGATTTAACGTTCAAAAACAAAGCATGGCAACATCTTCCCCAAAATCGTTCGTGATCTTTGTTTTATGTGTTATAGTAATGGTAGTGCCCGGACTTGGATTTGAATCAGATGCCGAAGATTATGCACTTCCTCCAGATTTCTCTGATGACTTTGCTTCTGGTCCGGTCATTGATTTAGGACAAGTACCAATTACAGATCCACATGGAGAACTTCCACCAGAGCCATATCCAGGATACTACAACTATTTAGATTCTTGTATTGAAAATGTACCTGCAGAATGTGGGGAAAATATTGTTGGTGCACTCCTGAAGAAAAATGAAGTGAGTTACGTCTGTTGCCAATCTCTAGTCACAAAAGGAAGTAACTGCAACAATGAATTGGTGAAAGCCATTGCTTCTATGGACATGTATAAGGAGTTTGCAGATGTACTTCCACAAAGGGGTTCCGATATCTGGAAAAACTGTATTCTTTTGACAACATCCCCTGCTCCATCTATGTCATTAAGTTCAAAATTGTAGAGGAAAATAAATAACGAAATGTATTTCTAATTTCTACTGAAATAAAGTATTTAAATTATGCCTTCTTGGAACAAATCCCACTTCTGTCTTTCTCATTTCGAATCTAATAACTTGTCATTATTCTAATTACTTATAAATGCATCAAACTTGACAGTAAAAATCTTAAAAGGTCAGCTTACGCCGCAATACTTATGCAAGATTTATTCACTCGCAGTGGCTCTGCCAAGTAAATAACAGTCCTCCTCCAAAAGTGGGGATCTTTAATGGTACCTTTAATATTGTAATTCAAAAATCTCGAGTAGATAATATTTCAGAGGCTCCTAAGGCCCACAGAGCCCATTTTGCGTCGGACGCAAATTATTAGGGTCACTTAGTGTCACATGCCCATTTAACGGCCTAAAATTTTCATGGGACATGACCGGCAATACTCTATGGTTCAGTGAATCAACTTCACCCACAAGTACTCAGCCTTGCATACTTGCATCAAAGTATGCATCCGCCTTCACTCTTAAGGCAATACGCAAAGGAAGTCTTTTCTTCTTTCTCTTTAACTCTTTATGCCCCCATAAGAATAAGGGGTTTGCCATGCATCAATTCCATTCGACAATCTCTCACAAATCAGCAAGATAAGAAACACAAAGAAAACTGCAACAAACTCATTTTGTTGCACTAAATAAAGATTACAAAACTTGGTCATCACATGGACCAAAACAGGTCATCACCCTCTTGGTGATGCCTTATTCTCTCAAAACATGAGACCAACTCTCCTCTATGTAGCCTCACTCTCTCCTACTGATTTCTAATGCCTCTTGCACTATTCATACATTAGTTACATAGCCAAAATTTCTGTGCAACCGCCTGCACATCCTATGAACAACCAAGTGTCCATAGGTAATTTCCCTAACCGCCAATCTTCTTTTCAATTGCCACCTTTTGTGTTGTCAAGCAAAATGATGCCACATCTGTTCTTGGTGGTTAGAATATTCCAAACTCATTTATAAAGCCACTTTATAATTGTATCAACCAACTCCTTTGCTCTAGCATGCTTGTGATGCACACGCCACTCGTAACTTACAACTTTGTTGATGGGGCAAAACAATTTGATGGTTTTTTAGGAAAGTGAAGAGACGACCGTGCGGACGGGACTCCTCGACCGAACAAACTGCTTAACCTCAAACAGATGCATTGCATGAGAGTGCTTTGAGTTCAAGAGTTCAATCTGTAGGACTCCGGCCTAAACCAAGAAAATGGCCATTCCAGAGTAAATTCGGTCATAAAGAGGGAAGAGGGTCGATCTAGAGAAGGGAAGCTGAGAAGTGTATGAGATCAATGGTGATCAAGGATTATGAATGTGTTGTAGGTTTCTGCAAATGAACTGCTGAGTTCGAATAAGTTTTTGTTGATTAATCGAATTCTTGAGAGTGATTACTCGGATGAGAATCTTCTGTAGACGATGATTCTTAGTTGTTCAATCGTGGATTTCAGAAACTTATTTATATTGCAAGAATAGTAAACGCATTGATCCCAGTAAGTGTGACGGTTACTCGAGTGAAAGAGTGGGAAAGTGCGAAATCGTGGTTAAACCAGTTCCAGGTCGTCCTGAGACTTGGTTGATTGTACACCCACTACTTTGCTAACTCCCTCAACTGCTTGCACGACTTACTCGCATTTCTCATCATGGATGAACACATGTGCCGTAGGCCGCCAGACCAAAACCCTAATTAATATCCCCCAATGTGACATGATTGATGTCTCATGATTGTGGAGTCTGTAATGCATACGTGTATTTAATATTAGTCAGTTGTTGACTTGATTAGACGATGAGTCTAAGTATTGTTGAGTCGAGCATGATTGACGAATGCTCTATGATTCATGGATAAAACATGTCTGCTGGGACATACGTATAGTTCACAGCACGAGAGAATATTGCTCGTCTGAGCGAATACTGCTCGAATGATGAATTATTGAATATTGATAGTTGAATCAATATTGATAGTCTGAGAAAATATTGCTCGTCTGAACAATTGGTAGTATGACCAAATAAAATATTAATTTAAAATATTGGCAACTAGACCGAATATCATATAATTAATCAAGATGTTGATTGCTGGATCAATCATAAAATTATTAGTGCTTGAACTTGCTCAGAATTATGATTTGCAGAGCATTCAGTTCAAAACCCCAATTTTGATCGATTGCTGATCAATTGATGATTTACTGAAAATCAATCACTGGGTGAGGGAGGGACCGACTACATGGGATGATGGCCGACCATATAGCGCCCAGGTGCTCGAGTGAGCATGCACCAAAGTCCTTTGTAGACCAGTTGGTGAAAAGATGATTAAATGCTGGTTTAATCATTTATTAAAATAACGCTCGTCTTAGCATTAGGCAATAAAACCTAATTATGGAGAGATGAGGGACCGACCAAGGGGTATGAAACCGGCCCTTGGTGGTCGTGGGACCAGCTGGTGGTCAATTGATCAAGTTCCAAGTTGGTTGGAAAGAGTTTGTACCTAATATGAACTGTAGAAGATTAATTAGGTCAAAATTATGAAAGTATGTGGGACCGACTCCTTGCAAGCCTAAGGGCCGACCTTGGTCGGTCAAGGTGGCATGCCCGTGTCACCATATTGTCCGTGTCTCAGTCCTGAGAATTTTGATATTTTTTGACGCGCGTTCGAGCAATATTTTGGATTTTAAGAATAGTTTGATCTTGACTGAAACTCTCGATTTTTCTCGAATGAGCGAGTAGAACTTTGCTCGTGTGACAAATATTTTGAGAATATTTAAATAATGATATTTTTCGTGAGTAGCCTAGACGGTCATGTGACCATTTGACTTTTTGGATTTTTGATGGTTTGAGCAATATTTGAAAAAATATGAAAAACCAGGGTTTTTGCTCAAACGAATGAGTTTCATGAGATGAAGGAAATAATAATAAGAAGAAAACGAGGGATTGTAAGGTGTAGGACCGGTCACGACTAGGGCATGGCCGTCCGGGTAGGTGGCCCGGTCCCGTGACACCCTTCCCTATTTTTTATTATTTTTTCATCGTCTGAAGGAAAAATACGGAGAAACTGAGAGTTTTGCTCAAACAAGGAAGTTTGCTCGAATGAAGGAGTTTTCATGAGATTAGGAAAAATAATAAAATAAAAAGAATAAGCGTGGGGTCGGCCACGACGTCATGACCGACCGACCGGTGGGCCCAGTGCCCTAGGCGCCTCTTTATTATTTTATTGATATTATTTTTCTTCCCTATTTTGCATAGGTTTCCTCGTTTGTCCATATTTTTGAATGCTCTTTCGTGCATTATTGCTAAGTACACTTGCACCATTTTCTCAGGCCTTACTCGGTGGTGGCCCAGATGCCCGATTAGTGATTATTTATTACTAATTCATGGAATTCAGCTGAAAATCAGCCATGAAACGGAGTAATAAAATAAATTAAGTATTTATTACTAATCCATGGAATCCAGCTGAGGATCAGCCATGGAACGGAGTAATGAGATAAAATGATTATCTATTACTAATCCATGGAATCCAGCTAAGGATTAGCCATGGAAGGGAGTGATGAGATAAATGGATTATTTTCTAAGAATTCAGTTGATGAATGACACGCTAGAATTAATCTATGAATTGCTCTACACTAGGATGCGATATGTCTAGGAGCGGGTTTATTCGAGAATCGAGGTATGAGATAATGGAAGCATCATACTCGTTCTGAATATTGGGGGTGTATAGTCAGGGAACAACAAACAGTGTGACGTCCTGAAGACGTTAGCGCTCTATATTAGCATGCAATATTTCTAGGAGCCGTCCAATCGTTAAGGGATTCTATACAAATTCTCTCTACATAGTCAGGGAACAACAAACAGTGTGACGTCCTGAAGACATTAACGCTCTATACTAGCATGCAATATGTCTAGGAGCCGTCCAATCATTTTGATTCTACGTAGAGGTGATAATGAAATGTGAAAAGTGTCGAAAGCTCAGCTGAGAGGTTTTTCGAGGAACATATTCATCATAGCTCCGAGAGGATGCTCGCTCAGTCATAGATCGTGAAATGGTTCAAGGATCATAAAATATGAGTTTCACATACATTTCTGAAGCTGGGTCAGAAACATGCAGTATCATGATTTTACTATTTTAGCCTTTGTCGAAAATCCACCATCAACAAACTTGAACCCATATTCAACAATCATTGCACTGCGCTCAACTTGGCCCATGCCAATGTTCGGAAATGATTGTGCTTCACTCAACTTGGCCTCTTCCAAGTACGACAATAGTTGCGCTTCACTCAACTTGGCCTATGCCAAGTACGACAATAGTTGCGCTACATTAATCCCAGTCGTGCACTTAACTTATTTGGATGCCAACATCCAAATAAATCATGCCAATCGAGTACTGCCTTGCTGCTTGGTTCAACTTTATACTTTAGGTGCATCACTTGCATTCTTTTTGCCGAGCAATAGTTCTCAATGGCGCATTTGGCAACGCCACTGTTGCATATGCACTAGCCAAGCCTTGGCTAATGCTTGGGGCAATTTCAAAGTCATCCTATGACTTGCATTGCATCCTTAATTCCTTCCTTGAGCTGGGCCAACTATGAATCAAGGATATGCAACACTATCGCATAATATTGCATGTGCTAAGTAGCATTTCTTGTCTCGGCCATGTTGGCGCTACATCGTCGGACTATGCAGCTCCATCATCCAGGCCACTGACTACAGTATTGCGCAATCTTTGCAGTTCATTATTGGGAACCCTAACACTTAGGCATAGGATCATGCTGCTCATGGACATATTTCAAATCACAAATACATGCATATTATACGTCACGAAATAAATTTTGGATAATGATACAGATTCTAGGTAAGGTATTAAATTATGCAAGGTTGCTAATGGTGGTACCAGGTTAGGCGGGGGTGTACCAAGCCCAAGGAAAAACTTGTTTTGTCTTATATGAAAACCTATTTTTATCTAATCTTGATTTTGGTATTCCCCCCTTAATCTGTTACCCCCTATTAGAATTCTTGAAATTATGGACGAAAGGAAAATTTCATGCATGTTATGAGAAAATTTTAGGCTATCCACGGTTCGAATTTTGAAACAAGGAGAAAGTTTTTGGGTTACGTTGTAGAATTTATGACCTGAGTGAAAATGTAAGGTCATATGCATAGTTTCGGACATAAAGAAGATGCATGGTCACGAGGTGGGGCGCAAAAAAACTTTTGTGTTACAACATAAGATTAGGGAAGGGATAAACTACTTTTATTTTGTGTTGTGATAGCATATTTCTAATCACTCGATGAATTTATATTATGATACAAAGTTCAGGTTACATTGCCATCTTTAGGTGACATTGAAAAGCGGGGGTATAACAACCACACCCAATATTTCGCTTAGCAATCAGTATGAAGTAACTCCAATATACTTTCAAGAGAATCAACTAGACAGTCAGACTCAATCTTAAGAAAAGTATATCAAAGAGTTGTATCTCAATTTCTCAATTCAATCCGCAATCAAACAAATAGGAATTTGCGACCCAGATTGAATATAAGAAATAACTTGAACGGTACCAAAGACCAATGTTCAAGTGTCAATCAATTTATTATCAACAACCAAAGGTTGGATTATCTAATTGATTGATCTTACGCACAATCTGTGATATTTCTATTATATAAACAAATATAATGCGGAAAAGAAATAACACAGACACCAGAAATTTTGTTAACGAGGAAACCGCATATGCAGAAAAACCCCGGGACCTAGTCCAGATTTGAACACCACACTGTATTAAGCCGCTACAGACACTAGCCTACTCCAAGTTAACTTCAGACTGGAATGTAGTTGAGCCCTAACCAATCTCACACTGATCAAGGTACGGTCACGTTCCTTATGCCTCTAGAACCACACCGGATTATGCGCACTTTATTCCCTTAGCTGATCTCACCCACAACTAAGAGTTGCTAGGACCCAAAGTCGAAGACTTGATAAACCAATCTGTCTCACACAGAAAATTCTATTGTATATATAAATCTATCTCCCATAGATATACGTATGAGTTTTATTCCGTCTATTGATAAATCAAGGTGAACAGGAACCAATTGATATACCGTACTTATATTCCCGAGGAACAGCCTAGAAATATCAATCACATCACAATAGTCTTAATCATATGGTAGCGAAACAAGATATTATGGAATCATAAACGATGAGACGAAGATGCTTGTGACTACTTTTTATATTGCCTATCGGAGATTAAATCTCGAGAAAATATTAAAGAAGATAGTACTCAATCATGATAGAAAACAGCAAGATCAGAACATGCAACTACAGAGAAAATAGGTGGGTCTGGCTTCACAATCCCAATGAAGTCTTCAAGTCGTTAACCTACATGGTTTAGTGAAAACCCTAAGGTTTAAGGAGAATCGACTCTAGTCGCAACTAGTATCACACAAGAGGTGTGGGGATTAGGTTTCCCAGTTGCTAGAGTTCTCCTTTATATAGTTTTCAAATCAGGGTTTGATAGCTTTGAAACAAAGCAATCAATATTCACCGTTAGATCTTCCTCCTATTTCATGAACTCCTCTAGGATTAGGTTGAGTTTGACTAGGAAAACTCCCACTATCTCTCTCACTTAGAATCTTAGCCATTTGACTAACTTGAAGTTCTAACTTAGCAAGAGATTTGGCATTATGTTGAAAATTCTGCTTGGTTTCCTCTTGAAAACTAGCCTGGTTCTTCAGTAATGCTTCTTGGGTATTTATGAACATGTCCTGGCTCCTTTTCAATAAGCTAAGAGATTCCTCTAAGCTAGTTATTCTATTCTCAGAAGGGTTCTGGAACTGGGCTTGACCCGAAGGGTTCTTATTATAACCAAAACCTGGGGGAGGCTGAGAATTACTAGACTGTCCTTGACTCTGTCCTTTAGACCAAGAGAAATTAGGATGGTTTCTCCAACCAGGGTTGTAGGTCTCTGAGTAGGGGTCAAACTTCTGTCGGTTTTCAAATCTAGCATTGTTATAGACAGCATGGGCTTGTTCTTCACTATCCTGATCTTCCCAAAACGAGTTACTGGGTTCTATTCCACAACTAGAGACTTGAGAGGCTCTAATCCTATTATCAGGTTCAGCAAAAGACCTATGTTTAGATTGATTCAATTCCAAAGCTTCTAACCTTTTAGAAAAAGCAGTAAACTTAGCATCAGACCCAAAGCCTGTATCAACCACATTGGTGCTACTTCTATTGATCAAGAGTCTTTTAGGGGGTTCAACACAAGATTCCCACTGTTGGGATTTTTCAGCGACATCTTCTAAGAAGGACAACGCATCATCGGCATTTTTACTAGTGAACTCACCAGCGCACAAAGACTCGACCGTGGCTTTGGT
>JAJJMB010003726.1:3802724-3843530 GCA_023531105.1 Papaver atlanticum | reverse complement strand
CACTAGTCTGTGGGTGATATGGGGTAGCTACTTTGTGGGTAATACCATACTGTTTCATTAAAAGAGCAAATGGTCTATTACAAAAGTGTGAACCTCCATCACTAATTATAGCTCGCGGCGTACCAAAACGTGTAAGTATATTTTCTTTTAAAAACTGGACTACGACCCTATGGTCATTGGTTTTACACGCAACCGCCTCAATCCACTTAGAGACATAGTCTACAGCGACAAGGATGTATAAGTTACCAAAAGAATTAGGAAACGGACCCATAAAGTCAATACCCCACACATCAAAGACCTCAACAACCAAGATAGGGTTCAAGGGCATCATGTTCCTACGGGAAATGGTTCCTAATTTCTGGCAACGTTCACAAGTAACACAGTAACTGTGGGAATCTTTAAACAACGAAGGCCAATAGAATCCACACTGCAATATCTTAGCAGCAGTCTTCTTAGCACTAAAATGACCCCCACAAGCATGATCATGACAAAAGGAAATAATACTTGACTGATCTATTTCATGTATACATCTCCTAATAATCTGGTCTGGACAATACTTAAACAAATAAGGATCATCCCAAAAGAAGTGCTTAACCTCAGCTAAAAATCTAGAACGATCTTGTTTACCCCAATGCTGGGGAATTCGACCAGTAACAAGATAGTTCACTATATTCGCTTACCAAGGTAATTGGGTAACAGAGAACAGTTGTTCATCAGGAAAACTGTCTCTAACAGGAGGAGAATTATCAGGGGTATCCACAACAAGCCTAGACAAGTGGTCTGCTACTACATTTTCTGCACCTTTTTTGTCTCTAATGTCTAAGGAAAATTCCTGCAACAAAAGGATCCATCTAATCAATCTAGGTTTTGTATCCTTCTTGGAAAGAAGATACTTCAAAGCAGCATGATCAGTGAAGATTATAACCTTAGAACCTAAGAGATAGGATCTAAACTTGTCTAAGGAGAACACAATGGCTAACAGTTCCTTCTCCGTAGTAGTATAGTTCAACTGGGCATCATTCAGAGTTTTGCTAGCATAGTAAATCACATGGAGTAATTTGTTTTCTCGCTGACCTAGCACAACACCAATAGCAAAATCTGAAGCATCACACATGATCTCAAAGGGTAGGTTCCAGTTGGGTGCCTGGACTATGGGGGCGGTAGTGAGTAAGGTCTTAAGCTTCTCAAAAGCCTCTAAACAAGCATCATCAAAGACAAACTTAACATCTTTTGCAAGCAAATTGCAAAGAGGTCTAGAAATTAAGCTAAAATCTTTAATGAATCGACGATAAAAACCTGCATGCCCTAAGAATGACCTAATATCTCTTACGGTTTTTGGGACCTGTAAAGTCTTAATAAGGTCAACTTTGGCTTTATCTACCTCTATACCCTTAGATGATACGATATGCCCTAGAACAATTCCTGAACGGACCATGAAATTACATTTCTCCCAATTAAGCACTAGATTCTTCTCCTTACACCTAGTCAAAACTAATGACAGATGATGCAAGCACTCATCAAAAGACGAACCAAATACTGAAAAATCATCCATAAAGACCTCTAAGAACCGTTCTACCATGTCAGAAAATATGCTCATCATACAACGCTGAAAAGTTGCAGGGGCATTACAAAGCCCGAAAGGCATGCGCCTATACGCGAAGGTACCAAAGGGACAGGTAAAAGTAGTTTTTTCTTGGTCTTCAGGGGCAATAACGATCTGATTATATCCGGAGTATCCATCTAAGAAGCAATAGTGACTATGTCCAGCTAATCTCTCTAGCATTTGGTCGATGAAAGGAAGGGGAAAGTGGTCCTTCCTAGTGACCTTGTTCAACTTCCTATAGTCAATACAAACACGCCAACCCGTGGTCACTCGAGTTGGGATTAACTCATTGTTTTCATTCTGGACTACAGTAATACCGGATTTCTTGGGGACAACCTGAACAGGGCTGACCCACTTGCTGTCTGAAATAGGGTAGATAATACCTGCATCTAACAACTTAAGAACCTCGGTTCGAACTACCTCTTTCATATTAGGGTTTAGTCGACGTTGCATCTCCCTAGAAGGTTTGGTTTCTTCCTATAAATAAATCTGATGCATACAAACTGTAGGACTTATACCCTTAATGTCTGCTATGGTCCATCCTAAAGCTTCCTTGTTGTTTTGAAGAACGGTTACTAACCTACTTTCCTGATCACTATCCAAGTTGGATGCTACAATCACAGGTAAAGTTTCAGCTGGGCCTAAAAACACATACTTCAAGGAATCTGGTAATGGTTTAAGGTCCAACTTAGGAGGCTTTCCTAACGAAGGAACTAGAGTAGACTCAGAAACTGGTAATGGTTCAAACTTAGATTTCCAAACATTGCTAGTGTCAAACAAAGGGGTTGAATCTAACAAAGCATTCACCTCATTAATCACATTATCATCATCAAAATCAATCCCGAAATGGGCTAGGCATTTCTCTAGTGGATCTTCTAACAAAGTGTTTGGTAATGACTCCTCGACTAATGTTCCTATCATGTTGACCTCTTCTATGCTCGAGTCATCTCGTTCATAGGGTAGCTTACTAATATGAAAAATGTTCATCTCAATGGTCATGTTACCAAAAGAAAGATTCATAATACCGTTTCGACAGTTGATGATCGCATTAGATGTAGCTAAAAACGGGCGACCTAGAATTATCGGTATCTGGTTCTCTGGGTCAGGGACAGGTTGGGTATCTAGGATAACAAAATCCACTGGATAAATAAACTTGTCGACCTCAATAAGAACATCCTCGATCACACCACGAGGAATTTTTACGGACCTATCAGCTAACTGAAGTGTTTTCTGGGTAGGTTTCATCTCACCAAGTCCTAGCTCAAGGTACACATGGTATGGGAGTAGGTTCACACTGGCTCCTAAGTCAAGCAGCGCTTTCTCAACACGGTATTTCCCTATTGTACAGGCAATGGTAGGGGAACCTGGGTCTTTATACTTAGGAGTAGTAGTATTCTGAATAATAGAACTCACATGACTAGCTAGGAAAGCTTTCTTATGGACACCGAGCTTACGCTTTCGTGTACACAAGTCCTTAAGGAACTTGGCATAAGGAGGAATCTGCCTAATTGCATCTAATAATGGAAGGTTGATAGTTACCTGCTTAAAAACCTCCAAAATGTCATTAAAAGTGGACTCCTTCTTAGTTGGTACCAGCAATTGTGGGAATGGGGCTCTAGGAACAAAGTTTGGCTTATCAGGGGCCTTATCAGTCTCCTTAGAGGTTCCATCAATCTCTTCAACTTCTGATTCAGAAGGGTGAACTACAGCATGTTCACTATCAGGCATGGAAACCTTATTGTCTATTTCTCTACCACTCCTAAGGGTTTTGATTGAATTCACATGATCAGATGATCTTCCTCCTATTTCATGAACTCCTCTAGGATTAGGTTGAGTTTGACTAGGAAAACTCCCACTATCTCTCTCACTTAGAATCTTAGCCATTTGACTAACTTGAAGTTCTAACTTAGCAAGAGATTTGGCATTATGTTGAAAATTCTGCTTGGTTTCCTCTTGAAAACTAGCCTGGTTCTTCAGTAATGCTTCTTGGGTCTTTATGAACATTTCCTGGCTCCTTTTCAATAAGCTAAGAGATTCCTCTAAGCTAGTTATTCTATTCTCAGAAGGGTTCTGGAACTGGGCTTGACCCGAAGGGTTCTTATTATAACCAAAACCTGGGGGAGGCTGAGAATTACTAGACTGTCCTTGACTCTGTCCTTTAGACCAAGAGAAATTAGGATGGTTTCTCCAACCAGGGTTGTAGGTCTCTGAGTAGGGGTCAAACTTCTGTCGGTTTTCAAATCTAGCATTGTTATAGACAGCATGGGCTTGTTCTTCACTATCCTGATCTTCCCAAAACGAGTTACTGGGTTCTATTCCACAACTAGAGACTTGAGAGGCTCTAATCCTATTATCAGGTTCAGCAAAAGACCTATGTTTAGATTGATTCAATTCCAAAGCTTCTAACCTTTTAGACAAAGCAGTAAACTTAGCATCAGACCCAAAGCCTGTATCAACCACATTGGTGCTACTTCTATTGATCAAGAGTCTTTTAGGGGGTTCAACACAAGATTCCCACTGTTGGGATTTTTCAGCGACATCTTCTAAGAAGGACAACGCATCATCGGCATTTTTACTAGTGAACTCACCAGCGCACAAAGACTCGACCGTGGCTTTGGTTGAATAATCCAAACCATCATAAAGAATCCCTACTAGTTTCATTTTGTCAAACCCATGGTGAGGACATTGGGATAAAAGATCATTGAATCTCTCTAAAAACCTATAAAGAGATTCTCCCTCTTGTTGTACACTAGCACTAATTTTCTGCCTAACAGCTATAGTTTTATGCTTAGGGTAGAATTTAAAATAGAAGGCATCAATAAGTTCCTTCCATGTCTTTATGGATTCAGATGGTAGGTTATTAAGCCAGGTCTTGGCTTTATCTCTCAGGGAAAAAGGGAACATCCTAAGTTTCAAGACTTCTTCACTAAGGTCTTTAATATTAATTGTTCCACAAATTTCTTCAAAGTCCCTAATGTGAAAGTAAGGGTTTTCATCTTCTTTTCCTAAGAATATAGGGATCATCTGAAGAATACCAGGTTTCAACTCATAACTAGCCGTAGAGGCTGGCAACTTAATGCACGATGGTCGGTTGGTCCTAGTTGGGTACATGTACTCCTTCAAAGTTGTCATTGTTGGCACAGTAAAGATCCTAGGGGTGAATTCCTCACTAAGACTTAAATTCTCAAAATTGAAGTTTCCGAAAACAGGGCTCCCCAAAGAAGAGTCTTCGAGCTCCCCGTCTTCAAAAGAAAAACCTTTAGGCTCGTCACTAATCAAACGGCCAAAAGTGTCTCTTTTCCAAGCACGCTCACTAATGGATTTGAGCGATTTTGGCATACACTAAAAAAAAATAAAAATAAAAAATAAAAATCCTAAAGAAGGGAGGTTCTAAGCAAACACACAGCAGGCTGACTCCACCAAAGCAAACCTAAAAATTTCTAGCAAACAACAAGCATGATGGCTCCACTTAGATTGTTTCTAGACCAGCTCCTAATCTTTCGAAAAGGAATTCGTTACAATTTAAGCAGACCTCTCTGGATCGATCCGAATAAAGTGGGTCGAAGAGAAGTAGGGGAAGCTCAGAGGAGCTTTGATACCCCCACCTTTTTGGCAACGCTTCCTTGGGTTACAAGGCGGCTCTAATCGACTCACAGTAATCTTCCTGAACTTCAAAGTGTGCTTAAAAGAGTAACCAATATTTTTCGAACGACTTTCCTATTAAGCTCGTTACCCTATAGGTCTCGTTCTAGTCAATATTTTAGGCTTTGGGTTCGCGTAGGTTATGTTTTCCTAAGGCGGGCAAGAAGAGAACGGTGATGAAATCCGAACCCTTATCTTATATGGCCAGTCCTTGCCCTTTACTAGGAAATTAAAGTCCGTATTCAGTCCTCAACATATATTCACCTTAAGGCAGACAGTAAACCCGCTGACAGGGGATTCGCGGGTGTTTTGAAAAACTTACCTCCCGTACCAGACGGGCGAAGAACCGCTGAAGTCGACTCGGGCCACGACTCCTATGTCATGTACGAACCCGAGGGGCCGAGACGATATTGTAATCGTCGTCCTTCCCTGCAAACAGTTTGTATTTAAAACTACCCTTCCGTAGGGTTTAAAAATAAAATAAAAATGTCCAAGTGTTCAAATGTCCCAAAAATAAAATAAAATACAAAAATAAATTCCTATATACACTTTCTAAAAATAAAATCTAAAAAAAATAAAAATCTAAAAATCTAATAAAAGAAAAAAAAAAAAAAAAAATTTTTTTTTTTTTCTTTGTCCTTCTTTTCCTTTTCTTTTAGCTTTTATCTTTGGCTCCTAATCTCTTAGTCACCAAAGTCTTTGGCTTAATTTTTTTTTTTTTTTTTTCCGGTCCAAGCTCCAAACCTGTAGCACAAAGAAATAAACCCAAAGAAACGTAAAATAGAACAAAGAGAAAATAATAAAAATCTAAAAAATAAATAAATATAAAAACTCTAACTTAAAAACAAGTCCGCGTCGGCGGCGCCAAAAATTGATGTAATTTTGATAGTGGTAAGAATGAGTTCGTAAGACTTGTGAAAGCTAGATTAATTTAAACTAAAAGTAGAGAAAATTTTAATCCAAATTTGTTTTTTTTTAGAGTGAAAATAACCAAGACACTAGATTCCACTATTACACATGAATAAATGATGATAAAGATTCCAAAACTCTAATTATTTTTAAAATTTCTTTTTCTTAATTCACAAATTATCAAGCATATTCTCAAACATTAATTGTATCCCTTAAGCATAGATTATCTAACCAAAGCATAACCTATCTAATTGAATCACAACTAATTAGGAAAAATTATGCAAGCAATTAAAATTCTACAAAGTAGTGATTGAGTGAATTATAAAATATAAATTAGAGAAAAATAGAATGGTTACCAATTATTCATGCATAAATAGCTTCCTCCGTGCCTTGATTACGCGAGAATTAGCTCATCATTATCATGGAAACATGCTCAAAATTCATCTTTATTAATGCTCAAAAATGGTTCACAAATGATGAAATGGGAGAAAAATGAATAAAATCGGGTTCTGTAACACTTATATTTGTTACAAAATCAATTGTTACAGAAAACGATACAGGAATACCGTCACTGGCACTGTTGAAGAACGACGGTCTTGAAGGGTCTTATGTTCTTCGTACCTTCTTCACCAGCAGAAAACTTATTTTTCCTCTAACTTTTTTTTTTCTCGATTTTTTATGCTCTAAACGTCTCCCAATTCTCTCTACCCCTTTCCTCTAAATCCCAGAAGCTATTTATAACCCAGAAGCTCCTCCAAATCTCGTCAATTACTCCTAACAATCTTCACAGTAAAGAAAAATTATTCTCGGGAATAATTTCTTATTTTCTTTCTCTGCGTGACATGAATTGTTCTGTTTATCTCTTTACGCTTCAAATATCCCTCAGTCAATGCAGAATAACATTCCAGGATAATATATCTTCCAATCAATGAGTGTCTTCCAAAATATTTCAAAAATATATTCCGAGAATAAAACACCCTCTGTTTGATGAGATTCTGTGATTTAATTGAAATGAATGCACTTACCACCTCTGTTGTGATCTAACAGGCTGGTACATATCCGAAACAAGATGAAAATCCGACTGAATCTTCCTCAAAATATCAAACATCAAATACGCAGGAACTGAAAATTTGAATTCAGAATTCCCGCCAAAATTTTCTTTTCAAACGATGAAGGTGAAGTGCCCTGAATCCAAAATGCGGGTGCCTTTAACAGCTCGGCTGCCTTGGGGGTGCCCTTATCCATTTTCAGGGTGCCTTTAGTAATTTTGGTGGGTGCCTTTAACACTTTTTATGGGGTGTTTCCAACATTTTTTCGGGGTTCCTCCGGTGTATTTCTGGGTTGCTTCCGGTGCATTTCTGGGGTGCCTTTATTACTCTATCCTGGGGTGTAAAGCACCACTTAACGAGCCAATTTCGCCGCAAGAGCTTATTTCTCTAAAAATACCTACAAAGACATAAAATAACAAAATAAATACAAAATCGAACACTAACAATATATACAATTGAGACATATTAGACACAATAATGCGTCTATCAAAGAGCCAAGCTAAGTTTGCTTGAAACCAAAGCAATATATCTCCATTGTTAGATGGTCTTAGCTTGTTACACACAAATTAAATGTACCTTCATTTAGACATGGGTAACCGTACCTAAACGTGTACACCTTGTTGGCTCAACAATAGTTAACCGAAGTTAGCCATATGAATACTTTCTTATCAACCTTATTCATCTTATCAACAACTAGTTCAAATGACTCAAATGAAACTAGTTATAAAGTTGTTCGATTTTTTATATTCTCATAGAAATATACAAGAAACAATTTGAAAAGACGAAGGTACCCAAATATACCACAATCTTAAACTTTTCAACCTATAAGTCCTCTTACCGAAAGTGATTGTCTATGGACTTAGTCGAGACAATACAACGAATCGGTATTCACACTTTGTGTGATCGTCTATGGATACGAGATCTAGATAATACAACAATCAAAGTGTGATTACTTGATAATACGTTCGGACTTAACCAAACTCTATAGGATCACTATCAAGTAATACGGAGTTAACGTTTGTGTAATTTACTTTAAATAATAATAACAACAATTATAATTGCGGAAAACAAAAGTTAAAGACACAGCAAGATTTTGTTAACGAGGAAACCGCAAATGCAGAAAAACCCCGGGACCTAGTCCAGAATTGAATACTCTCAGAATTAAGCCGCTATACAAAATCACATCAACTTCGTATAGTTGAGACCAAGTAACTAAACCTATAGTTCACCTAGTTTCTTCAGTATCCCTGCGCTTTTTACATTCAATAAGTGCACGCACTGGAACAATACCTTTAGTTCGTATTCCAAATAGTAAAGGAACAACAAATCTATTCAGTAACAACTCTATTTAATCTCAGTGATATGAGTTAGACAAAGGCTCTTCTGTTTAATCCAATAAACTCCTTTGTCGAGTTTAGATCTATCTAATCAACAACTACCAAAGTAATCGTGTTTAGATTTTACAATCAATAATAGGATCTACCAAGATACTAAATACTGATGCCGATCTACGCAACTAATCAATCAAGTCTATCAAGATAAACCGATTATAGTTGGATACCAGCCGATCAAGTTTTGTGCACACAAATGATTATGTAACCAATAAGAAATCTTCTTTGTCTTCAAATCTTCTTAAATCTTCAATAAACACCTTCACACCACAACTTGAATCTCTTGTGATCAATCACGCACAGAACGGAGTTTGTTAACAATGGATTATCACAAGACGTCTTTAGATCTACAAACAGTTCTAAAGATCCCGTCGACACTTCGATCTAGTTTGAGTGAATCTTATATCAGAAGAGAAGATTCCCAAGAATAAACAAACTAGGTGCAATCAAAGTTCAACAACCGTTAGTCAATCAAATCAAATCGAAAACTAATAAAACTGCAATTATCTAGTTTCCCACCAACGGTACTCGTAGAGATTCTTGATCCCACAGAAGTCTTTAAACGAGCGGTCGTAAGAGATATGCAATGAATAACAATACCAATAAGCCTAGCGATTTCCCTTTCTATTTATAAAACAAGTTCATGAATGTACTTCCTTTAAACGAATGTAAACATTGTTTCTCAGGATGAAATCTTCACCCATACCCATACACATAATCACAATAGCATTTATACGATTATGTCGATGTCTTATATACGAAGTTCAAAAGATAAGCGTTATACTTCGTATTCTAATTCATTAACAGTATGTCTACTAGAGTATAATCATTCACAGCTTCGCAGTTATGTTTTCAATATAGCACGACTTGAAAGATACGTTAGGAATGAAACAGTTCAAGTCACAATATTACTAACCTCAAGAGGAAGGATGATGTCGTCGATGTGGCTTGTTACTTCTTCACATTCTTCAAGTCTTCGAGTAATACTTGTATGTCTCATAATCCTAATCTTTCTATCCTAACCTATACGAAGTTATCTCTAGTATATAATCAAGCGACTCTTTAATTGAGTTTTGATTCACTAAAATATGACAACCAAACTTGACATACCAACGCTTGGTGGGTTCAACCGAGCTATGCTCTATCAATCTCCCCCTTTGTCAATTTTAGTGACAAAACTCTTACAATCATATGGATAAACAAATTACAAAAATTCATTATACATACGCTTGATTCCAAGTTTCAACAGCACAATACCCTGCATATATTCAATCCATAAATGCTGATGTTGACATTTAAATAACAAAGATAATACTCCCCTAAAGGTAAGATAGGTAGATTTTCAATACACACATCTTTGTTATTTCCCATTTGTAGTCCAAAGAACTACAATCAACATATGATATGTTTCTCCCCCTTAGTCAATGCTTTACTCTTTCTTTAGATATAACGTTTAAGCACAATTGTCCTTTCCTTAGTGATTACAAATCACTTGTTTACTCCATATATTTCTCCCCCTTTTTGTCACAAAATGACAAAGGTCCGAGCAAATACAAAAAAGGAAAGGATCTTACAATCTAAAAGAATTGTACAACCTATAAGAGTTAAGCACGAAGGTTTCACATACCACTTTAGATAACCAATATCAAAACCGAAACTACAAGTAATTTGGTTTTAATATGCTATCAAGGAAACAATTGACCGAAGTAATTTTCCTTACTAGTTTAACAAATTGACTAAGAAGCTTAGTTCCATTGCTAAACCGATTGCACAAATACAATCGCTTATTTCGATAAGACCAAAATAAAGATCTGAATTAACTTTATTTTCTCATCAGGCTCTAATTATTGAGATAATAACTTAGACCTTTCACTTTAGACAAGACAAATACTAGGTTAGTTAACTAATATTTCTTGTCAAGGCATTCGATTAGACTTGAATAACCGAATCCTTTACTTTTGATAAGTCTAACTAAGATCAGAATTAACTTAGTTTCTCTTATCCGGAATCGAATTGGACTAAACAAATGATCCCGTATTTTGTTAAGCGATAAATAATTCATACAAACCAAATAAATCAACTTGCACAATTATTTTTCCTAATCAGAAGCAATTGAAACAAACATAGACATTAAAGCACCGCAATTGCACCGAAATTTTGTTAAGCCTAAACAATTCATACCAAACAATAAAGAAAGATAACAATAGTTTTTCTCAACCGGAAACAATTGAATCACACACACACATAATGGAATAAACATCAATTGTACTGAAATTTTGTTATGCAAAAGCAAAATATATGAAATAAAACCAGGCTTTTCTTAAATAGGAAAACGATTAATTAACAAATTCGTTACCTCAAATTCCGCATCCTCTTCTCCCCAGAAAGATATATCATTAAGCGCAAGTTCAAGTTAGAACTCTCCCCCATTTTGTTGTCATCCTCTCGCAAGAAAAAGAGAACAACAACAAAAGAAACCTTTACCAGAGAAAGGTTGAATCGGTTTTAACTAATGCGTGCCAATAGCAAAAGTTTAAAGCCCGAAACACATATGCTTTTATGTTAAACACAATGATTCAACATTTTGTGACTTTTTCACATATGAGTTTAAATCGGAACACCTTATGATCCTTTGATAAAGCCTACCAACATGGGCTAGAACTTAATCCCGCTAAATCAAAAAGCCACACAAACCATAAGGGTACACACATCATATGAGATCGAATATTAAGGTTAAGAAAACCGAAATCAAACATCCCATAAACACATAGCAATAATATAAAGCATTCAAGCACAAGTTATGTAATCGAAAAACTATCACAATAAAAATTATAAAATAATAATTTTATTCATAAATAGATAGTTTTATTCAGCAATAGACTTTACACAATAATTGAAAGAATCAAAAACTTATGTCTATTTTGTTTGGATTAAGTATTACAACATATAACTTAATCTCTAGTGGCGCTCTTATTGTTCACTGAGGTTTCATCAATGTTCAAACTCTTGAAACATGTTTCGAGAGACTTGTCTGCAACCACTTCCAGCTTCTCAAGTTTTTTAACTTGAACCTTCATATTAACAAGATCAGCTTTTGTTTCTTCAATCATATCCTTGAGCCAATCTGGATGTCGAACTGTCATTATGAGATTGGTTCTTAGTTCTTCAAAACCTTGGATATAGTCAATCATACTATCAGAACGTATCCACTTGGTTTTTGTTGGATCTTGAAGGTTGTAAGCCAACAGACATGACTCATCTTGAGATCCAGCAGAACTATCAGAATCATAATCAAACATGATTTTTGATATGATTTTCTTCTTCCTTTATGTATTGATTCCTTGACAATCCTTAACCTTTTGATCTTCCTCCATATTGACCTTTGTAATACTGCGAGTTATTGGAGGCATGCTAGGTATTTAAATAAGGATCGATCAGGGATTCTTAATACAAGCAGGAGATTGTTTCTCTTAAGAAGAGATATTTTTCGGACCAAAAATACTTGGGAAATTCCGAAAATATATACAAAATATATTTTTGTTTCCTTTGTACGAACTTCTCATGCTAGAAGGTTTATTAGGATTCGATAATTTCAAATAAAACCTATTTTTGGAAGATCAGGATAAACATGAACAATTCTTTTTTGACAAAAATGGATTCGCAGTTATCCAGTGATTGTCACACATTTTTAATAAAAACTGTACAAAAAAATGTTCTCTTATTTTTTATGTGCTTCTCATCTCAAAAGTATGAGCATGAATAAGGATGAGAGTGCACAGTCTCCATACAACTAGGTTGCATCGGAGTAAGCTTTTTATAGTTTACAGTGAGTATCAGAAACATAGTTAATGTTCCTCTTTGGAAATTTCTGCCCAAAGTATTTTCTCCCAAGAAGATGATCCTTCCTTGATCTAAAGTTATGATCATGTGGAGAAATAGTACTGATGTGAGAATTTTCAGAGATGGATAGATCTCTCTTAATTTTATCAATGAGATTTTCATAAGATTTTCTCATTCTAAGGATTTCCTTATGATGCACATCAGCATGATTACTCGAAACAATTATCGGAAATTCCTGATTGTTTCCTTCGGCAGAGATTCTCTCTTTCCCTTTCTTCTGGAATCGTTCTTCATGTAAACAAGGACTGTTTCGACATGAGTGAGGAAGAACCTTTCTCCAGAAGCGATTATCAACTCTTACTCTTGATTCTTTAGAGTTGCTCTTAACCGGTTGGGTTAAATTCTGTCTTTCTACTGAGGAATGATCTTTCAGTTTTTTAAGACAAGAAACTTCTTTCAATACTTTTACCACAGTATTTTGAAGAAGTATAAGTTTCCTGTCAAGTGACTGAAAGTTGTATTCCTTAAGATCACGTTCCAGGAATCGGTTCAAAGTTTCCTTTGGACAAGATTTCCCTTGATTATCAGTAGATGTAGAAGATGGTTTCTCATCCTCTTCTGACTTGATGTAGTTAGGAAGACTACCATCATCATGATCTGTTTCAGTTATGACAAGACAGTTTTTATCACAATCTCTAAAAGTCGAGCAAGGACTTTTTATTTCTTCATCAGAAGAGATTATAACAGAATCATTAGTCAGGGTCATAGGATGAGTCTCTAGATTTTGAGTAAGAGATTTACCAGTGGCTTCTAGTTTGACAGTGAGATCCATATTCTCTTTGGCTAGAATATTTAGTTGAATATCTTTTTCTATGATCTCATTCTTCAGAAGATTAGATTCCGTCTTTAATATTAACATCCGTGTAGACAGAGATATTATTGGCTTTAGGAGTTTTACCAACTCTTTATCATAATTTTCTTTTTCATTAGAGATAGACACAGATGTTTTCGTAACTTCTGGATCATGAGTTAACGAAGTTGTAACATCTTCAACATTTGAGTACTCATACTCTTGCATAGCGTTAACTGAATCAGACATAGATTCAATTCTTATAGGTTGGATCGCACCAAACACAGATTGTTAGATCTTTTCGTGTTTACCTACTCTGATACCAATTGAAAAGACGAGGGTACCCAAATATACCACAATCTTAAAATTTTCCACCTATAAGTCCTCTTACCGAAAGTGATTGTCTATGGAATGATTCGATACAATACGACGAATCGGTATTCACACTTTGTGTGATCGTCTATGGATACGAGATCGATAAAATACAACAATCAAAGTGTGATTACTTGATAATAGGTTCGGACTTAACCAAACTCTATAGGATCACTATCAAGGAATACGGAGTTAACGTTTGTGTAATTTACTTTAAATTATAATAACAACAATTATAATTTTGGAAAACAAAAGTAAAAGACACAGCAAGATTTTGTTTACGAGGAAACCGCAAATGCAGAAAAACCCCGGGACCTAGTCCAGAATTGAATACTCTCAGAATTAAGACGCTATACAAAATCACACCAACTTCGTATAGTTTAGACAGAGTAACTAAACCTATAGTTCACCTAGTTTCTTCAGTATCCCTGCGCTTCCGACATTCAATAAGTGCACACACTGGAACAATTCCTTTGGTTCGTATTCCAAACAGTAAAGGAACAACAAATCTTTTCTGTAACAACTTTATTCAATCTCAGTGATATGAGTTAGACAAAGGTTCGTCTGTTTAATCCAATAAACTCCTTTGTCGGGTTTAGATCTAGCTAATCAACAACTACCAAAGTAATCGTGTTTAGATTTTGCAATCAATAATAGGATCTACCAAGATACTAAATACTGATGCCGATCTACGCAACTAATCAATCAAGTCTATCAAGATAAACCGATTATAGTTGGATACCAGCCGATCAAGTTTTGTGCACACAAAAGATTATGAAACCAATAAGAAATCTTCTTTGTATTAAAATCTTCTTAAATCTTCAATAAACACCTTCACACCATAACTTGAATCTCTTGTGATCAATCACGCACAGAATGGAGGCTGTTAACAATGGATTATCACAAGACGTCTTTAGATCTACAAACAGTTCTAAAGATCCCGTCGACACTTCGATCTAGTTTGAGTGAATCTTATATCAGAAGAGAAGATTCTCAAGAATAAACAAACTAGGTGCAATCAAAGTTCACCAACCGTTAGTCAATCAAATCAAATCGAAAAATAATAATACTATAATTATCTAGTTTCCCATCAACGGTACTCGTAGAGCTTCTTGACCCCACAGAAGTCTTTAAACGAGCGGTCGTAAGAGATTTCGCCTAATTAGGGTACTTTCCTCTCCGAATAGACGGCTCCACCAGTAACAACACAACAAGGTAGTTTTGCTGGCTCTTAAGATAGTTTGCTCGAAATGTAAATTTGAGTATTTATAGACCAAGGAAGTCTGGACACCAAGGAATTTCCAAAACCGAAATATTCTAAAGATATGCAGTATTTCAAAAATTGGTTTTCATAATTCCTGGAAATGCTCTGTCCAAAATTAAATGAAATCCTACTAGAAAATCTCCAATTAGTAAATGCACATTACCAATTTTTATTTTCCAGAGATACGCATTTTAATTGCTGGTAATTAAAAGCATATAAAATTAACAACCTTAATTAAAAGATTCTCAACTTATTTCGGTCCGGGATCTCCTTGAGTTATTAAGGAATATCTTTGAACAATAAAAGATAAGAGTTACTGAGCATGTTCAAAGTATGTCGACATCTTATTTCTTTGTAAATCCTTTTTCATATTTACAATCTTGGAACCTATTATACCACACTTCCAAACAAGTTTAGAACTTGTTCATCTGATTTCCAAGAAATATGTGATTAATCAAATATCAATACACAAATCATGAGTTTACGGTTCTACCAAACACAAGGATCGGTTCTACCTTAATATGGTTACTGGGACCGGTTACATCAGTTACCAGGATCGGTTACATCAATTACCAGGACCGGTTACCATATTCTCATGGTATTACTTGTGATCGGTCACACCAGTTACCAGGATCGGTTACACCAATTACCAGGACCGGTTACACTAATTACAAGGATCGATTACATACTCTTTTTTGATCGGTCACACCAATTACAAATATCGATCATACCATCTTAGGTGATTACTTAGGATCGGTTGCACTAATAAAAGTCATACCAATGCATAAGTCAGGCATTGTGACTAGTTTTACCAAGATACATAACAAGTTATGATCGGTTCTACTAACTCACACAGATTTGTGATCCAAAGATATGCAATGAATAACAATACCAATAAGCCTAGTGATTTCCCTTTCGATTCATAAAACAAGTTCATGGCATGTACTTCCTTTAAACAAATGTAAACATTGTTTCATAGGACGAAATCTTCACCCATACCCATACACATAATCACAATAGCATTCATACGATTATGTCGATGTCTTATATACGAAGTTCAAAAGAAAAGCGTTATACTTCGTATTCTAATTCCTTAAGACTATGTCTACTAGAGTATAATCATTCACAGCTTCGCAGTTATGTTTTCAATATAGCACGACTTGAAAGATACATTAGGAATGAAACAGTTCAAGTCACAATATTACTAACCTCAAGAGGAAGGATGATGTCGTCGATGTAGCTTGTTACTTCTTCACATTCATCAAGTCTTCGAGTAATACTTGTATGTCTCATAATCCTAATCTTTCTAGCCTAACCTATACGAAGTTATCTCTAGTATATAATCAAGCGAC
The DNA here is from genome assembly GCA_023531105.1 of Papaver atlanticum. Lineage (NCBI taxonomy): Eukaryota > Viridiplantae > Streptophyta > Magnoliopsida > Ranunculales > Papaveraceae > Papaver > Papaver atlanticum. The sequence continues at coordinate 3,827,258 of JAJJMB010003726.1, read as the reverse complement.
TCTTTAATTGAGTTTTGATTCACTAAAATATTACAACCAAACTTGACATACCAACGCTTGGTGGGTTCAACCGAGCTATGCTCTAACACAATTGAAGCAAAATCGATTTTTGTTCACTTGAATACGGTCATGAACATTATAGCCATGGTTTGGTAAAGATTGCATTCCTTATTATATAAATGTATTAGTTCATGAACAAACCGATTCTAGAACTTAACCCACTCAAGTATGCAAACGGGTACGCATACTTAAGTAGCCGGACTTGGACTATGTCCGACAGTATGCGAATGGGTACGCATACTATCACACATCCAAAACAACAGTTGAATTAGTACGCGTACAGGTACGCATACCAAGGCTCCCGGACTTTACCTGATCTTCCCAGTACGCATACGGGTATGCATACTATACCGGTCTTGGATAAACATATCTGCAAGTACGCATACTATGTCTATAATCCAATTATGGTTAAGTGTTCTAAACTATATTTCAGTCATTGAAACATTTTTAGAGGATGACAATAGTTGTTTTCACTAACTATTAGCATCAAAGCGATTTTCAAGTTTTTGAAATAATTAATACGAAACATTCCTAGTCTACGTTAAACGACTGTATCACACAAATCACTTAAGATGTTACTTGGCGATTTTCACATGATCATCTTTTGACTTGCGTCAAGAATATATGATGAACTTGGTTGAAGCAAAATCTTACCAACACATATTTCGAGAAATATGTAAGCGAGTTAAACTCAGCTCGAAATATCAAATGTGTATAATCGAATACTATATAGTAATACGATTTTTGTCTCAAGAAGGAGATAGAGTAGAAATAGATTTTCTGAGTGATAGATGAGTTTCAGTCTCCACATACCTTTTGTCGATGAAGTTCCACGAGCTCTCCTTAGTAGTTCTTCGTCTTCAATCGATGAACGTCGTGAAGTCTAAAGCTCAACTACACAATATATCCTAGTCCGAGACATTACTATAAGTAGACTAGAAATCAAGACTTATAGTTTTGATCACTAAACTTGAAAAACAAGCTTGAGATAGCAACGCTTGCGAGTTCGACCGAGCAGTGCTCTAACAATCTCCCCCTTTGTCAATTTTAGTGACAAAACTATCAATACATATGGATTACAAAATAAACAAACTTTGTAGCTTCTCATCCAAATGCTTGATCTCCTTGGTTGTTCAACATTACTTGAAATCTTCGTCACTTCCAAGTACTCCAGTGATTCTGAACGTGTTCAACTCAGCATCATAGTTGTTGAAGATCCGTTGCTATAACAATGAGAAAACAGTTACTCTCAATCATTGTTATACAGTGTCATAGTATTATTACACAGCATCAAAGTTCAATTGTATCACAACTTTGACAACAATATTATGGTGATATGTATCACTCCCCCTTAGTTAATACTTCATCTCACATGAAAACCACCCCCCCTTACATAATGATCCGTAAACCATATGTATTTGTAGTGTGAACTACACATTAATTCTCCCCCTTTTTTTCAATATAAATTGGCAAAGGTACGAAAACCAGTGGGATCCTAATGAAATTTTCATAGAGATACTTCATGACCAAAAGAGAACATATCAAATTTGTTTTGATGATTTCACATAGTCAAAACTAGTGTATTCATCAAGGAGTTTATAAAGATACACGAAAACTCCTACAATATTCCACAGCCGCACTCCCCAAAAATATTTGGCAATTAAGCACAAGTTCAAAAAGAACTATCCCCCATAAAATGTCATTCCCGAAAGAACAACAAGAGTGACCTTACTTTTATAAGTAAAATAGGATTTCTTTGGACATTAACAAAATACATGAAACATGAATTTGTATCCAAAAAACTCAATTAAATTAACCACAAGAGAACCCATGATCAATTTAATTGGAAATGCTCAACATAAGAGAACTTACGGAGCCACACAGTACTTTCACATAAAAGTGGATCAAGGAAAGATCAATACTGCGGAATTTTTCAAAGATTCATTCTATTTTTCATCAATATTTGCATAATGATATCATAGACTTAATCTTTGTTATCAAAAGTTCATTCTATTTCCCATCAATATTTGCATAAAGACATATTATAGACTTAACTTTTGACGTATATGGGACAATCATAGTTCACGTACGTAAACACACATATCCCATAACAATTTTTTGCAATATATAAAACCAATAAAGATTAATACTGCAAAATCATTTTCCATTTGAAGGTAGAATCAATCTTTTTCGCACGAATTTACACCAAGAATAGCTACCAAAGGCGCATAAAAGATTTTCTTAACAAAGAAGAACATACAAAGTCATTAATGACCATGCACCATAGTTCACATAAGGTGATTGTGAACATTCAAGAATCCCATAGCAATGCGTACTACTTCCCATCCTTGAATTTCCTTCTTTGTGATTCACCAACAACATTCTTGTAAAATCTACAAATGAGCTTAAAATAGAATTACTCTAAGAATCCAAGTGCCCAAGTCCAAGAGAAGTGGAACAAGTGCGACGAAACGGAGCAAAACACTCAAAAACAAGAGACGAGACAAAGACCAATCTTAACTCATCCAAATTCAAGAATTCTCATCTCCAGTTTTATTTGAAGAGAATTCAAAAAGGAAGAGAATGCAAAAAGAATGAGGTCATTCCGAGTTCGGACGAAGAAGTTACAGCCAAAACAAGTTTACCGAATATCGACGTCTACAGGCCAGTATGCATACGGGTTTGCAAACGAATTTTTGTGACCAGGAGCAGTATGCAAATGGGTTTGCGTACTAAAATCCCTGGATTTTGATTTTAAATGATGGTATGCATACCTGGTATGTGTACCAAGAAGTCCAAACATCCCGAACTACTATTTTCAAACCTAAACATTTAAGAACCTTAAACACATATCAAGTTAGGTAGAAATGAACGATAAGAAAGGTACGTGGATCATTATAAGTACTCTAAGCAAATAAATAAAAAAACAAATCTTTCCCAAGTTTATAGACATAACTTTTTAGATGAATCCAGTCCAATTCTACAGCCTTACTAAACATAATCTGTGCGCCCCAATTCTCGTGCTTCCCTCACCGTATACATAACACAGGGCATTCCTTGGTGAGGATGCACTTACAACACAATCAATTTTTGTTGAGGTGAACAATGCCCTGCTCACCACAAGTGACTGAAACAGACTTTTCCGTAACTATGGATTTTTCACCATCTATAGTTTTTGGCTTATTCTGTTTCACTTTTGGATTATCATGAAAGAGATCACTTTTAGAACCTTTCACATCCAAATCCATTTTTCCAAATAACCTTTTAAGTTCCAACATCATGGATACTACCTTCTCCATAGTCATGAAATTTTCTTGGAGATCATTCCTTTTCACACTCAAAGCATCATTGGCTTTCTTTGGTACCCGCTTCTGAGTGCATTTAGGAACAATATGAACCTTTTTCCCTTTACTCTCTTCTAGATTTCTCGGAAGGGAATTGGATTGACTATTCTTTTGCAAGTTAGTCTTTCTCCAATTGGGAGCATCGGATCTTGTCTTCGTCTTTACGAAGTTATCCTTTTGATAACCATTACGATTATGAAAAGGATTCGTATGACATTTATAAGCAAATCTAGGTTTATCACAGCACTGATTCCTTTGCCTAAGGGTTGGACAGTTACAACCTGTAACGTTAAGGGGATTAGTCTTAACATATGATCTTGGTTTCACAACTTCTTGTGATGCCCAAACAAGAACATCATGAAGTTTCTCATTTCTTATACGGAAACGACATCTCCTTTTGAGGTGACCTTTATTTCCGCAATAGTGGCAAACATAAGGAATGTTCTTACCTCGATCCGTATGTGCTGACTTTGGAGGTTGATATACTTTGCTCTTTCGAACCTTAACTGCCGGTGAAGGTATTTCACTTTTGCCATCAGTGGAAACCTTTTGTTCAGATGAATCACTATCCTTGAATTTTTTTTACCTATTTGCTAATACTTGGAGCATATATTCCCTTATAGCCCAATCCTCGTGTGTCACGATGATTTTTACTTGCTCCTAGCATAGTGGTTAATTTGCTTGAACTAGTGTTGAACTTTTTCAAGTCATCTTCCAACATCTTGATTTTATCAAGAGCAGCAGCTAAATCAGACTCAAGGCGTTTTTCTCGAGCGAGATAAGCGCTTTCTCTGTCATCAAAACTTGCTTGCTGAGAGTTAATCCTTGCTTCAGTTTCTGCAAGTTTCTCTTCCAACAAGAAGTATTTTTGATAAACGCTATCACATTCAAGTGACTTTGTACTCAGGTTTTCCTCAGAGTCTTTGAGGATCGATTTGCAAGAGCGATTCCAAACATAAAGACCTCCGTAAATCCTTTTCAATTTCTTATTTTTTCGACAGAGATAAGTCAGAAGAGGTGTGACATGAGAAGTTGTCATCATCTTGTTTTCCAACGAATTCAAAACCTTCACATACTCTGAGAATTCCTCATAAACATCTCTATCAATATCTGAATCACCTTCATCAGAAAGTTCATCCAACTATTCTTCTAGGCATGTCCCCCAGTTATCAACAGTTTCTACATCAAGAGAATGTTTAGATATTGACTTAGATGTGACAGTTCTCTCAGGTGAATCCAAGCTTTGAAAATCATTTGGTAATTTCTGAACTAGTACGTTTTTAGAGATAGACTCGTCCATATAGTCAGATTGCTACAAACACAAACTTATGAGGTCTTAGCGTGTTTTCCTGCTCTGATACTAATTGAAAAGGCGGGGATCTAAAAACCACACCAATATTTCTCTTAGAAATCTGTATGGACTAACTCCAATATACTTTCAAGAAAATCAACTAGACAGTCAAACTCAATCTTAAGAAAAGTATATCAAAGAGTTGTATCTCAATTTCTCAATTCAATCCGCAATCAAACAAATAGGAATTTGCGGGCCCGATTGAATATAAGAAATAACTTGAACGGTACCAAAGACCAATGTTCAAGTGTCAATCAATTTATATCAACAACCAAAGGTTTGATTATCTAATTGATTGATCTTACGCACAACCTGTGATATTTCTATTATATAAACAAATATAATGCGGAAAAGAAATAACACAGACACCAGAAATTTTGCTAACGAGGAAACTGCAAATGCAGAAAAACCCCAGGACCTAGTCAAGATTTGAACACCACACTTTATTAAGATGCTACAGAAACTAGCCTACTCCAAGTTAACTTCGGACTAAAATGCATTTGAGCCTTATCCAATATCACACTGATACAGGTACAGTCGCGTTCTTTATGACTCTAGAACCACTCCGAATTCTGCTCACTTGATTCTCTTAGCTGATCTCACCAACAACTAAGAGTTGCTACAACCCAAAGTCGAAGACTTGATAAACCAATTTGTCTCACACAGAAAAGTCTATTGTATAGATAAATCTGTCTCCCACAGATATACCTATGAGTTTTGTTCCGTCTTTTGATAAATCAAGGTGAACAGGAACCAATTGATATACCGTACTTATATTCCCGCAAAACAGCCTAGAAATATCAATCACCTCACAATAATCTTAATCGTATGGTAGCGAAACAAGATATTGTGGAATCACAAACGATGAGACGAAGATGTTTGTGACTACTTTTTATCTTGCCTATCGGAGATTAAATCTCGAGCAAATCTTAGAGAAGATAGTACTCAATCACGATAGAAAATAGCAAGATCAGAACATGCAAACACAGAGAAAATAGTTGGGTCTGGCTTCATAATCCCAATGAAGTCTTCAAGTCGTTAACCTACAGGGTTTCGTGAAAAACCTAAGGTTAAAGGAGAATCGACTTTAGTCGCACCTAGTATCACACAAGAGGTGTGGGGATTAGGTTTACCAGTTGCTAGAGTTCTCCTTTATATAGTTTTCAAATCAGGGTTTTATAGCTTTGAAACAAAGCAATCAATATTCACCATTAGATGAAACCTGATCTAAGAGCCAAGCTAAGTTTGTTTGATACCAAAGCATTATCTCTCAATCGTTAGATGGTCATAGCTTGTTACACACAAATGAAATGTACCTTCATTTAGATATGGGTAACCGTACCTCAATGTGTACACCTTGTTGGATCAACAATAGTTAACCGAAGTTAGCCATATGAATACTTTCTTATCAACCTTATTCATCTTATCAACAACTAGTTAAAATGACTCAAATGAAACTAGTTATAGAGTTTTTCAATTGTTTATATTCTCATAGAAGTATACAAGACACAATTGAAGCAAAATCGGTTTTGATTCACTCGAATCAAGTCATGAACATTATAGCCACGGTTTTTAAAAGATTGCATTCCTTATTATATAAATGTATTAGTTCATGAACAAACCAATTCTAGAACTTAACCCACTCAAGTATGCAAACAGGTACGCATACTTAAGTAGCCGGACTTGGACTGTGTCCGACAGTATGCGAACGGGTACGCATACTATCACACATCCAAAACAACAGTTGAATTAGTACGCATACGGGTTCGCAAAAAAAAGTTCCCGGACTTAAACTGAGTTCGCCAGTACGCGTACGGGTACATATACCAAGGCTCCCGGACTTTACCTGACCTTCCTAATACGTATACGGGTATGCATATTATACCGGTCTTGGATCAACATATATACAAGTACGCATACTATGTCTATAATACAATTATAGTTTAGTGTTCTAAACTCTATTTCAATCATTGAAACATTCTTAGAGGATGCCAATAGTTGTTTTCACTAACTATTAGCATCAAAGCGATTTTAAAGTTATTGAAATAATCAATACGAAACATTATGAGTTTATATCAAATGACTGTATCACACAAATCATGTAAGACGTTACTTGGCGATTTTCACATGATCATCTTTTGACTTGCGTCAAGAATATAAGATGAACTTGGTTGAATCAAAAGCTTACCAACACATATTTCGAGAAATGTGTAAGCAAGTTAAACTCAACTCGAAATATCAAATGTGTATAATTGAATACTATATAGTAATACGACTTTTGTCTCAAGAAGGAGATAGAGTAGAAATTAACTTTCTAAGTGATAGATGAGTTTCAGTCTCCACATACCTTTTGTCAATGAAGTTCCACAATATCTCTTTAGTAGTTCTCCGTCTTCAATTGATGAATGCCGTGAAGTCTAAAGCTCAAGTACACAATTTATCCTAGTCCGAGACATTACTATAAGTAGACTAGAAATCAAGACTTATAGTTTTGATCACTAAACTTGACAAACAAGCTTGAGATAGCAACGCTTACGAGTTCGAACGAGCAGTGCTCTAACAGACATGACAACTTTAAACCTCGAGGAACATTTTGGGACACAAAGCCATTTCGAATAAAACGACAAGTTTCCAGGTCACAAACTCGTATATCATAATAACCAATTTCGGGTAATGATTTAGATTTTGAGTTAGCCAGCATATTTTAGATTATGATCAAGTGTTTGTCCACGAGGTAGATTTTGAGTTAAGCCTAATTTAGTTTTCAGAAGCAAATATTTGGTAATAAAACATAGTTAAAGTCGTGTGAAATGGGTGTTGCATCACAATGTAGACCAAAGATCACAAGGTGTGAACCTTTGACAATGAGGCATATTTAGCACACAACCCTTAGGCATGCATGAGAATCTGTCTTATATCAACGTTGGTAAAATTTAATTATCTCGTCACCTAATATATTTTGAGTCTCAATGCAGATTTAAGAAAACAAATTAGATTGTAAGCCATCGTCGAGATTTTGGCTCAACTAGGAGATATAGGGTATTACGGTAAAATATAGATCACCAAACAAATTTTACGTCAAATTGATAAATATAGGTTACGATGACAAATTTTGGGTTGCAATATAGATTTAACTATATTAAATATTTTGCGTCACAGGTCAACCGTGGTCAATGGTTCCTTTCAACACTTTAAAAAAAAGCTCTCTAGCATTCAATCCTCGGATTGCTCGAGAAACAACATAACACTTCCGTGCTCGGTCTATGTCTGCTCTTGTGCAATGCAAAATATACATAAAACTCCAGTAATACTGGAATGTACTCAAGTTGTGCATGAATGCATGCATTATTCTTCAGTAACTTAATACTATGATTTAAAGGTGTTATAGTATTTCTCGGTTAAACCCACCAAGCGTTGGTATGTCAAGTTTTGCTGTCAAGTTTAGTTCCAAAACTCGGAGTCGCTTGATTTGATTACTAAAGTCACTTCGTTAGGTTGGACTAGGAACAAAGAAATGTTGAGACTTGCTCTAGTTACTATTATAGACATAACTCTAATTTCCAATTCGTTATTATTTAGTGCGTTGAACTTCCGGATAAACCCATACCTTCGAATTGTGTTTAACTACATAGTTTAAGGGAATATATTTGTGAAACTTGTTTCGTAGTTGAAAAGGTGATTCAAGCATATCTATTTTAACAGATCACGTGTAAGGATCTCAACTAGAACCGATCATGGGGATCTAAGTATGGATATATCCTAGGAAAGGATCTAAGTTAAGACCACTCTCTTACATTTTCAATATGTCTATTATCTTACGACAAAATGAGTTGAGAGAAGAAGTCTTCACAACGGTGAAACAACTCAAGATAGTGGACTCAGGCTTGGGATTCACGTGCATAGACGAGATTGGTTGTAGGCGAGGGGAGACTGAAAGAATTGAGTAAAGAAAAAATGCTTACTTGGTCTCAACTATACGAAGATGCGGTAGTCAATTTATATGGCGACTTAATTATGAGGGTATCAAAAGTGGACTTGGTCCCGAGGTTTTTCTTCCAGGCAATTTTCCTCGTTAACAAAATATTATGTGTCGTGTCGTTAATTTACTTTCCGCATTATAATTATTATTATAATTATAATCATGTAATTGCACTTGTAAGTTAATCCACTTTGTACGATCTCATAGTTAGTTTGGTTTAGAACTTTAACTATATACCAAGTTACACCTTGATGAAACAATCTTTTGGCTGTTATTGTTTCTGTAAGATTATACAAGGTATGTCTGTATTGGCTGACATTGAAAAGACTGTGATATATTTTGTACCTTCCTCATGTGAAAATGTGTGCGGGATGGTTTGTCATCAAAATAACCATACTTCTTGAGAAATTTCTCAATATAGTGAGATTGGGTTAAAGACAACTCATTTCCCTTTCTTAAAATTTTAATTCTTAAGATCACATCAACATTTCCAAAATCTTCCATATCAAAGTTAGAGCTGAGAAACTTCTTAGTTTCTTCCATATATAAGCAGAGAATTAAACATCCAAAACTATCATGCTTACTGTAGATTCATTTATCTTCATCATTAAAGATAAAACCATATGACCATGCTATTTTGGCAAACTTCTCATGCCATTGCATTAGACCTCACTTCAATCCATAATGATATTTCACTAACTTGCAAACCTTCTTTTCTTGGACTGTATTATGAAACCTTTGGGTTATTCTGTATGTATCCTTTCTTATAAATCACCATTTGGGAAAAGAAATGTTGATATCCATTTGATGTATAACTAACTTGTGAATAGATGCAACAACTAAAAGATGAAATGCGAGCAACATGAGCATGTCATTTTCTTCTCTTCAAATACCACGGGTGCACTCCATTATAAATAGAAGTAGAATGGAGAATCCATCGCAATCCTCCCATCTCAAGAAAACCAAGGTATTTAGATAAGCAATATTAATTTTAAAGCCTTTACGAGGAGTTTAATAGTATATATATTTTCTACTAGCATCAGATATTGTTATTATTTCTTTGTTATCTTCCTTTAATTTATCTGAACAAGCACAAGAGTCCTTTTTCAGCATAGCCAATGTAAACAATAATGTTCAGTAACGGGTGTCACAGAAGTGTCTATTTCAACATATTTCAATTGGTCAGGCATTAAAACTTCACAACTCCATCTAGTGTCCCTAAGGATATGAAACTTTGGATCAGAATATTCAACCACTTCATATTCTAATATAATTAAGTCATACGCCAAGAAAGCATTAGAGTTATTAAACATCCAGGCACATGTGCCCATATACAACCATCTAACAACAAACCAAATCACAAACAAAATATTTAGATTCAGAAGATATAAGCAACATCCCATAAAATAGTGTCTAATGTGAATAAACGAACTGCAACAACCATAATTTACTTTTAATAATGGCAATCGATAAAAAAGTAGCTTTTTTTCTTAATTACAAAAATCAACACAAAATTATCTTTGATTGTTATTTTTATATCTTCGTCATACAACTGTAGCATAATATACTATTCACATTTAAAGGAGATGGAACCTCTTGGAATAACGGTCCTAGTTTTATATTGTGAATGCAAACATATGAATAAAGGATCATGAAGTAAGTTGTACCATAGTTAGCATAACACCTAAATCGATATAATTCTTCACTTAGAATCTACACGATTACATTGTACAATATGATGTCATGAAGAAGATGAACATTATGCCCACCATTATCATCCTTGGATCTTTTGGAAAAATCGTTCAACATACTCATTATTCGATTAAGAAAAAACAGAAGGTTAAGGAGTTAAAATATTAAAACTTACAATTATATTTCAATGTAAAAACGTTAAAAAAAATGTTTTTTTTTCTTTCATTGTTACCGGTCTAGAACCTGCACGAACTAGCGCTGATGAATATTTTGCTCCTATTCAAAACAACGAAGATATTTCAGTTCCTACCAAAGATATCGAACATAGGAGGAGTAAGAGAGCAAGAATAAAGAAAGGTTATGCCACAAAATTTTATAACATATCTTGTAGGGGAAATTAGAATGAAATTGTTAATATTAGTAAGTACTTATGCATGTTGATAATAATCCTAAAATTTAATCCGAAGAGTTGGCTCATTATAAAACCTCGTTTGCATTAAAAAAATGTAACTACGATGGTGCAAAAATAACACGATCGCCCTCACCCCTTGTGCAAATAACTAAACAACAAACTTTTTTAACTCGTCGTGTATGTATATATGGCATACCAGGTTAATTTTTCGACTTCTTTTTTCCATGTCTTTGATCCACAACAACACTTCTGACTAGTTTCTTATTTGTACCTAAAATGTTTTACGCTTTCTCAAAATTATACCTACAACAGTCCTTCCTTGCAAATCGTTTTACCAATAATACAAACCAAAAAAAAATATATATACTATTAATATCTCAAAACCACCAAATAAAAGGAATAAAGAAAAAAAAATCGTCCATGCAGAACCATTGTGAGTTAAGAAAAGAAAACATACTAATTCATAATAAACCTTTATTGGTGCTCCAATTTTGGTTCAACCTGGAAAAAAATATACTCTTGTCCTACAATTTTGGTATTTGCACAAATATTAAGAAAACTTAATATAATAAGGCCATGTTTTTTTAGTTTTTAAAAATACTTTTCTAATTTTAAAAATGGTAAAAATATATTACAATGTAAAACATTGAGGTTGACATGTGTTTCAGAAAACATGTTTTGCTTATTCTGTTTTAGAAAAAAAAACAACAACAGAGTTTTCTTTTCTTTTTTCTTCTTATTTCAAAAATGAAATCGTTTGAGAGAGGGTTCTTCGATTGTAAGTGATTTTTTTTTGAATCTCGTACTACCTTTAAAAGGGTTTTGATTCAAATTATATCCATTATTGTTTTATTATTATAAGGGTAAATGCATGTTTGGATTTATAAAATTTCAATATTAAACCAAAATTTATATTTAAATCGTTTCAAAGGTATCATGGTTATGCTTTCTCTATCCCCTTTTTTTTTTGATAACAAGGAAGAAAGTTACATAGACGCAGCAAGCTGCGGTTCATCAATCCATTGAACATGATGAATTTTAGATCGATCTAGCCTGGCTAGGCTAATTAGGACTAAAATTTCGCAAATGTTTAGGTTTATAAGATGATAAAGAAGAAGAAGATGATCAAAATAAAGTAGACCTTTACTAAGAAGTTTGAATAACCAAATACATCTTCTCCCTTATTCACTTCTACTGCTCCAGCTACTCCACCTGATCTTGGTCTTGATCAAAACCTGGAGGGACAGCCTCCTCAACCAGCTCTTGCCGGAGACCACCAATAGCTTCTCCTTCATCGATATCATCATCACGTCGGCGATAGTTGTCCACCGAGCGGTTAGTATCAGCCCTGATCAAATTAACAAGCCTTAGATCTGCACAGCAAGGAAGAAAGAGAAGAAAAAAAGAGTTAGAAAAAATACTATCTCTATAGAAAATGCGAATCGGTATGCGAATCGGATCGAGTTTGTTTATACCATCACACCTCCGTTACTATTAAAGAGGTGATAGGATAAAAGGAAAAGGTAATGCTAATTTTTTCTACAAACGGAAAGACCATCAGTTATAAAACCTTGCAAAGTAAGTATAGATTCCACTGCTTACGAATTTCCATATCATCGTTAGAAAAACTAGGCATATGTTATTGCAAAAAGTTTAAAGTCGTGAGTGCTCATCACATTACCGTCATCTGTACTGAAATGTTTCTTTTCTTTTTTCTTCTTCTTTCTAAATGAAATTGTTTGAGAGAGGGTTCTTTGATTACAAGTGAATTTTTTTGAATCTCATAATACCTTTAAAAGGGCTTTGATTCAAATTATCTCCATTATTGTTTTCTTATTATAAGGGGAAATGCATTATTTGGATTTATAAAATTTCAATATTAAATCAAAATCGAAATTTAAATCATTTCAAAAGTATCATAGTTATGCTTTCCCTATCCATCTTCATATTTTTTTTTTATTTTTTTTTTTATAATAAGTAAGAAAGTTACATAGACGCTGCAAGCTGCGCGCGGTTCATCAATCCATTGAACATGATGAGTTTTAAATTGATCCGTCCTGGCTAGGCTAATCAGATCTCTAGAGTCATTGGATTTGAAAACCTTACAAAATATTTTAGTAAAGGTATTCATGTGACTTAAAGTTATCTCCACTATGTCGTTAGCTTGCCAAACAGTAGATATGTCGCCACCCTTCAAAACTTTTGTGAGCTTTTTATTTGCACCCTCTATGTTGATGCTGCTGCACTTCAGAATAATAGCCCATTGTAATGCTCTTAGCGCAGCTAGGGCATATCATTCATCTCTTGAGTGAGTTATGGCTGAGAGGCTCTTCCTTTCAATTGTGATGCCTGTTGAGTTGGTGATGTGATACCTGTTGAGTTGGTGATGCGATGCCAATACCTGTTAATTCAGTAGAGTTATTATAAGAAGACAGGTAACCAAAGGTGAGGAAATTGTTATCATCCAGGTTGACATTCTTTTTCTTGTCATGGAGTTTCTTATCCTGGCTAGTTTTATATGAATCCAGAGGATTTATAATCTGATTTCCTATGTTCAAAGGATCCAGAACTTTTCCTTAGAATACTCTATCACACCTAGCCTTCCATACAAACCAACAAATGGTTGCATAAACTTCAGCCCAGGATCCCCAGTACATAAGGGCAGTTAGTTTGCTTGAACCAGTTGGAGCGCCAACTATTAGTGGTGATATCATTCTGGATGGCTCTGTCTAGACTTATATTACTTCTAGCCCAGACAGCCCTGGTGAAGTCACATTTTATGAACAGAAGCACAAACTTTAGACAACCTCTTCATTCTTTCATTGTTAATGGTTATTCATCCTCATGTAAGATGATCCTAACCTTAAATATAAGAAGTAGAATAAAAAATCCCCAAATTTTATTATGAAAAGAAAAAACATAAGTTTGAATTTTTTTCAATTGTTTTTACTAGTGCTCTTATGAAACTGAAGATCAATATATATTTTTTTAGTGTAATCATAGGGTTGATATTTTTCTGATTTTTCATTCCCCTAACCTATCTTCGTATAGATTCATCATTTGTAAGTGATGTGTTTTGAAGTTTGTTGCAGTAGTGGTAAATAGGATTCGAACTCTAAGACTTGTGAAGATTCGAGTTTTTAAATTTAATAAAAATATACAATAATATTACAAATGGTGCAAGAGGTACTGGAACTAAGGATTCGGCCAATCTTCATAACATAAGGTTCAATTATTTATTCTCAACAATTTTAGCTCAAGAAATGTAAACATGGACTCTTATTTTTGCCAAGGTAGACTCTAAAAACATTAGTTATAAATCGTAAGCATGGGACATCAAACATCTAAGCAAGCATGACCCATCTAATAAAATAATAACTAATAAATCAAAATCATATTTCAATTAATATTAGTGCAAAAGTCATAAAAAGGAATAAAATAAATTTACCCATGTATGAAGTTCGGCCTCCTCTTTCGTCCCAGTGTTGGGGTTTAACTCATCATGTCGAAAACACACTCAAAATATGTATTCATGGCTCAAAAAGTGTTTACAAGAAGAGAAAATAATGAAACAGGAAATCTGCAACAGCACAGGTGCGTTACAGACCGACTGTTTCCACTCTCAACTGTTATGATGAAGATAATGGTTACAAATCTGAAGATAAATGTTGCAGAAGAGGATGAAGAAACTGTTACAATGAAGATAAATGTTGCAAACCAGTTGAAGAAACTGTTATAACTAGTTGAAGAAACCGTTACGACGGATGAAGAAACCGTCGTTGTTTCCCTGTTCTTCACGAGCAGCAGCAGCAACAACAACAGAGTTCTGAAAACTCTTGATTCACGCCTCCTGAGCTCTCCTCTCGACCCCAAACTCTCGACACCGCTTCCTTGTACCTCTATAAATCTATTTATACTCCTAAGCCTCAATTAATCACGCAATATCTCCCAAATAATCTTCATTTATCACTATTATTCTCTATGGCCAAAATTTCCATTTTTTGATCTTCCACGCGTTCTCAGCTATCAACCTTCCTTATTTATCTTCTTCTAGCATCTCTGTAGTGCAACACACTCGAAACTCATGTATTACACGCCTCAAACTCGTGTCAAATTCACTTGAACCCGTGAAAACTTGTGTCCACTGTTTTGGATTGAAACACGTTATTAAGCCAATTTATATCGGAAACAACACCCATACTAGCTTCTTATATCCTCTAGGAACAATCCTAACAAATTCCAGCCCTTTAGTCTACCCAAAATTACTCCAAAAATCCGACTGAAAATCTGCCAGTGAAAGGGAATATTTTCCCGTTAAAAATATTTTTTGAATTTGGGAAGAAAGTCACCCCTTATCCATGGTCGCCCCTTATCCGTTGCTGGAGTCCGAATAACACTTGTCCCTTGGGGTGCTTTTAGTAATTTTTATGTGGTGTTTTCAACACTTTTTTCGGGGTTCCTCCGGTGCATTTCTGGGGTGCCTTTAGTACTTTATCCTGGGGGTGTAAAACACCACTATTCGAGCAAATTTTTCCGCAAGAGCTTATTCCCTAGAAAAGACTTAAAACAACTTTATTAGAAATAAAATGAGTCCTAGATAATGTAGTTATGGGTGAAAATGCGTCACACTTACGTGCTTATCAGTAAGCAGGTCTTATCGTCGTGCGTATAACTTTCCGGTCATTCTCCCCCAGAGAATACAAAAACTAGTTCATTTAATAAATGTACTGTTGATGGTAGTTTTTAGTATAGGGAGAAAACTTTAGAAGTCTGTCTACCTGACCCGGCATCAGAAGTAGTAGACCTTGATATGTCTATATTCCGCAAGGAATTTGAAGAATATATCAGAATCTGATGAGTGCCTATGTCTCTCTTCATATTATACTGAAACTCAAGCTCCTAGATGAATTGTTCACTAGTATAGAGCCTAATGAGTATTTAAGCTCCTAGTTGCATTACTCACTAATGCCGGAGCCTGCCGAGTATTCATTCTATGCTATGTTCCCCAGCCGAACTCTTGATGTTGAGATGACATGACAAGTAATGTTCACTTGCAACAGAGTAGCATGAATTTTCCGAAGTTTCAGGATTAAGATATGAGTGGAAATACTCAATTAGAGGCACGCAAAGTTATGCTGCCCTCTGAAACATAATTAGTGATTTTGTATGAACACACAAAATTCACCAGGAATTGATTGATTTTGCGTCAGCTCACAAAATTCAATCTTTCTAACCTAATTTTATTAATTTACAAAATTATGTTTTTTGCGCCCTGCGCAATATTTCAAACCCTATTGGTCGAAACTAAACCTATGCAAACTAGGAAATTGATCCATCATGTAGCTAGTAGGAGCAAGATCCTATAAAAAATCAGAAAACAAGAAATAAAGAGGAACTGCGGCAAGTAAGAGCAGCGGAAAAAGGAGGCGTGGTCGCGACACTTAGCCGACCGATTTGCTTCAGCAGGCGCCACCTGTAGCCGGCTGGCCACACTACATGTTGCTGCTTGCCGGCCCCCTTTCCCATCGACCAATTAGATTGCTTCAAAAGAGCCAACACACTTTTAATTAAAGTTGGAAATTGGTTGGTCGACACGCCTAATTCCTTAAGGAACCGAATAAAGGCTTCCCAAGTCAGTCTAAAAAACGATCACAGCCTCACGTTTTCTCCGGCTGATTTATCAAGCTTGGCCGCTTCCTGACTCGATCGTACAAGCACCACCATGCACACCGGCGGGCCCACTAATGCCTTGGCCAACCGGAATCCTTCCAACCTGCAAGCGGAGCCACTAAACGATTACCCAAAGTGAGTTGGCTGCGCGGGTTACAAAACCCTAATATATGTTAACAGCAACACATCACTGTCGCAAAACAATCTCGGTCGTCCAACTTCGCCAGCCGAATTGACCAGCCTAGATTCAATCTTAATCAACGGGCAAGGTGCGGATACACTCACCAGCGGCCCGACTATAGCACTGGAGGATGTAATAGAGTCAACAGTACGGAGGAAAGATGGTGATATCTTTATTATGGTAGACCCACCGACCATATAAGATAGAATCACGTAAACCACACTTGGGGACTGAGGCTCAACACGGAATCCCTTCACTATTAAGGACTTCTTCAACTCAGAAAAGAAGGTCAACCAAGAAATCGTGATAGGGTCACCACTCTTCAAATATGTAGCGTGAGGATATCATCACCTCCCTGTATGAAAGGCGATTGACCAACAAGCAGTATTTGGCTCAACTATCCATAATCGTTGTTATCAGTGAAGAATCAAAAAGGAAAGTCGCGACTCAGCAAGCCACACATACCAACTGCACCATGCCCGCCACATAACCTACTCAGAACTCAGTGACGCCTACCCAAGGCCTGCACGAAGCTTCGCATCAACAACCACATCGCCGACAAAGTCAGATTCAGTGTTTCTAGATTTCCAATTTCCTATGGAAGGGGTGCATGGGCTTCCAAAAGTTTGGATACAATACAGATCTATCAAGTGCGACTCTCACCCATTGATCAACAAGTGACAAATCCAAAAGATTACCGCCTTCGTCAGTTCGTCAACCACTTTACCAGCAAATGCAATGGAAGTACATCTTTCAGGAGAAAATAGGCTCAGGATAATTACACCTGGGGACTGCCAACACAGGAGGCCTTCACGTCCCTCAACCAGGTTATTTCTGATATCAGCATCATCACTGTCAAAGCTTTACGAGCAACAGGAATTTCTCAACAAGAAGACGTACACGTGCATCAAAGACTCCAAAAGTACGTCGCAGAGATATTTTCACATATCCGGCCACACCATCGGATATAGCACGCATATACAACTCCTTGCAAGAACGCATTTCATTCCCAAGCTGGCTCAAAAAGTACTGTTCTAGTAACCAAACAGAAGTGTAATTGGGGACTGCTCATCGCATCCCATTCCATACAACAATCCAAGATTCAGAAGATGATTCAAAGAATGTAGCTTGGAACGAATTCCTTAAAGACATGATAGCAGCACGTCGGCAACGGAACGCCTCTCAGCTCGTCTACTTCACTCAAAGGCTCCGGAATATTTTCCCATACCAGCATTCTAAGCATATCATCATCGTAATCAGAAAGGCAAGAATAGGCCTATGAGCTAAAGAGTCAGAATAAATACAATTTTGTGCCAGTCAATGCTCAGGAGTTTAAAGAACATTTTAATTGCGACTCAGCAGTCCAGACACCAAACAATTTAAAGAACATTTCAATTGCACGACCTCTTGTAATTGAGCGCAATGGAGTTTAGCAAATTTTGAAATCCACTGGAGAGGCTAGATGCTCATTTTCTGGAGACAGAACCTTATTACACATTCCGGAGAGGATCGATGGAGTTCACTCAGGATTTTATGAAATTTCAAAACCGTGGAAGTTATACGTACAACTAAAGTTCATACTTGCAAAAAGAAGAAAGAACAAGATGTACTTACCTTGCTGCCGACAATTGGAACGCTCGTGGTGGAACTGCTGATAGTGAAGAAGAGGAGCCGACTGCTGTAGATGAAAGAACGGAGCCAGACGAGCAATAAAAAACGTAAGAGGGTTGATACTCCTTTTTATAAGAAAAGAGTTTCCATAAGAAGGATTCCTTTTTGCTCCATGAACGGGAATAGATGGCTGGGCCCATAACACTCATTCCCCATAGCCGAGCTAGCAACACGCTACTACGAAGACCACTGTCCGCGCGGTCCCGTTGCTGAAGGACGATTAGAATTTTCCTGGTAATATCTACCTGCTTTATCTTTTCAATTTTAATTTCGTCTGTCACCATCTAATGCTTATCCCGCAACAATGTCACTGTTACGTGCTAAGCAGGGGACTTAATGTTGATGGTGGTTTTTAGTATAGGGCGAAAACTGTAAAAGTTTGTCTACCAGACCCGGCATCAGAAGTAGTAGACCTTGATATGTCTATATTCTGCAAGGAATTTGAAGAATATATCAGAATCTGATGAGTGCCTATGTCTCTCTTCATATTATATTGAAACTTAAGCTCCTAGATGAATTGTTCACTAGTATAGAGCCTAATGAGTATTTAAGCTCCTAGTTGCATTACTCACTAATGCCGGAGCCTGTCGAGTATTCATTCTATGCTATGTTCCCCGGACGAACTCTTGATGTTGACATGACATGACAATTAATGTTCACTCGCAACTGAGTAGCATGAATTTCCCGAAGTGTCAGGATTAAGATATGTGTGGAAATACTCAATTAGAGGCACGCAAAGTTATGCTTCCCTCTGAAACATAATTAGTGATTTTGTATGAACACAAAAAATTCACCAGAAATTGATTGATTTTGTGTCAGCTCACAAAATTCAATCTTTCTAATCTAATTTTATTAATTTACAGAATTAGGTTTTTTGCGCCCTGCGCGATATTTCGAACCCTATTGGTCGAAACTAAACCTATGCAAACTAGGAAATTGATCCATCATGGAGCTAGCAGGAGCAAGATCATACCAAAAATCAGAAAACAAGAAAAAATGAGGAACTGCAACAAGTAAGAGAAGCAGCAAAAGGAAGCGTGGCCACGCCACTTAGCCAACCGATTTGCTTCAGCAGGCGCCACCTGTGGCCGGCTGGCCACACTCCATGTTGCTGCTTACCAACCCCCTTTCCCATCGACCAATCAGATTGCTTCAAAAGCGCCAATCACACTTTTAATTAAAGTTGGAAATTGGTTGGTCGACACGCCTAATTCCTTAAGGAACCGAATATAGGCTTCCCATGTCAGTCTCAAAAACGATCACAGCCGCACGTTTTGTCCGGCTGATTTATCAAGCTTAGCCGCTTCCTGACGCGATCGGACAAGCACCACCATGCATACCGGCGGGCCCACTAATGCCCTGGCCAATCGGAATCCTTCCAACCTTCAAGTGGAGCCACTAAACAATTACCCAAAGTGAGTTGGCTGCGAGGGTTACAAAACCCTAATTTATGTTAACGGCAGCACATCACTGTCGCAAAACAATCTCGGCCGTCCAACTTCGCCAGCCGAATTGACCGGCCTAGATTCAATCTTAATCAACTGACAAGGTGCGGATACACTCACCAGTGGCCCGACTATAGCACTGGCCTGTCGAATAGTCTATAGCATGCCGCCAACACCAAAAACTGTTGGCCCAAAATGGGTTGGCCACACAGCTTTTAAAACCTAAATTAAATCATTGGCGGCCATTAACTGCCGCAAATCATCTCGTCCGCCCAACTTCTTCAGTCGAATCGGCCGGCCTAACTCCAATTTTAAGCAGCAACCAAGATGTGGCCATGATCACCGGCCACCTCCCTTCAATTAAGAACAATCGGTCACGCCGCGGCCTGCCCATATGGCTCCTAAACGATCACCCAAAGATGGCTGGCCGTGCTTCTTGTAGGAGTCTTAAATAAATTAGCGGCAACCAATAACTTCCGCAAATTATCTCATCCATCCAATTTGGCTAGCCAATTCAACCGGTCTAGATTTAACTTGGGCCAATCAACAGGATGTCAAGATGGCTACCAACTATCACTCTCCTATGGGGACCGACCGGCCTACCTTTGGCATACATAAATAGCTCCCAGCAGCTTCCTGAATATGGCCGGTCATGCTCTTTTTAAGACACTAGGTTCCGCGACCAACCACGACAGGCTCAATACAACGATGCTTCACATGCATCGATTATTTTGAGTTGCTTGCTTAAAAGCGATGCTTTACATGCATCGAATACATGCGATATTTTATGAGTATCGGCTTCACAAATAACTTAGTCATTTAACCTAATGGCGTTACGTGCTATTCTTTGTGACAAGTCTCACAACTTGGCTCGTCACACATGACTACCCGTCGCCTAGCTTGTGCATGATTGGTCAGAATAATTAGGCAAGACCCACTCAGCAACTTGCTACATATTTTCTATAAAATACTCGAGACATCAAACATGTCACAAACTGGGGGATGTTCATCAGCATATTGATCTGGAGGTTTACAGTGTGCGGCGTGCAACACGCCCATTATGAGAAAGTGTCAGGAAAAGCGGACAGTTAGTGATGATAGAGAAGTAGTGGGACGAAACCACCCAGTCTTCCCCTCATAGTGGAAACGTGGTTTTCACCATCCTGCACGATCCCACTCCTCCATCACTCAATTATTCCCAGTTCCTATTAGATCAGGGTGCGTGCAATTATGACTGATATAAATAGGTTTTCAACCTATTTCAACCAGGACGATTTAGGGTTATCAACACAAGTATCCATAAAAACACCAAGGACTGATAGCTTACATTCTGCAAGCCAGTTCCATATTCTGATACAAGTCATAAAACAGCCACACCTTCATAATTCAACATTCTGATCTCAACACCTTCTTCACTTCCCTCCCTAAGATCAACCCTTCTCCTTCATTTTGTGACCGAATTGAATCTGGAATGGCCATTTCTTGGTTTAGGCCAGAGTCTTACAGATTGATCTCTCGAATCTAAAAGTACTCCTGTGCAGTACATTTGTTTAGGGTTTGAATTCGTTTCTCATCAATACACCAAAATTTACCAAAACCAGCAGAATCAGTTTTTACTCCAAAACATGTAGTATCCATGACAAAATTCTCAACCGCCATCAAAATGTTCTTGTTGTTTGTGGTCATTGCAGCAATAATGGCTTCATGTTGAATGTGATAGTGAGACCGTAAACTCATTAACCAAGACAATACTGGTTAGCAACAAATGTTGCCAACACCTAATTGAAACGGGGCAAGAGCGCCATGAAGCATTGGTGAAAATGTTAGTTTCAATAGAATTTTATAAATACTACGCACATGTACTTCAACGAAGAGGTTATGAGATATGGAATTATTGTGTTCATTTAGCAGTTGCTTCTGCTATATGTAATTGAGTTTTATTTCTTGTAAACACATATACATAATGATGTCTTGGGTTTCAAATAATGTGTTAATACATAATTAATTCAACCTTCAAATTATATTAAAATTTTCCGCATAATTTTTTTTGGGTGTTCCTTTATATCCCCTAAAAACACTAACGGTATCCTCACCGTTAGTTAAGTTAGTAATAAATCGGCTAATCTGAAAATCTTTAATTTGTTTGAATTTTTTCATATCTATACCGCATCTCTAAAGTTTGCTGTATGACCATGTAAAATCGGAAAAAATAAATGAATTGGTTGTATCGGTTTCAGGACAATGCCATGCTACAATCTCTAATACAATACAATACCTAACTGCATACCCAAAAAACAACCAATGTTACCTTGTATATTGCAAATATAGAGGCTCCATAAGTCTTCTCTTCCCTCCGGGGACACCTGACTGCACTCTGCACTTTCCATTTGATTGTGATGACTTTGACGAGGACGCGGCGATTCACCTACTTTCTGAGTTTTTTCTTTTTCTTATCAGCTTGATGCCTTGTTTATTGATAGGAAATTTTGCTCTCTTCTTGGAGGACCAAAGTTGCACTTCATCCATCCTGGCATCAGTAAGAAGTCGGACAGAAAAAGGATTTGTATGTAACAAAATGATTGAGATTAACCACCACTGGATTCAGGTTTAACCAGGTCAACATTTCCATTATTCACCTGTAAAAAGTAGTAAACAATACAACAAAGCATGTGACTCTTCTTCAGGTGCGGAATTCAAAAGAAAATAAATACAAAAAGGAGATCAGCAGCTGCAGCCTGCAGTAGTGCAGAGAAAGTCCTAGCAACAGCGTGCCTTTTATTTCCCTTAACAACATCCGTAAAGGGTATGTCACTACCACAACTTGCACTATTATTTGTCTCGACCGATAGTTTGTTCAAAACCCTTTCACCATATTCATGAAAATCAGGTGGGCGTCTGTCCTGATCTTCCAAGGTTTACTCAATTCTTTGTTTCCATGTTGAGACTCGGGTTGCCAACTCAGTTTGCTTCTCAGTTAACAAAAAAAATAAAAACGATCTACAATTGGTCTCAAAAAAAATAAAAAATTATGTTTATACTTCAATTAAACAGAATCTATTAGCAGCTATAACAGTTGCATAATTCAAAGATACCACTGATAGAGTAGTATACATAGTACACAATGATATGAAACTATATAAGAAAATGATGCAAAGACCATGCAGCAGTTAAAAGGGAGAATTTTATTTTTTTTCGTTTCGTTTCTTCTACATCTCAAGAGCACCACAATGATATGAAATTATATAAGAAAATGATACAAAGACCATGTAGCAGTTAAAAGGGAGAATTTTTATTTTTTTTCGTTTCGTTCCTTCTACATCTCAAGAGCACCAGACGATAGTGCTATTTATAGAGTATGATGCGACTAACAAATGATGACACGTAGGTTGGTATGTGTCAATATAGGATTAAATCTAATCCTTGATGGTTAAGGATTATCTAATTAATCTTTCTCAAGATAATCCTGCTGGTGCTTATCTGATGACAAGTCGGTGAATGAAGTCTGGATCATTCTTGCGGTAAATGGTGGGACATCCATAGACAGTAAGTTTACAACACTCCCCCTTTGACCACCATTTTAAAAGTGCTTCATTAAAGTCTTGACGGTAAAAACTTTTGGAGCTTTAAAGTGATGATCACCGTCTCGAATTTTCTCTCCTTGATGAAACTGTGTCAGGAAAAACCACTTGCGGCAAAAACCTGACTCTAGAGTAAAGTGTGATAATCTGATCACCGATTCCACGAAGATTTTATGGATATCCATCTCTTTAGATGATCATCATTGTTGTAAGTTGTTATCTGATAGACGCATTTATGTGTTTATTTTCATCTCTATTGTGTATATTGTTAGTACCCATTTTTGTACTTATTTTGGTATTTTATCTCTTTGTAGGTGTTTTTGGAGAAATAAGCTTTTGCGGTGAAATTGGCTCGAAAAGTTGATAAATGCAACCCAATGGACGAGTGTTATGCGGAATCCAGCAACGGATAAGGGGTAACCTTTCCCCTTCACGTTCAAATTCTGAATTTGGGCAGGAAAATATAAACACATTCCTGGCAGTTTTGGTGATCGTGATTTGGAGGAGTTTGAGGTCGACTAAACCTCTGATTTTCATAGGGTAGACTCCTTATGGGTCTAGGAATCTAACATGGGTGTTGAAATCGATTAAACTGGGCTCAATCGACGGATTTTTATCTCAACAGCAAAATATGGAAAGTCACGTGTGTGACCGATTTTAGGAAATTTTAGAGAAATTAAAGTGCTATAAACCTTCCCAAAGATTGGTATCTATCTAAGGAAGAGTTTAGAATCAAAAGGAAAGCTCAGAAACGCGTAGAAATTATAAAACAAGAAATTGCCGCAACTTTACCGTGAAGAGAAAGGAAGAGATTTTGGAAGATTTTGGAGAGATTTAATCGCTCTTTTTGATATAAATAGATTGGTTGGGTCATATAGAAGGGGTGTCGAAAGTTAGGGAAAGTTTAGAACACGACAGAGCCGAGAAATCAAAGGTGCAGGAAACCGGGTTCTGCTTCTGCTGAAGAACACGAAGAACATTGACCCATACGGAACAGTCACAGAAGAGTGTCGTTCTTCAACAGCAGAACCGATTTATCGTTTATTAACAGCACTTCATTGTAACGGTGATTTCTGTAACGCCAGAAAAGCGTTGTAGGTTCATTGTATTATTATTTCTCTTCAATAAAAACACTTTTTGAGCCATGAATC
>JAJJMB010003726.1:3748305-3802714 GCA_023531105.1 Papaver atlanticum | reverse complement strand
TTTACCATGAGGAGCTAAACCCCAACACTGGGATGACGGAGGAAGACGAATATCATACTTGGGGTAATTTTATTAATTCTTTTTAAGACTTTTGCATTAATTTTAATTGAAATTATGATTTGAATTAATTGGTTGTCATTTAATTTGATGATGTATGCTTAGCTTAGGTGTTTTGATACATCATGCTTATGATTTACAATCAATGTTTTTAGAATCTACCTTTGCAAAAATAGAGTCCATGTTTTTCTTGAGCTAAAATTGTCAAAGAATTAATAATTGAACCTTATGTTTTGAATTCGGTGGAATCCTGAGTCCTAGTAACTCTCGCACCCTTTGTAATATTTTTGTATATATTTGTATTAAATTTAAAAACTCGAATCTTCACAAGTCTTAGAGTTCGAATCCTATTTACCATTACTACAACATCTTTGAAAATCACATCATTACCGTTACCATTACTACAACATCTTTATTATCTCATTAAAAACCTCGTCAGGAAAACCCATTGGGACAAAAACCTGAACATAGTAAAACATGAGTCCTCAGAACAATGTTGGATCCGCAGATGTTGCTTCGTTAAAACCTTGCCCGGAAAAACCCAAAGGGACAAAAATCAAGACGAAGGAAAAAGAGTACAACATGTCGAACTACGGATATCATTGGAATCGCATGCCTCGTTAAAACCTTGACAAGGAAAACACAGTGGGACAAACCTTGACTAAGTAAAAAGAGTACAAGACGTAATGTCCAATGTGCCCATATCCATAATCTTCCATGGGTTTACTCCCTCTGAAGAGTAGCCTTCTCAGTTGACCATTGTGTCCGAAAATATTGCATAGAGACCACGAACCATACTTTAATGTCTTCAGCGGCTTCCTTTGCTTGAGAAACTTGGTCCGATTTTACTCTGTGCAATTTCTTAATGATCATCTGGTTGTTCCAGCCTCTATTCTCTACTAGCTTTGCCTGAACAATCATAACAGATTGGAGGAAAACAAGTATCCTTTATTACCATACTAGTATCTAGGAAAATGTTTAGCTGCTTTAACAAACCTGACAAAAATCAAAACTCAAACGTTTTCTTTGTGGGAGACATCCAGCGATCTTTTATGCTAAAGATCAAGCTTAATGGTACCATGAAGATGAAAAAGTTTTCTTCGGACCAATGTCTCGATATTGGTGTCGGATAGAACCAGGATTACATGATCACTGCAAACACAATATCAAGTATATATAGCATATTTCAGCTAGTGAACATTTACACATCTTTTGTATAACGCGAACCACAGAGTGATTCATCTCCTTTGTTGAGATGTAAACCGATCAATCTTAAAAGTAAGAGATCGTGTAGCTGCAATTGTGCCAACTTGTCCATTTAAACATGTTTAAACCTTTAATGGTTGACGAAATTAAAGGCCTTGAAACTACAATGCTCAACCAACATATTGAGACCTTGTTTTACCGAGAATTCATCTCGAACTCCTGCTTTAAGCATTTTTATGCTTTGGAGAACTCTTCAGGAGTTCCAATCAAATAGATGTTGCATAAACCAAATATAATGAATGCATAGCATTTGAGCATACAAGATGGTTCATACATTCCCTGATAAAATATACATTCACTTAGACGATTGACCAGTTTAGTCCTTATCGAGTAAATACATGTGACATGGTAATTCTACTTATAGGTGAAAACTGTCAGGAATTTGTACGCAGTTATCTGTATCTAGTCTTTCATACAGATTCGCAGTAACCATATCCACTAGATGCACGTCGAGCCCTTAAAAAACTACCAGACAAATACCAAAGAGGTACTTGTATTCATAACAGGGAATATGTTTCTTTGTAACCCATCTCAGGTTTCTGTGAAAGACTTTGTGCCATTAGTTGACTTTGATTTTCACATTATGCGTAAATATCCACCTTTAGCCACTAGGTCACATCATCGGATGTCAGTACTACAAAACACCCATCTGTGGCTAAGAGTAGCTCACATTATCGAGCGTTCTGGTTTGCAGTACCAAAACCATGCATTTATGAGAAACTGTTATTCTGCCTGAATCCATCCATTCCATTTTAACCAATCATTCCTTTGATGACATTTCCCAATAGAGAACGGCTTAATGCCAGCATCATCTATGGTAGTATCAGTGGATACCTTGAAATATGTCACCAACAATCATTGTTTTAGGATCCACGATTTCTCTATTGCAAGCATGCCACATGGAAATCCCTTCATTTTGAAGTTCCACATCCTTTGCAGAGACGTTCCCGTGTTAAGAGAACTATACTCATAGAAATCAGATCAACCTTTGATAGTCTCTTTGAGAGCGCTATCTTTAAATGATTGTGACTGGTTCTTCCTTTTGGGAGGCGCAGAATATTTTAAGTCCACTAGTTTTCCATGCCCAAGGTGATGACACACTAGCTACTACATACACAGCTTCTCAAGAAGTAACTTGATTTGCAATTTCTAAAGATATCAAATCTTTTAAATATCTAGATGAGATATATCCTAGTTTATTTCTTTGCAAACCACGATGATTCTTCACGCCGTTTTTCAGGCGATACCCTTTTCTCCCCCCAAACGGTGGGAAGACTTTCTCATCAAATTTGCAAATCTTGTAGTAGTAACAACAATGGAATATAACATGTCTCAAATAGAAAACATGACAATGGTTTCATGAGTAATAAGTTCAAAATGCTGTATGAATTAACTAAATCATTCAATAAATGCAAAAGAACAATAAAATACTCACGTTAATGCCTAGAGCATCACTAGGATAATACAACATCAACGACTGACAAGCAAGAGTTTCACTTAAAATCTCTATATAGATACACAATTACCATCAGGAAAGATGTCGAGTCATTTATGACTACCAGACCATACTTCTATCAACCTGGTTAGTATCTGTGGAAACTCACTATTAAGGGGTGACAATGTATAACAAGCGACCTTAATTAGTTATTTCACATTACGTTTTCATGGAAGCATCGAATTTGTAACCGATGCGACAATTGAAGTCTCAAAAGCGTACATGAGAGTAAACACCAGAATATGAACTTTTGTCCATATTTGCCAATCATATGAACTTTGTCGATAATTCCTTTGCAAAGGGGGTATCCATCCACAACAATTTCAGTAGCTACTCTGAACATTATCGACAACCAGTTTTTAACCAGTTAATTAACAATCTTACATCATTCTCCAGAGTATGAGTATATTCTAATCCATTGGTACCAATCTTCAATATGCGGATATTCTGCTCCATCAGATATCAACGCAAATTTCATGGATATGTTCCTCATCAGGAGATATCAACTCATCGCTCAGAAAGAATATGGACGTTATCTGATTAGATTGGCATACCTGGAACTGGAGGTTTTCGTCTATGCTTCTAAGCATATTTTCAGACGAAACAATCGCTGCAATTCCATGGAAGCCTTGCAAGGACTTTAATCTATAACGAATCAAGCAAGCGTACTCTTGCTAATTCTAGCAAGAGAGTAATCTCCAACACCTCAGGCATTTCTCGGTGTGAGAATTTAGATGACACACAACTGGAGTTAACCAATATCGTCAACAATTCTCCCCCTGATCCTAAGGCGGGAATGTCTCATCAACATAACATTCAGTTGTGTACGACTCAACCTATCAAGGGAGCAACTGGGTGCAGAAAACGATAATAACACGCAGCCCAGAAGAGGTAACTGATCAGTTTTCCTCTCTCATTTACTGTCCAGTTGGAATAATTTAAATAATTTACATTTCCATGTAAAGTCAACAGCTGTAAACGAATTCTGTGACTGTAGACACTATTTCAATATCAATCCCAATCCTGCCAAGGCGACTGATAGAGATTAGCTACAATGAACGACACTTCAGGTGCACATACCGTGTTTTTTATGTCACAATGATAGCAGAGCTTTACCAGGCTCAAAGATGGTTATTCAACCAATCATTACGCCACCGTCCCGTATTATTTCCACTTCTGCTGGTACGGGGTTCATCAGATTCTCAAACCTGATAATTATTGTGGTTCCCATATTCAATTATGCCTACCACAATTGTATTTTCCTTCTTTGCCAAAGATAAACTTATTTGCATAGGTACTGCCGCAAATTTAATTCACCAAATTCAGGATTTTCGGTAATAGCTCGGGCGACGAGAAGACATGATATTAACTCTAAATATCATTTACAAAAATGCAACAATCATTATCGCTCGACGTTTGTATATCTACGAGGCGCAGTTAACATTTCCAGCACTCGTTGTTGACACAACATTTACAAAGTGTAGATTACACACTAGATTTTTAAAGATCGTCGATACGGATAATAGGCGCATATTTTGCATACTGTAAAGCTTGCGGAAACACATGAGGGCGCAAAATTTTGCAGCTCTACTCATTGCTCACCACAACATTTACATCTTCTCTAAAATCGAGCCGAGCTATATACCTTTAACTTCCAATAAACTCAAAATACAGAAACATAAGTTACGACATAATTTATTATTAACATCAACAAATCTCTAGCATCTTCACCTCTATGGGCAAAGGAAAATGTAACTTGCCAAAGTAAACATCTGAACACAGCTTTCTGTTACAAAAGAAATTATTTCAATACCAATTACAAGTCACTCTAGAGACCTGCTGATAGAGACTGGCTAACTGTTTTTAACCCTGTGTTCAATTCATATCTTATCTTATTGCCTTCTACAAGTGGAATTACCTTGGTCTTTGGATTCCAGAGATTGTACAAGCCAAGGAAATAATTTGTGCTAACATTCAAGATGCACTAATTTCTCGCTCTACTGATATTAATATTGTTAACACCGTAATTACAAAATTAAAATTTGCAATTATGGAATGGTAAACCTTACCTTTGCCTTACCACCATATACACCCACGTTAGTAGTATTCACTACTTTAACCAGTCCACGAGTGCAAGCCTTGAGCTTGATAATATGTTAATTTCCTGGCCACGTTACAAATTAACAAATTGTTAAAAGCTTAGGCAATACACATATTGCAAAAAAATGAAAACAATTCAATTAATTAACTAGTGTGAGAAAAGAGAATTTGCTTCCATTTTTCAATATCGGCAACTTCAATTATCCAGTGATATGCATCCCAATGATTCGCAACCGTTGGAGAGCACTTCGTGTTGATAACGTTTTATGTTTATACTTCAATTAAACAGAAACTATTAGCAGCTATAACAGTTGCATAATTCAAAGATACCACTGATAGAGTAGTATACATAGTACACAATGATATGAAATTATATAAGAAAATGATACAAAGACCATGTAGCAGTTAAAAGGGAGAATTTTATTGCTTTTCATTTCGTTTCTTCTACATCTCAAGAGCACCAGACGATAGTGCTATTTATAGAGTATGATGCGACTAACAAATGATGACACGTAGGGTGTTATGTGTCAATATAGGATTAAATCTAATCCTTGATGGTTAAGGATTATCTAAGGTGCTTATCCGATGACAAGTCGGTGAATGAAGTCTAGATCATTCTTGCGGTAAATGGTGGGCCACCCATAGACAGTAAGTTTACAACAATATAGTTTTAACCGATCAAAAGAAAATAAACCCTAAGAGGAAGGGTGTTTTGTGATGATGAGTTTTGTCGAAGGAAATCAAAGGGGAATTTTGAAATCGGGGTGTGTCAGATTTTGATGGGGTTCTAGTGAAGTCAAATTTTGTGTAATTGATGAGATGAACCTCTCGAATCTGCTGCAAGAACCCAGCGTTGTTAGAAATACAGAATACACTGATAATACTGGAAGAATAGATATCGTTCGGTTGGTCATCGGGGGTATGCAAAATATATATTTTTTGATGGGTGGGAAGATTAGCTTATAGGATAGATAGATAAAGGGGTACCGTTAGTGTTTTTAGGGAGTATATAAAGGAACACTTCATTTTGTTAACTAAGATTGATAACAAATAAAATAGCTAGATATGCAACTGAATTTGCACCACATGTTAATGTGAACTGTTGTTAAAATTGAATTGGGGACTTGTGCAAGTTAATGTCAAAATCAAAAGGATTTCTTGCTGTAATAATTTAAGCAAAAACTTTCACTTCAAGGTTATGTGTGAACTCTAATATTCAATTATTATGTTGTAATCCCAGTACGAGACCGGTATTAGTAGACTATAAATCAAGATATAGTTTTGTTTATCTAACATTGACAACAAGCTAGACATACTAAAAAAATTGTGAGTTTAACCGAGCGGTTTGACCGTGCGTTGCTCTAACAAACACTAAGGGGAACATATTACCATAGTATTGCTTTAAAGGTTTGGTACAATGAATCTTAAGGTTGGTAAAGGTACAACATATTGGCGTAACTACTTGAGTAGATTAATTACTTATTATATGTGCCCAAATCGGAGTATTCTTATAAATTTCTATCAAGTTACGGATTTTCAAAAACAAGGTGTTGAATAAACACATGCGGAACAATAAAAGAACTTGAAGAACGACGAATTCAATGATGTTAGAGATTCAAGAAATCAAGAAGCGTTATGGAGACTGAGCTTAAGGTTTATCTTTTCTTTTTAGACTAACATGTAATTAATAGTTTCGTCACTAAAATTGACAAAAGGGAAGACTATTAGAGCCTCGCTCCGTTGAACCCACAAATATTTATATGTCAAGCTTGTTGTGTCAATGTTAAATGACCAAAACTACGTTTTGAGTTATAATCTACTAAAGTCAGTCTCGGTTTAGGATTAGAGCATCGTAGTTGAATATCAGAAATCAACGAATACCCTCTAAGATTGAACACTGAAGAACAACAAATACATCTATGAGAATTTGATCAACAAAGATATATGAAGCCTGACTATCATATCTACTCGTTACTTTTACCACTCTATCTTCTGAGATAATGTTGTATGGCATTAGTATAGGATGAATTACAAAAGAAAAATAGTTTTGGATACAAGCCAATATCTGACTAACCTCGAAACATAAATTCAAGCATTGGTTGGATTTTCGTAGGAGTCGGTTTACTCATGACCTTCCTTGTATTTCATCTAACTTCAGCGACCATGGATAAAATATATGAATAAATTCCTTACTTTCATGAATATCTTTCCTTCGACACAAAAGAGAGTAAAGTTTGTTGCTACGAAGTCATGAACATGATTAGGCGAGAACCAAAAAAAAAAAAAAAAAAAAAAAAATCTTTTAGCATCCGAGAGCAGATACTATCTGAGAGACCAACGCCAACCTCCATAAAAAAAATTAGTTATAAATTAGCAGAGAGAAGGGGAGAGGGAGATAAGAGAGACGATAAAATGAGGGAGAGAATGGGTTTAGAATGGAGAAACCTACCAAGAATTATGTCAATTGGGTTGGTTATTATCAATAAATGTAAACGTAATTTGCTCTGATTTGAATACGTTTAGGTTTATTGATAGGGGCCATATTCTTCACAACTGTGAAATGGTTTGGCATATGTGAAGAGGTTGATATCTTCTTATAAACTGGCTTGCATTATTTTCTTCGGTATAACCTTTTTTTTTTTTTTTTTTTTTTGAGTAAGAAAGGATATATTAATAAGAAAAAAGTATGTACAAGTTATATACAAGCAGGAGATTCAACTCCTAATCTGCAATCTGCAAAAAGAACCAGAAAGAAAGCTATCTCATAATCATTATGTCTTCCCATTGGAACAAAATTTGATTTGAAAAGTAATTCCTAAAAATATCGGTATTTGAACTCCATAGGCAAATGTCTAGCTTCACTGCATAAATCAACTCATACTTAGATTTAGGTCTACCACCATGTACCCTGCTATTTCTCTCAAGCCAAAGCTCCCATCATATTGCGAAGGGTAACATGTGCCAAACTGTCTTAATCTTCTTTGGATCTCCCTGTATTTTCCAGCTCTGTAAACAACTAGCTAAGTTTGCATTCATAACCCACTTTACCTGAACAGAAGCAGTGAAATAATCCCATAAAGCCTTCGCCCATCTACAATGTAAGAAAAGGTGGTCAAGAGATTCCACCTGACTGTCACAGTAAATGCATAATAACGAATTCACTATCACACCTCTGTGCTGCAGCATACATCGAGTGGGAACTGAATTATGCATTGCAGCTCATAAGAGAAACAAAACCTTAGGAGGCGCAAGCTTACTATGCACGACTTTCTGAAACTCCCAATCTTCATCTTCCTTATTCAATTTGTTATACAGAGCCTTAGCTGTGCATACACCGTCAATTTCATCCTCCATATCCTGCACCAGATTCATGTTTCTTATATCATACTTGATCTCCAACAAGTCAATGCGCTAAGCTGCATTAAGCTCCCTGGAGAACTCAAAATTCCAAACCCTGAATCTCATATTTACTAATGTTTCATATTTTTGTTTGTTGATCCTGTAGAGTCTAGGATATTTATCTTTTAGAGCCATTTTTCGTTCCACCAGTCGTGCCAAAACCTAACACTCTTCTCATTCTTAACCTGTATAGTCACAGCATCATAAAAATCCTTATTAGCCTGAAGAATACCATACCACATGCTGCGACCCATTGGTTCCGAGGTCTGCAAGGGAACTAAACAAGATGGATCAGAATTTGTCTTCTCACTCATTATCTTCCTCCACCAGGATGATTTTTCCTTACAGTACCTCCCATGCCACTTTTCCAATAAAGATCTGTTTATCTTTCTCAAACTTCTTACACCTAAACCTCCCCTTCTTCTTGATTTGCAAATTCGTTTCCAAGACACCCAGCTCATCTTCTTATTCTCATCATCCTCCCCCCATAAGAATTTTCACATAATACTGTTCAACTTCTTTTCCACTGAAACTGGAAGGTAATACACAGATAGAAAATAGATTGCAATGCTCTCTAATGAACTTTTGATTAAAGTTACTCTACCTGCTTTGTTGAGAAACTTCCTCTTCCAAGGCGCTAGTTTTTTCTTCATTCTCCCAATCACCACATCCAAAATAGCCACACTCCTTTTGCTAGCTCCAATAGGCATACCCAAATAAGTGATAGGTAAAGGATCTGTTTTACAGCCTAATTCCATAGCTAGTTCCTCCACCAACTCATCAGCTCATATACTTGTCATTGAGCTCTCAACACCTCAAACAGTAACAAAATAATCAACAGTCTCCTAACCTCCAACTTTGTAGCATAAATCATGATAATTGTATCATCTGCAAACTGTAGATGCGATATTATTGTTTCTCCTTCCGCTACCTGAAAGCTACCAATCCTGTTGTATGCCACCGCTTCATTTAGTAACATAGAAAGAACTTCAACCACCAGAAGGAACAGGAAAGGTGACAACGGATCGCCTTTCCTTATTCCTTTAGATGGTCTTATTATGTTTGTAGCTTCATCATTCACTAAAATAGAAAACTGAGCTCCTGTCACACACCATTCAATCCAATTGATCCACTTCATTCCAAAACCGTTTTTATTCAAGATAGTAAAAAGGGAAAGCCAATTGACATTATCAAAGGCCTTCTCCATATCTATCTTACATAGAATTCCAGGCTTCTTCTGCCTTAATTTGCTATCAATGCACTCATTAGCTATAAAAATTCCATCAAGAATTTGCTTATTTTTTATAAAAGCACCTTGAGCATTTGATATCAGACTAGGAATAACAGTCTTGATCCTCTCCACAAGTAATTTGGAGATTATCTTATAAAAACTGCTGATTAGACTAATAGGTATGAAGTCTTTAACAGTTGCCGAGTCTTCTTTCTTAGGGATTAGTTTCATGAATGCCATATTCAGTCTCCAATCTAGCTTGTCCTTGCAATAAAATTCGTTAACAGCTGCCATAACATCCACCTTTAGAAAACCCCAACATGCTTTAAAAAACTCCAGATTATAACCATCTGGACCTGGTGCTTTGTTAGGACCACATTTCTTTATAGCATCCAGCACTTCATCCTCTTCGAAAGGCCGTTCCAACCATTCATGCTTAGTTGAATCAATACTTTTAAAATTCATATTATCCAAAGTAGGAGAAACCGGATCCTTTGCCGTGAAAATAGTTGTGTAATATTGTTGGACCTCCTTCTTTATCACCTCCTTATTACAAACATCCACACCTTCCACCTCCAACTTGGTTATGCAGTTTCTTCTCCTTTTAGCATTTGCAATTTTACGAAAAAAAATTGTATTCTTGTCCCCCTCTCTGAAGCCTTTTACTTTCTCCCTATGATATGTCATCCTTGCCCTAGTCACCTTCACATTGTTAAGATTAACCAACAGGTTAGCTCTTTCTTCTAACTGAATAGGAGAAAGACTTGCAGACTCTTCAGCTGAATTTAAAAGCCTTATTTTCTCAGTTAATATATCTTCCTCCTTCCTAACATTCCCAAACACCTCCCTGCTCCATGTTTTGATAAAGAACTTCAAGTTCTGAAGTTTTCTAAGAAAAACATAATATGGCGAACCCGCAAACACCATAGCATTCCACCAAGTTTCCACCTTCTTAACAAAGTTTGGATGCTTAAGCCAATGATTCTCTATCTTAAAACTTGAGGTAGTTTTAACACTGGGATTTAGGTCTAGCATTAATGGGTTATGATCAGACACCATTCTAACCAACACCGTTTGAGTTGCATTTTCAAACTTAAAATAAAAAACAGTACATACCATGAATCTGTCCAACCTGCAAAGTAATGGTACATCATGCTTATTACTCCAAGTGTAAGCACCGCCATTTAGAGGTAAATCAATCAATTCCTGCTCCAGAATGAATTCTTTAAGAAAGCTCATATTCCTAGCATCACCTCCATCTATGTTCCTCTCCGTATCAGTTCTTACAGCATTAACATCGCCTGCAAAACACTATGGTTCAGTAGACCAAAGTCTGATTTCAGCTAAATCTCTCCAAAGAGCTTCTCGCATGGTGAGTACGCATTAGTGTGAATAAACTTAAAACCAGTACTTCTAAAACGGAATAAGAAAGAAATGTAATTAACCCCCAATCTCTTATCCAACAACTCTAACAAAGAGTTATCCCATATCGTAATCAGTCCTTCACTGTTACCAGCAGTACCTTGAGATGGAATGAACTCCCACTCAAAATCAGAATCAAACCAAAGTTGCCTGATAAACCAGCTAGTCATATTAACCAATTTCGTCTCTTGAATAGAACAAACCAAACACTTATGATACACAATCAAATCTTTAACCACAATTTGTTTGTTATAAGCTTTCAATCCTCCGATATTCCAACTAATCAATTTAGTTCCCATTAACAAGACACAACTCCCTTGAATTTACTGCTTCTTCTTCATCCTCCTTTTCTTTTGAAGCACTTGAGTTAAGTAAATCACAACTATCATGCACCTGTCTTCCTTCGGCAAGTGTTTTATATCTGTCCCTGTACTTGAACAGAATCTCCTCTATTACTTCTTTAGCCCTTTTATCGTCTTTGTTAGCAATTCCTCCAAGGTTACAGCACAATTCAAAGACTATCTTCGATGTCGAGAAGATAACCTCATTAGAATAAATATATATGTCATGTAAGTTCCCCAATTTGATCACAATATGATCTTGTTAAAGCATTGCTTGGTCGAACTCGCAAGTGTTGCTATCTCAAGCTTGTTTGTCAAGTTTAGTTGCAAAAACTATAAGTCTTGATTTCTAGTCTATCTACGGTTAAGTCTCGGATTAGGATAGATTGTGTAGTTGAGCTTTAGACTTCACGGCGTTCATCGATTGAAGACAGATAACTACTAAGGCAAGCTTGTGGAACTTCATCAACAAAAGGTATTTGAAGACTTGAACTCATCTATCACTAAGAAAGTCTATTTCTACTCTATCTCCTTCTTATGACAAAAGTCATATAACGATATAGTTTTTCAGTTTATACACTTTTGATATTTCGAGCTGAGTTTAACTCGCTTACATATTTCTCGAAATATGTGTTAGTAAGCTTTTTCTTTAACCAAGTTCATCTTATGTTCTTGACGCAAGTCAAAAGATGATCATGTGGAAATCTCCTTTTAACATCTTACATTATTTGTGTGAGACAGTCATTTGATGTAGACTCAGAATGTTTCATATTGATCATTCGATCACTTGAAAATTGCTTTGAAACTAATAGTTTGTGTGAGACAGCTATTCCCGTCTTCCGAGAATGTTTCAATGATTGAAAATGGAGTTTAGAATGATTAACCATGATTGGATATAGCACAGTGTGCGTACTTGCATATATGTTGTCCATATCTGAAACCATGGTATGCATACCCGTATGCGTACTGCTTGGTTTGGTGAAAGTCCGGGAACCATGGTATACATACCCGTATGCGTACTGATTTGTTTTGTGAAAGTTCGGTAACTTAAGTATGCATACCGGTATGCGAACTGTCGTAAGTTAAAGTTCTGGAATTTCAACTGAGGTTGGAGGTATGCGTACCGGTATGCGTACAGGCGAACCCAAACTCAGTCCGGTTACTTAGTTATGCGTACCTGAGTAGGTTAAGTTCTAAAGTCTGTTTATTCATGAACTAATACATTTATATATTAAGGAATGCAATCTTTTGCAAACCGTGGCTATAATGTTCATGAATTGATTCATGTGAATCAAAATCGATTTTGCTTCGATTGTGTATTGTATACTTCTACGAGAATATAAACAATTGAACAACTCCATAACTAGTTTCATTTGAGTCATTTAGTTGTGATTAAGATGAACAAGGTTAATAAGAAAGTATTTATATGGATAACTTCGGTTAACTATTGTTGAACCAACCGTGTGCACATGTTTAGGTACGGTTACCCTTATCTAAATAAAAGCAAATTTCATTTGTGTATAACAAGCTAAGTTTGATCTAACGGTTGAAAGATATTAGCTTGAATCTAATTAGATTTTCATCTAATGGTGAATATTGAATGCTTTGTTACCAAGGTAACTTAGATTGCAAACCCTGATTTGAAAACTATATAAAGGAGAACTCTAGCAACTTGGAAACCTAATCCCCACACATACTGTGTGATACTAGTTACGACTAGAGTCGATACTCCTTTAACCTTAGGTTTTTCACGAAACCCTATAGATTAACGAATTGAAGACTTCATTGGGATTGTGAAGCCAAACCCAACTATTTATCTGTAGTTGTGTGTTCTGATCTTGTTGTTTTCTATCGTGATTGAGTAGTATCTTCTCTAAGATTTTCTCGAGATTTATTCTCCGATAGGAAAGATAAAAAGTAGTCACAAACATCTTCGTCTCATCGTTTGTGATTCGACAATATCTTGTTTCGCTACCATACGATTAATATTATTGTGAGGTGATTGATATTACTAGGATGTTCTTCGGGAATATAAGACCGGTGTATCAATTGGTTCCTGTTCACCTTGATTTATCAAAATACGAAACAAAACTCATAGGTTTATTTATGGGAGACAGATTTATCTATTTAATAGACTTTTCTGTGTGAGACAGATTTGTTTATTAAAGTCTTCGACTTTAGGTCGTAGCAACTCTTAGTTGTGGGTGAGATCAGCTAAGGGAATCAAGTGCGTAGAGTCCTGCTGGGATTCAGAGACGTAAGGAGCGCAACTGTACCTTGATCAGTGTGAGATTTATTAGGGATCAACTACATTGGAGTCCGAAGTTAACTTGGAGTAGGCTAGTGTCTTTAGCGGCTTAATACAGTGTGGTGTTCAATCTGGACTAGGTCCTGGGGGTTTTCTGCATTTGCGGTTTCCTCGTTAACAAAATTTATGGTGTCTGTGTTATTTCTTTTCCGCATTATATTTGTTTATGTAATTGAAATATCACAGGTTGTGCGTAAGTTCAATCAATTAGATAATCCAACCTTTGGTTGTTGATATAAATTGATTGACACTTGAACATTGGTCTTTGGTACCATTTAAGTTATTTCTCAATATTCAATCGGCTCGCAAATTCATATTTGTTTGATTGTGGATTGAATTGAGAAATCGAGATATAACTCTTTGATATACTTTTCTTAAGATTGAGTCTGACTGTCTAGTTGATTCTCTTAAAAGTATATTGGAGTTAGTCCATACAGATTGCTAAGAAAAATATTGGGTGTGGTTGTTAGACCCCCGCTTTTTCAATTGGTATAAGAGCAAGCAAACACGTTTAAGACCTCATAAGTCTGTGTTTGTAACAATCTGATTTTTTATGGACGAGTCTATCTCTAATAACGTACCAGTTCAGAAATTACCAGATGTTTTTCAAAGCTTAAATTCACCTGAGAGAAATGTCACATCTAGGTCAATATCTAAACATCCTCGTGATGTAGAAACTGTTGATATCTGGGAAACACACCCTAGAAGAACAGTTGGATGAACTTTCTGACGAAGGTGACTCAGATATTGATAGAGATGTTGATGAGGAAGTCTTAGATTATGTTAAGCTATTGGATTCGGTGGAAAATAAGAAGTTGAAAACTTCTCATGTCACACCTTTTCTGACTATTCTCTGTCGTGCAAAAAAGAAATTGAGAAGATGTTACGCAGGTGTTTATGTTTCGAATCGTTCTAATGAATCGATCCTCAAAGATTCTAAGGAAAACCTACGTATGAAGTCACTTGAATGTGATAATCTTTATCAAAAATACTTCTTGTCGGAAAAGAAACTTGCACAAACTGAAGCAAGGATTAACTCTCAGCAAGCAAGTTTTGATGGCAGAGAAAGCGCTTATCTCGCTCGAGAAAAACGCCTTGAGGCTGATTTAGCTGCTTTTCTTGATAAAATCAAGATGTTGGAAGATGACTTGAAAAAGTTACACACTAGTTCAAGCAAATTAACCATTATGCTAGGAGCAAGTAAAAATCATCGTGATACACGAGTATTGGGCAATAAGGGAATAGATGCTCTAAGTATTAGCAAAGAGGTAAAATTTGTCAAGGCTAGTGATTCTTCTAATCAAAAGGATTCCACTGATGGCAAAAGTGAAATACCTTCACCAACAGTTAAGGTTCGAAAGATCAAAGTATATCAACCTCCAAAGTCATCACACGTGGATCGAGGTAAGAACATTCCTTATGTTTACCACTATTGCGGAAATAAAGGTCACCAGGAAAGGAGATGTCGTTTCCGTATAAGGAATGAGAAACTCCATGATGTTCTTGTTTGGGCATCAAAAGAAGTTGTGAAACCAAGATCATATGTTAAAACTAATCCTTTTCACAATCGTAATGGTTATCAAAAGGATAACTTCGTAAAGACGAAGACAAGATCTGATGCTCCCAATTAAAGAAAGACTAACTTGCAAAAGAATAGTCAATCCAATTCCCTTCCGAGAATTCTAGAAGAGAGTAATGGGAAGAAGGTTCCGGTTGTTCCTAAACGCA
The DNA here is from genome assembly GCA_023531105.1 of Papaver atlanticum. NCBI lineage: Eukaryota > Viridiplantae > Streptophyta > Magnoliopsida > Ranunculales > Papaveraceae > Papaver > Papaver atlanticum. Next base: position 3,787,367 of record JAJJMB010003726.1, on the reverse strand, counting down.
CTTAGAAGTGGATACCAAAGAAAGTAAATGATATTTTGTGTGTGAAAAGGAATGATCTCCCAGAAAATTTCATGACTATGGAGAAGGCAGTATCCATGATGTTGGAACTTAAAAAGTTCGTTGGAAAGATGGATTTGGATGTGAAAGGTTCTAAAAGTGATCTCTTTTATGATAATCCAAAAGTGAAACATAATAAGCCAAAAACTATATATGGTGAAAAATCCATAGTTACGGAAAAGTCTATTTCAGTCACTTGTGGTGAGCAAGACATTGTTCACCTCAACACAACTTGATTGTGTTGTAAGTGGATCCTCACCAAGGAATGCCCTGTTAAGTATACGGTGAGGGAAGCACGGTAACTGGGGCGCACATTTTGTGTTAGGTATGATTTTGAATATTTGGTAAAGTCGTAGGATTCACGACAGGATACTTCTAAAAGGTATGTCTATAAACTTGAGCAAGATTTGTGTTTTTATCATTTTCTTAGAGTACTTATAATGATCCATGTACCTTACTTATCGTTCATTTCTACCTAACTTTATTTGTGTTTAAGGTTCTTAAATGTTTAGTTTTGAAAATAGTAGTTCGGGATGTTTGGACTTCATGGTACATATTCCAGGTATGCATACCATCATTTAAAATCAAAATATAGGGATTTTAGTTCGCAAACCCGTTTGCATACTGCTCCAGGTCACGAAAATTCGTATGCAAACCGGTATGCATACTGGCCTGTAGACGTCGATTTTTTGTAAACTTGTTTTGGCCGTAACTTTTTCGTCCGAACTCGCAATGACCTCATTATTTTTGCATTCTCTTCCTCTTTGAATTCTCTTCAAAATAAAGATGATAACTCTTGAATTTTGATGAGTTAAGATTTGTCTTTGTCTCGTCTCTTGTTTTTTACTGTTGTACTCCGTTTCTTCGCACTTGTTCCACTTCTCTTGGACTTGGGCACTTGGATTCTTGGAGCACCTCTCTTCTAAGCTCATTTGTATGTTTTACAAGAATGTTGTTTATGAATCACAAAGAAGAAAGTTCAAGAATAGGCAGTAGTACGCGTTACTCTGGAATTCTTGAATGTTCACAATTCTATTTTGTGAACTTCAGTGCATGGTCGTTAATGACTTTGTATTTTATTCTTTGTTAAGAAAATCTTTTTATACGCCTTTGGTAGCCATTTTTGGTGTAAATCCTTGCGAAAAAGATTGATTCTACCTTCTGAGAGCAAAGATTGATTTTGCAATATTAATCTTTATTGGTTTTATATATTGCAAAAATTGTTATGGGATATGAGTGTTTGCGTCCGTGAACTATGAGTGTCCCATATATGTCAAAAGTTAAGACTATTATGTCATTATGCAAATATTGATAGAAGATAGGATGAACTTTTGATTGCAAAGATTAAGTCTATTATATGTCTTTATGCAAATATTGATGAAAAATAGAATGAATCTTTGAATATTCCGCAGTGTTGATCTTTCCCTGATCCACTTCTATGTGAAAGTACTGTGCGGCTCCGTAAGTTCTCTTATGTTGAGCATTTCTGATTAAATTAATCATGGGTTCTCTTATGGCTAATTTAATTGAGTTTTCTGGATACAAATTCATGTTTCATGTAATTTGTTAATGTCCAAAGAAATTCTTATTTTCTTGTAAAAGTAAGGTCACTCTTGTTGTTCTTTCGGGAATGACATATTATGGGGGAGAGTTCTTAACTGAACTTGTGCTTAATTGCCAAATCTTTATGGGGAGTGCGGCTGCGAAATATAATAGGGGTTATCTTGTATCTTTATAAAGTCCTTGATGAAAGCATTTAGTTTCTTCTATATGATTGCATTCATGAAGTATCTCTATGAAAATTTTATTTAGGATCCCACTAGTTTTCGTACCTTTGCAAATTTTTATTGAAAAAAAAGGGGAGAATTAATGTGTAGTTCACACTACAAATACATATGGTTTACGGATCATTATGCAAGGGGGAGTGGTTTTCATGTGAGATGCAGTATTGACTAAGGGGGAGTGATACATATCACCATAATGTTATTGTCAAAGTTGTGATACAATTGAACTTTGATGCTGTGTAATAATATTATGACACTGTATAACAATACGAAAACATCTTGTTTTTATATATTGTTATAGATACGGAACTTCAACAACTATGATGCTGAGTTGAACACCTTTAGAATCATGGAGTACTTGGAAGTGACGAAGATTTCGAGTAATGTTGAAGAACCAAGGATATCAAGCATTTCCTTGAGAAGCTACAAAGTTTATTTATTTTGTAATCCATATGTATTGATAGTTTTGTCACTAAAATTGACAAAGGGGGAAATTGTTAGAGCATTGCTCGGTCGAACTCGTAAGCGTATCTATCTCAAGCTTGTTTTTCAAGTTTAGTTGCCAAAACTATAAGTCTTGATTTCTAGTCTATTTACGGTTAAGTCTCGGATTAGGATAGATTGTGTAGCTGAGCTTTAGACTTCACGGCGTTCATCGATTGAAGATGAAGAACTACTAAGGCGAGCTTGTGGAACTTCATCAACAAAAGGTATGTGAAGACTTGAACTCATTTATCACTAAGAAAGTTTATTTCTACTCTATCTCCTTCTTGAGAAAAAAGTCGTATAACGATATAGTTTTTCAGTTTATACACTTTTGATATTTCTAGCTAAGTTTAACTCGCTTACATATTTCTCGAAATATGTGTTGGTAAGCTTTTGCTTTAACCAAGTTCATCTTATGTTCTTGACGCAAGTCAAAAGATGATCATGTGGAAATCGCCTTAAAACATCTTACATGATTTGTGTGAGACGGTCATTTGATGTAGACTAGGAATGTTTCGTATTGATCATTCGATCACTTGAAAGTTTATTTGAAGCTAATAGTTTGTATGAGACAGCTATTCCCGTCTTCCGAGAATGTTTCAATGATTGAAAATGGAGTTTAGAACGATTAACCATGATTGGATATAGCATAGTGTGCGTGCTTGCATATATGTTGTCCATATCCGAAACCATGCTATGCATACCCGTATGCGTACTGCTTGGCTTGGTGAAAGTCCGGGAACCATGGTATGCATACCCGTATGCATACTGATTGGTTTTGTGAAAGTCCGATAACTTAAGTATGCATACCGGTATGCGTACTATCGTAAGTTCAAGTTCCGGAATTTCAACTGAGGTTTGAGGTATGCGTATAGGTATGCGTACTGGCGAACCTAAACTCATGCCGGCTACTTAGGTATGCGTTCCTGAGTAGTTTAAGTTCTAAAGTCGGTTTATTCATGAACTAATGCATTTATATATTAAGGAATGCAATCTTTTGAAACCCGTGGCTATAATGTTCATGAATTGATTCATGTGAATCAAAATCGATTTTGCTTCGATTGTGTATTGTATACTTTTACGAGAATATAAACAATTGAACAACTCCATAACTAGTTTCATTTGAGTCATTTAAACTAGTTGTGATTGAGATGAACAAGGTTAATAAGAAAGTATTCATATGGCTAACTTCGGTTAACTATTGTTGAACCAACCGTGTGCACATGTTTAGGTACGGTTACCCTTATCTAAATGAAAGCACATTTCATTTGTGTATAAAAAGCTAAGTTCGATCTAACGGTTGAAAGATATTATCTTGAATCTAATCAGGTTTTCATCTAACGGTGAATATTGATGTTTTGTTACCAAGGTAACTTAGATTTCAAACCCTGGTTTGAAAACTATATAAAGGAGAACTCTAGCAACTGGGAAACCTAATCCCCACACCTCTGGTGTGATACTAGTTGCGACTAGAGTCGATTTTCCTTTAACCTTAGGTTTTTCACGAAACCATGTAGGTTAACAACTTGAAGACTTCATTGGGATTGTGAAGCCCGGACCAAATATTTCTCTGTAGTTGCGTGTTCTGATCTTGCTGTTTTCTATCGTGATTGAGTATTATTTTCTCTAAGATTTGCTCGAGATTTATTCTCTGATATGCAAGATAAAAAGTAGTTACAAACATCTTCGTTTCATCGTCTGTGATTCCACAATATCTTGTTTCGCTACCATACGATTAAGATTATTGTGAGGTGATTGTTATTACTAGGCTGTTCTTCGGGAATATAAGACCGGTTTATCGATTGGTTCCTGTTCACCTTGATTTATCCAAAGACGGAACAAAACTCATAGGTATTTCTGTGGGAGACAGATTTATCTATTTAATAGACTTTTCTGTGTCAGACAGATTTGTTTATCAAGTCTTCGACTTTGGGTCGTAGCAACTCTTGGTTGTGGGTGAGATCAGCTAAGGGAATCAAGTGCATAGTATCCTGCTTGGATCAGAGACGTAAGGAGCGCAACTGTACCTTTAATCAATGAGAGTTATTAGGTTCAACTACAGTCCAGTCCGAAGTTCATTGGTAGTAGGCTATTGTCTGTAGCGGCTTAATACAGTGTGGTGTTCAATCTGGACTAGGTACCGGGGTTTTTATGCATTTGCGGTTTCCTCCTTAACAAAATTTATGGTGTATGTGTCATTTCTTTTCCGCATTATATTTGTTTATATAATTGAAATATCTCAGGTGGTGTGGTGCGTGTCGTGAGTGCAACAAATTAAGTTACTTATTTCCACACAATTAACTGGTAATATAATGAAAGTAAGGATCATTCCCACGAAGAGCAGGGAGTTTTCAGTTGTCAATTTTCACAAATGGGGGGTTTTGTTTGTAGGTTGCAAATAAAGCAAAGTAAATAATAAAGAAAATAAATTAAGATGTAATCAAGGATGAGGAGTATGATCGAGGAATCCTTCTTCGTTACTAAACATTCATCAAAGTAATATAATTATCTATTCGTCATTAATCATAGATTATCACCAACTGTAGGGTAACAAGTACGCTTATCTACCCCTAAGACTCCTAATATCACCGAATAACAGGTACGCTTAGCTATCATATTCTATCCGTCTGAGCCACCTTGAGGTACGCTTACAAGATGTAACTCAATCGAATGCTTTAGGGTTTATGAATCTAGGTTCGGTCCTAGAAGTTAAACTCGGTATGATCGGTTCACTTACTAGTATTGTTCCTACACGCGATTGTTCCACAGAATCCCTCTGCAAGGTCTCACGTTTTTTACTTGTGTAAGGGTTATTCAACAATTACGGATATCCTAACCCGTTACTAGCAATAGATCAATTAAGGGATCAGTTTAGTAGGCCTCCTAAATCAACCAACCAATCAATCATAAATATTAATCATAGTAGAAACAAACGATAATCATATGAAGAAATTAAAATAGATTCATATATTAAATCAAATCATGTTTAGAACTTAGAATTCATCCCCAATCAAATAGGAGTTTAGCTACTCATGGATTTAATAAAAACCATGATATACATATGACAAAATCAAAGATAAATAGTTTCGGTAATGGAAGAACCCAAAACCCAAGCTTTCGCTCCTTGTCTTCTTGTCTCCACTTCTGTATCTCTTGATAAAAATCTATGTTCGATACTTGGAACCCTTTTCAAAAGTATTTGGAAGTATCTTTTAAATATCCCTAAGAATAGTTGGGTTTGGAAATACTTAGGAACTAATAAAACCAATTTTGGCAAGTATTTTCGTCACTTCTTGGAGGGTGTAACCGATCCTGGTAATTGGTTGGTATGATCGGTCACACACGTAGGTAAGAATTGGGCCTTTTGATCCATACGGTTTTGCCCACAACTTTTGCATACGAACTCGGAATGACCTCATTCTTTTTGCGTTCTTTTCGTATCTTAATTCTCTGAAAAATAGAGTTGAATACTCCTGAATTTGGTTGAGTCCCTCCTGGTCCTTAGTCCAAGCTCATGTTTATGTCCGCTTTAGCACTCTTTTCGCTCTTTTTGGATGATTCTACCTAAATAAGACAAACAAAAGAAAACAAGAGTAATACAAGGAAATATGAAAGAAACATAGCAAATACAAGCATGGAATTGATAAAAAAAGTATAGTAAATTATGCACTTATCATTGTGCGTAAGTTTAATCAATTAGATAATCCAACCTTTGGTTGTTGATATAAATTGATTGACACTTGAACATTGGTCTTTGGTACCGTTTAAGTTATTTATTAATATTCAATCGGGATCGCAAATTCATATTTGTTTGATTGCGGATTGAATTGAGAAATCGAGATATAACTGTTTGATATACTTTTCTTAAGATTGAGTCTGACTGTCTAGTTGATTCTCTTAAAAGTATATTGGAGTTAGTCCATACAGATTGCTAAGCGAAATATTGTGTGTGGTTGTTAGACCCCCACTTTTTCAGATCTTCCTTTACATGAAAGAGTTCCTTCGGATTAGACACCTGTAGAGGTAACTTGTCGCTAACAATCTCAAGAGACGCAATATCATTCATCATTGAATCATGCAGCACAATTTGAAGGTCGTCATACTCAGCTAAGCAAAAAACCTTATTGTCTGCATACAACACCAAAGAATGGTTCTCAGCACCAACACCATAACTGTCATCTAGTGCAAAGACACCTTGACCAGTTGAATTTACTTGGTTTTTAGAATGCTTGGGAACTACTACTTCACATTTAACCACATCCCTCAAACCTAGAGACTCAGCAGCCAAAACACTATTAATTAATTCCTACCTAGATGTAGCAGGAACTTCACCTTCACCTCCGCTAACATCTAAAAGCTGGAATCTATTGCTAGTGGGAATAATGGAGCTATTTTGAGAAGTGGGTACTGCAACACCTCCAGCATTCTCCAAAATAGCATCAGCATTATCAAACCCTACAGGTTGAACAAGATCCCCTCCAACCCACTCATTCACACCTAGAGTCATAGGTTTAGATGGCCCAACCTCCTGCATCATTCTACCTGATAGCGAGGCTTGACTGAAAGACGAGCTTGCCATTGTATTTAGCTTGGTAGACAAGACCATGTCTGTCTCTCCAACTCGTTTCTCCAGAGACAACCCAACTGAGTCCGATTTCTCAACTCGGATCGACTTATCCCCAAGAAAAGCGGGAGTTACTTTTTTTGAATTTGAAATTTTCTGAGCATTTTCAAACTCAATCAAAAGTCTATTAAACTCCTCTAATGTAGCCATTTTTTTAGGATTAAATTTGTAATCCAATTTAATCGAAACGGCCCAATTCTGGTCACCATCTTCCACCATCAGAATCGCCGGAATATCTGAAAAATCTCCCTTGACTTTTATCCCGAAGAATTTAGACTTTCCTTCCTTGTTATCCGCAACATCCATGAAACCTCCCAAAGAATTTCCAATGGACTTGAACAAGTTATAACTCCAGAATTGATGTGGAATTCCCCTAATCTTCATCCACTTGCCAAATCTCGATATCGCCTGAATTGGAATTAGAACATCTTTCTCAAAAGTAGAAACCGCAGCTGTTGAACTTTGGTTTTTGTCCGCCACCACCATCTGGGATAAAGTAACCACCGCATCATCCATTATATTCTTCTTTGGTCTCCAGAGATCCAGCCAATAGTTTTTTATTAAGTCTATTTGAGCAGATTGTGCATCAATAATCTCCATATCCAGAAAGGACTCCCATTTCATCTGTTGCAGCACCTCTCTAGCTACCCTTGGCCACCGAACAATGCCATCCACTTTAATCAAACCTCTGTAAGAACTTTCCTGCGTCACCTTCCTTGGAAGAGTGGCTTGAAAAAATCAGATCTCTCGGGAAGGATTTTAGTTATCCTCCTATGCAAGTTATTAGCCTTTAAAACCTTCAGAATCTCCTTGCACAACACTCCCCAATAATAATCACCATCACCAAATGGGATACACAGAGCATAAGATCTTGGACCATCACCTCTTTTTACTCTTGAGATTCTGAAATATCTCCCTGCGTCATTCTCCCTCACTTCACCTAAGAAAGATGCTTCACCCTCCCTCCTTGGCCATCTTCGTTTACTGCGGTTCAACTCCATCGATTCTTGCATCACGTCCACCAACCAATACGCCATATCAACTGAGAAATGAATCCAAGAGCAAAATCCTCTTCGCTTCCTCTCCTCTAATCTGATTCCTTTAGAGTTACCCAAAACCTCCATCGAAACACAGAAAAAATTTCTGTCGAGATAAAGTGTATTTTCGAAATAGAAAAAAAAACATTTACCGTTAGATCTAGAGTTTTGTTTTTACGATCAAAATTCAAACATAAATTTCAATTATTTTTATTTTTTTTATCTTTTTTTGTTATATTATATAAAAAACTAATATTATTTGAAGATTAACAGAGCTTTTGGTTGGTAGCCTATCAACAAGCTAGGCTCCAACACCTTATTATTATTATTATTATTATATCTTTTTTGATTGGTAAAGAATTTAATGCTCACGAGTTTCGAACTCAGGTCATTGGTATCATCACCTAATGACTTTACCACTGTAATACAATGACATCAGCTAAATTTCAATTATTTCAATTATGATATTGTTATAAGGAGATAGCTTCTGTTTCTTAACCGACAAAAAGGTTTATCGATAAAAAGACAAAAGAAGTAACAAAGATATGAACCACCTGGAGATTCTCAGATTGAAGAGTGACGAACCTGTAGGCGAAGTTGGATGTTTTTCACATTTCAAAAGGTGAAAAAATATTTAACTGTTATAGAAATTTGAAGGATAAATTTGTTTTCAGGCTAGGTTTTGACATGTAGGAATTAATGTGAGTCCGGCTTATTTTTTGTGGCTCCAATCGGAAGCCAAAGGCCCAAAGCGTTATCTCTTTGATTTTAGTGCTAGGCAGTGCAATAGTTCTAAAAATTCACCGGTGCACCGCTATTTGAGAAGTTCAAACTTCAAATTTAAAGGTGTCGTATTCCTTTCTTCCCCACACAGCATGTGTGTCAAACTCTTAATCCCTCCACCAGCATCGATCTAGGAGCTACCAATTCCAAAATAATCAGTGACACTCAGTGTGTAGAGACTTTAAAAAAAAAAAAAAAAAAAAAAGAGCTCGATGTGGGTGGGATTGGTGCATAAGCCCTCCTCCCTCTTGGCTGCAGATTGAGTGTGTGGGGTGACATATTATTCTCTAGCCGTGGTTGAACAGCCTGCTATAAGATCTCCTCGAAGTCAGAGATGCATGGCATAAATACAGAATAATATCACCGTTTCATAGTTGTGCCAAAAAATGTTCATAAATTATGTCACCTCGCTATAAAAGTGGAAGTGCAAGCAACAAGGAGTTGGTGGACTCTGCAGTGTTTTAGTCCCAGACCTAATTTGGTGGAAACAAAAATCTTACAAAGCAAAACAAGGAAAAGACTTTTCTTCTCGGGTAGTAGTTGGATTTGACTCTAACTTTGGAACCAAAGCACACCGTCTTTAACTAAACTTTTTCTTTAAATATGGAGAGACCAGGATCTGTCATTTGTGTGGATTATCAAAGTGCGTGAGAAAAGAGACAGAGATGGAGAGAGAGCAAAATATGGGTTGGGCCTTGGGGTTTGGAAATGAGAAGAAACCTACCAAGAAGTACTCTTATGTAGTTAATTGGGTTAGTTGTTATGACGATGCTAACAACATCAGCAGTTGAAGCTAGAGTTCGTTTTTGCAAATCAAAAGAACTCAAATATGAATTTCAGTTACCGGAATGTTATATAATGGCTATTAATGGAATGTGTAGGCAAACACAGATGCAGTGCCAAAAATGATTTCACAAGGAAAAAACTCCACACGAAGAAAAAGAAAAAAAAAATCTATTAGGAAACATCATACCGATAAAAAAACGTACAAAGAAACAAAAAAGGCGGAAAGTGTATCTGATCACAGTCAAGCAAAACTAAAAAGAAAACCTATATGAATATGACAACAAATCATCCATTTTCGATGAAAGAACAAAAAGAAAATTACGAATCCACCGAAAAAAATAAACAAACAAACATGGACTAAAGATGTCAAAAACATTCAAATATATTTGTGTTCTTAAAGAAAATATTCGGGAATTTTCAAATAATAGGATAAAAACGGGTCGGTCGTTAGTAATTTCAATATCCCTTGTCCAAAGTATTTTTATAATGGCTAAACAACCCTAATTTAGTTAATGTTAATAATCTAATTAGCTGATGGTTAGATTAATAAGTTTTTTTTTTTTTAATTAGTGATGAAAAATCAGATTAAGTGTAGTATTTTGGTGGGAAGAAAAAGTATGAAAAAAAATAGAAGTTTTTAAAGATTTTTTTCCAACTGAAACCCTAGATTTCGAACCACTCAACCAATGTCCTTTTTATTTCACAAATTTTTTGAAAGCACGTAAAAAGATACAATTTTTTAGTTTTTTAGAGCGGTTTAGAGTTGGGTTTTTCCTTCGTAGCCAACCGTGATACAAATTTATGGTTAGGTGATGATGCACACTTAACCGTAACTAGGCAAAATTGGGAAACTCAATTGTATACCAGTTACGGTTGGGTTTTTTGGTTTTACGGTTAGGTTTGGTCTTGGTCAAACCCAACTGTAAATCAGTTACTGTTGGGTTTCTTAGGGGAAAACCAAACTATAACTTAGTCGAACCCAACTGTAACTGGGTAAAACCCAACTGTAAATTAGTTACAGTTGGGTATTTTTTGGGGAAAACCCAACCGTAAATGGTTCTGAAAGGTTTTTTTGTTGGGTCTTTAAACCAAACCGTAAATGGTTCTGAAACCAAAAAATTTCTACTGATTTTAATATCTAACCATTTCATACGAAATTGGTTTGTTGATTACCATCACTTTTATCAATTTGCTTCTTTCATATCCTTAATAAAGATTTCAATCGACGATTATAACTCTTTCGAATCACCGATAAATCGAAGATGATGAAATGATTTCAATTGAAGAAAAAAAAGAGGGATTTACAGTTGATGAAGGAGAGACAGTTTAGAAGAAGAAGAAGAAGAAGAAGAAGAAGAAGAAGAAGAAGGAGGAGAAGAAGAAGAAGAGAAGATTTTTGAATTAGAATGAGGTTTTAGTTTTAGTTTTTAGATTTTTATTTTAGACAGAGGGTAACTCAGACATTTGTTATTACATCAAGACACCCCATAACCAACTCTTTAGTTACTAGGGATCCATGCCAAGCCCCCTCTATTGGAATATGAAGCCAATATAGTAGGTTTCTTTTCCAAAAAATCATATTATAGGAGTTCCAAGTTTTTGGTTTTGAGGGCTCACAAGAGTAAAAAATCGGATCATGAAATAGTAATCTTCGAAACCCCTTATCCTATTAATTTTTTAATGGTTAGAATGCACTTGATTAATTAGTGCCAATGAATTAATTAACTTAACTAATTAAGAATAGTGATTAGATTTAACTAATAATTTGATTTATAGTTAGTGTTTGAAAATCAAGATGATTTTTTTTTTTTTTTTTTAAATTATCTTATGGTTGGGGAACCGAACCGTAATCACTGTGTACGGTTGGGAAACCTGATCATAAGCATTGTATACAGTTGGAAACTCAAACTTTCCCAACCGTAGACAAACTCAGAATTCCATATACGGTGTGGAATTCCCATCGTAGGAAAACTCAGAGTAATCTATAGTTGGGAGTTCATATTTTCCCGACAACAAAGTTGGTTTACGGTTGGGAGTTCATATTTTCCTAACCGTAAGATTTATTCACGGTTGGGAATTATTGATTTATCGGTCTATACAATTCTGTAACTAATTTTTAGATCTCTAATTTGATCAAATCTAACTTATTCATGAAGTCAAAAGAATGATTTTTTTCGATGCTTTCCTAGTTGCTTGATTAATTAGTGTTTGATTGTTCAATCCTTTTTTTTGTTTCTTGGGGTTCATCATCATCAATAATCATCATTGAAGAAGATGAAGAAGAGGGAGGAGATGAATAAATGGTTGTTTTTTGTTTGGCTTATGTTTAGTTTTTGGTTTTTAATTAGGTTAGTTATTAAAGAGTAATTAGGTTAGTTATCAAAGGATACTTTCGTATTTTTGTAATAGGTTAGGTCTCCCTTATCTACATATAGGATATTTGAATCCACATGAGCCCTCAAAACCAAAATCTTGGAGCCCCCTATAATAAGATTTTTTCAAAAACTCGACAATTTTCCATATAATGTTCCTATTTTGTTCAATTTTCATCCAGTATCCACAAAAATGTTGCTGTCGGTTCTCAATGGTTGCATAAAAGTTCGGCTCGATCTTAAAACTATAAGTCGGTAAGTTTAAGTTGTGTCTGTTAGACTTTATGTTGGTTTAGTAACAAATTAGGCTTAGGTAAGCTAATCTGTGTTTAGTTCTAATCTAAGATGGATTAAGTATATGCCAGATTAAGAATTGAATAGAGTTAAATATAGGGATTAGATTAACTTAATGTTAGCTGAGGTGTCATGTTGACTAAGCATAACTCATCTAGTGAGGTGTCATCCAACTAGTGATAGACAGGTTGAATGACACATAGCTATCATGTGATGACTAAGCCATCTTCTAACCTCTTGTATATATATCAAGAATTTGTGTTATGCCATTAATTAAGCAAGAGGAAATAGAAGTAGAAGCTAAGTCATTGAACCCTTAATTACTTGATGATTTATGTTTTCTTCTTCTTATACTTATAGAATTATGTATCATGCTTCTATTCTGCTCTTACTGATGTAATCAATTCAGAAATAACTAAGTGTTGAGTGTGCTATTATTAGTGATTATGTTCAGCTAATCACATAAATAATGGTTGATTTCATATCCATTTCAGTTGTCGTAGAGCATGTAGTACTAGGGTTAATTCTTGGTTTCATCACACGAGTTCTATATAATCATGTTTAAGAATAAAATATATTGATTATGAAGCTGAAATTCCAACAGTGTCTATTGTGCCCAAGAACTTGTTTTTTTAAGGTTGTATTCTCGGATCCAATGGAGCTGTGTTGCTCACAAAACTTGGTTGACTACAATTTATAGTAGCTTGGCATTATTAAGAGTTACTTCAACCCAATAAATATAACCAATATAAAAAGGATATCAAGTTTGGAATTGGTCACCCAAATTAAAAAAAAAAAAAAAGTGGCATGAAAAGTAAGAGAAGATAACATACACCACGGTGAAATCATAGTAACTTATAGTCGTTACTTTAGCGGTGCGTAAAATTTAGAAACTTCGTCATCGATATCGTTCTTTTATTGAGTACCGACTTTGAAGAATATAATAGCCAAGCAATTCAGGTAACACCACTAAGAATTCGATCTGATTATAACTCCATAACTATTGATTGTAATCCAAAAGTGAAAATTGAACATTACTTCAAACTTGAAGCTCATTGGTTAGCTCATTAAGACTTTGTGAACAATGAACAAATTTCACAATTAACGGAAGAACACGAATCCATATCTTTTACCAATTTTTAAGTATTCTCCCGTAAATTTGCTCCCCTTATGTACTAAAATTTGCAAATTACCAAACCTATATAGGGAATGTCATAAATCTAGGGGGAACAATTGTCCCACTTGGTCCTTAATAGCTTCGTTCCTGACTTTCATAGTTTATAAACTAAGATTGATTATTTTGGTAATTTTGATTTTATTTGATGTAATCGATACAAAAGAGTACATATTGATTAAACGAAAGAGCCTTTATACTCAACTATATCTCTGATTTATTTATTGAGATTGATAAAACAATTACTGAAACATATTGGTTATTTACTCTTTCGGAGTACGATCCACAGGATATGAGTGCTTGAAGTCTTCACAGCAAGTCAAGCGACTTAAGATGTAGGCGCAGGGATACTGAAGAAACTGAGTAATTTAGATTAAGTTTACTTGGTCTCAACTATATGAAGTTGTAGTAGTATTCATATAGCGGTTAATTCTGAGAGCATTCAAAACTGGACTAGGTCCCGGGATTTTTCTGCCTTGCAGTTTCCTTGTTAAAAAAATATTGTGTGTTGTGTGATTTACTTTACTTTTGCATTGTATTTCTTTATCTTTATAATTAAAGTAATTACACTTTCTACGTTAATCAAACACTTGGTTTGATCCCATGGTTGGTTTCATCTTGAACGTATACTATATACTAAGTGTATATCTTGTTGTTGTAATCTCCTTGACAGTCTTATCTGTATTAGATTACACAAGATGTGTGTTTCCTAAGTTGATATCTAAAAAATTGTGGTGTACTTAATACCCTCGTCATTACTCTTAGTGTTTGAAGTTTTGATGAAAGCATAAGGATATGTTCAGGAAAATGTTGATAAAGGGGTCGTTGAAAGAGTGATGTAATGGATCATGGACCGCATTCGCGATCTGGAAGACAAGAAGAAGGCCCAAACCTAATTTACATAACCGCAATGGATAAAAACTAGAATCGGATTGAATTGGATCGGTCATACATACAGGTACAGGTACCCCAACTCAATGATCAATTCAGATGATTCAGCTGCAATGAATTTTACGCCCATGAACGATTGTGTTAGAGACTCCTCACATGTATATACAGAAAACCCTCTCTGCTTTAAAAATTTTAGTTGCTTTAACTCTTTTAGTAAAACCATGAAGATTTTTTCTTGGAATGTGCAGGGATTAGCTAAAAAAATTACAAAAGATCAACTATTTGTTTTGATTAAAAAATAATCTCCTGATTTATTGTTTTTAACAAAAACAAAATGATTGATATGGCTAAATCTTTAAATTATTGTAATATGCTTGCATAGATAAAGTAGGATTAGCTGGTGGTCTCCTCTTGATGTGGAAAGATGGTATTAAATGTGAAGTACAATATGTTTCAAACAATATTATCCATGTTGTTACAAATTTTCATCCTGCTAAATCAAATGTCTTGATTTCCTTTATGTATGGTTCAACTTACACTGATATTAAAAAAAACTCAATGGGACTTCATGAATAGAATAAGCGAAAATATCATGCAGCCTTGGCTTGTAATAGGGGACTTGAATGTGCATCTTCACACTCAAGATGTTAACTCTTCTTGTTCCCAAGATGATGGATTTTTTCAAAATAAAATAGATGAATTTGGTCTTATGGACTTAGGTTATATTGGGAGAGATTTTACCTGGTCTAGTAATAATGTTGGTACTGGACATAGAAAATCCCAAGATGATGGATTTGTTCACAATGTGACAGGTATTCTTGAAACTCTCAATCAGTTTGGTAAGTTTTCTGGTCAAATGCTCAATCTCAGTAAGTCTAGTGTTTATTTCAGTAACAATATTAGTCCTTCTGCTAGAACTGATCTTTCTCGAGCTCTTGACATGACAGAAATGAAAGATTCTGACAAATATCTAGGTGTGACTCTATTGATGGGTAGAGATAAATCTAAATCTTTTAAGCATATTATTCAAAGTTTTAGCTCCAGACTCATTCCAGGGAAAAGAAAAATATGAATCAAGCGGCTAGATCAACTATGGTTAAGCATGTGCTAAATGCTCTTCCTACTCATCAGATAGGGGTGTTTAGAGTTCCTAAAAACATGATTACTCAGTCAAACTCTATCTAGAGGCAATTTTGGTGGGGCAAAGGTGGTAGTCATAAAGGCATCTATTTTATAGGATGGGACAAGCTTCAGATTCCTAAAGCTCTAGGTGGACTAGGATTTAGAAATCTTGAAAATTTTAACACTACCCTTTTGACCAAAGTTGCTTGGAAAGCTTGTAATGATGAGAATTCTCTTTGTTACAAGGTTCTTCAAGCAAAATACTCTAGGAATAGAAGTTTTCTTCACTTAGAAAAACTTAAGGATGATTGTTCTTGGCTATAGAGGAGCATTTATTTTGGTCTTGAAATTGTTCAAAAAAAACACCAGGTGGTCAGTTAGATGTGGTACCAAAGTGAACATTTGGCTAGATTGTTGGGTCATAGGATTAAATAGCCCACATGTTCCAGTTGTTGGATCATCTAGTTATGAAAACTTTGCTTTTGTCTGTGACTTATTATTATTAGGTATTAGGCAGTGGAATGCTGATATTGTAAATGCTCTTTTTTCTCAAGATTGTGCTGCTTCAATCTTAAGTAATTCCAACTACAGGTGAAGATTCTATGTTTTGGATGCCAAATAGAAAAGAAAAAATTTCAGTGAAGAGTACCTATATATAATACTATTTGCTCCAATGAAGTTAATTCCATTGTGGCTAGTGGTACCACTCCAACTAAATTCTGGAAGCATTTGTGGAAATTCAAAGTTCCACATAGAGTCCAACTATTTGTGTGGAAATGCATTAAGAGAATAGTACCAGTCAGAACTAAGACTGCTAGATATAAGTCTGGCATTGAAACTCAGTGTTGTTTTTGCAAAACAATGAAGAAACCATGAACCATCTTTCCATGGGGTGCAGTTATAATAGGGCCATATGGTTTGCTATGAACATAAATATTGAAGCCATATTTGAGCAGTATGTAAACCTTGAACAATAGGTTATAAGCTGGTTTCACTCCTCAGATGGTAACATTTCTGCCTTATTTCTTCTCTGCAGGATCATGTGTATAGTATGGTATATCTGGAAAGATAGGTGCTTAGTGATTTTCCAGGAAAAGAAGCCTAATATCCAAGTTACTGTTGCCAGGATTAATAACTTATATACTCACTGCACTGTTTTGGTTACTAATCATTATTCTTCTCCTAATAATGCTCTGCAGATTAAGACTTGGACTCATCCAGATAGGGAGTTTGTGAAAATCAATGTCGATGGATCTTATGTATCACAAACTAAAAAAGGAAGTGTTGGACTAAAAATGTTTAGGAGCTAAAGGTCTAAGCTTCAATGAGAAAGTGAAAGAAGAATATGGGGATGAGTATTTTGAATGCAAACCAATGGAGGTAGCTGCGGACTGGATGGAGGATCTTGGAATATCTAAAGCAATATTTGAGCTGGACTGTGAAGTAGTAGTAAAATCAATAATTTGTGAAGATCTACATGTTCATTGGTACAAACCAAAATATTGTTCAAGTTATAAAGAAAAAGTTTAGTAGTAGCAACTTTTGGTTTTGTAAGTCTGTAAACAGACTGGGTAATAATGTAGCTCATGAGCTAGTGAAAAAAGCTAGAGAGGAAGCAACAAATTTTCAATTCCTAGATAACTTTCCAGATTACATATCTAATATCGTAAAGAACGACAACTGTAAGGTTTTTTCTTAATCAATAAATTACCATTCAGTATCAGAAAATAAATAAATAAATAGAACCGGCTGCTAGTAGTACGTATACTCGGTTTTTAAGGAAGATTGAGCCATACCGTCCCTTGTCCCTTTTACAACCCCGGTCCTAAGAGGTCGGATGGGCCTATCAAATAGGTCATTCATGCATGTGATTCTCCGATCTCAAAACAAACAATGTAGTCATTTCCAGGTAGACTATGTGTTAAATCCGTGCGATATAACACGGAAACTGTTTATCGGTAGAAAAGAAAAGAACCATGTTTTAGGGCATACATGAAAATTTCTGGGCATACATAATTGTTTTCCCATCTATGGTGACTTTATAAGGGGTGTCTAATGGTAGTGCAATTACCTAAATACCCTTAAACAATTTAAATTACTAATCTATCCTTACCTTAATACAAAAAACTTAAAATCTAAAATAAAAATCAGTTGTCTATCCTACACATCTCTGCTTCTTCCTTCTTCCCAACCCTCGTGAACCATCCAACAATTTCTTTTTCATCTCCACAATTAGTTGTCGATTGGTAAAAATTTGATCATCGATTAAATTCAACTATATAATGACTCGCATAATACAAATAGTATGAGGTAGGCGTTCTGAATCCTCTTCTAATCCATTAATTGAATAACAAATAGAAGATGAAGGTGCAGAAACTGAAGTTGAACCATAAATTGAACCGACTGAAGAACCAACTCCTGAAATGAGGATTAAAAAGTATTTATTACAAACCCATCTCTTATTTTATTATTTATGATTGATAGAATAGGTTTAATTCGGGAAAATATCGGTTTTCAACGATCACAGATTGATGTTCGGCTGATAATTGAGACGAATTATCAGCCGAACTGTTCATCGTTTTTCACCGTTAAACTGCTTATGAACAGTTCGTCTTGTAAGTTCATATCAATTATCAGCCAAACCTTACACCATTTCTCCAGGTTCTATTAATAAGACAGGTTCGGGTGATTCGATAGTTTTTTGTAATACGAACTCAAGATAGAAGTCAATTCCGCGTCCAAATATGTCCTAGAACAGTGTCAGGTTCGGCTAATACCTTGCCAACCTTTCCCGGCCAAACTTGAGAAGTGAAATTTACCCCAGGTGGTTTTCAGGTTCGGCTAACTCGATTAGATCACTTTCAAGACGAACATATCTCTTTAGACACTTCGGAAATCTTGATTTGTAGGCTCCAGTTTTGGCTGGCTCGTGCTGATGAGTTATCAGCCGAACTTCTCTCTGCAGATCCAAGTTTTTCGATCTTGTTTTTGGCATAACTTCTTCGTCCGATGTCGGAATGACCTCATTCTTTTTGCGTTTTCTTCGTCTTTTCATTCCCTTGAAGATGAAGATAAGATCTCCTTGATTTTAATGAGTTAAATTTGGACCTTGGTATTCTCCATTAGTAGAGTCACTTTCTTAACGCTTTTATAGTCATTTCCAATTCTTTTGGTGATCCTTCGTTACAAAGGATGCACAATAAAAAACAAACGTAATAAAAAGCCGAACCCCTATATGTGTATGAACTTAAGTGTTTTATGGTAAATCAGTAACATGTTCGACTGATACGATTTTTTGAATATGAGCCGAACTTGAAAGGATATATGGTTCGGCTGATACGATATTTACAGTAAAAACCGAACCTTTAACTTCAGTTTTTTTGAAACTCTCAGGAGAAGGTTCGGCTTATAATGAAAATTTATTATTATCCGAACATTTTCCCAACAGTAAGTAGGTCGTAAGTTACAAAATATAAGTTCGGCCAATAACTATTGTATTTCGATTAAGCTGAACTGTTCATCTTCTGTAGCATACCAGTTAGGTTCGGCTGATAATTTCAAGCCAAACCTATCTCTGGTTCGCTGAACTTGGGTGAAAAAAATCAATTTCTTGATGACTTCAACCTACAAAAATGAAATTAAACATAATCGAGAAGTATATTTGTGTAGTGTTAGCATTGGGTTCCTCATCGATGTATTCATCTTCATGATTTGGCTCATAAACTCATTATTATGAGTTTGAGTTTAAAGTTGAGTTTGAGTTTGGGTAAAATCATTCTCATAATTTAAAAAATCAGCCATTTCCGGATTATTATTGTTGTTGATGTGTATTTTCCTAGCTTTCCTAGATGAAGATTGTCTCTGCTCATCCATTTTGATTAATCAAAATGCAAGTTTTTTCTTCACTTATCTTCTCCTTCTCCAAAAGAAAACCTAACTTTTTATTGTTCTTCTCCCAAATTAATCAACACAAAGTTTTATAAATTAATTATCCCTAATAACTAATCATTAATATTAATCACTAATCAAGATTATTAACAACTAATCAGTATTATTAACCACTAATACTAAAAGGGCATTTTTACCATATTAAAATATTTGGTTAAAGGGTTTTTAGATTTACTATCTAATGATCCTATTTTGTCTTTACTTGATATGCCCTAAAAGATTTATGTATGCCCTAAAGGTTCAAAGAAAAATATAAGTTCCAGAGCCTTCTTACGAGTTGTAAGTCATAAAAATACACACCAACTGGAAACGCGGCCGACTAAAACTGAACTGATTATCCAAAACGAAATAGTCCTGCCTCCTTTTCATGTCGCCATGAAAAGGACTTGTCGTTGACACATGTAATACAAACATAAAATCGCTAGTCAATTTTTGCTACGTATCTGTGGACTGCGTCCCATTGAAAAACAACTTTACTACTACGAACTACGGAGGAAAAATTCCGGTATTAGTTAGTATTATATATTGTGCAGCTTGTGAAATGTGGATAGAATTGCTACGTATAGAAATAAGTCAAATTCTAAAAATGTGATATTGTTACTTTCTCATTTTAGCGTAGAAATAAGTAAAATTTAAAAAGCGATAGGATCTTTTATTCAAAAACAAGGAATGATATCAGCATGACATCCTGAGGAAGGACTTCAAAAGTTTTGCATTTTGGTGGTAAATTTAAGACCAAATTTAAACGAACTTACGGTGCTATGCCAAATTTAAAAGAACTCATTTTTCTTCTTTACAGGGAAATAAGGAAAAGGAAAACAAACGAATTTAATTACTGTTGTTAAATGCCAAGTTTGACCGGACTGAATATTAATCGAGTTTCCTCCAAAGTCCAAACTCAATCATAGTTTGTACATCCGACCCATCTAACCTCACATGAAACTCAATGTAAGAACGAGTCCCTCGGACACTTACATTAAAATAGTGTGGGTGGGTGTTGTCGGAGATGGAATCCCTCTGGGTACGCCTTTTACCGTATACTAATAGCAATTGCCATTTTACTGTACCAATATCTAATTGCTATAAATAAAGATTTTTGTTATAAGGAAAGCTGATTTGTTTAGGGAGAAAGCAGTTTAAGGGGAAAGCTAATATAATTGAGATGTGTATAGGGAGAAAGATTTACGGAAATTGACTTTTACCGATTATTTTGTATTACCAGATTACCCTCTCACCAAACCCACTTCTAACTACCATGAGCTTCATCACTGTAAGACCGACAGAAGAATCATTTCACCCAAATTGCAACATGAAAACACAGGTATCTGTTTGTCTTTTCTTCCTTATAGTCTTTTGCCCAAATCGTTTCACCCAAATCTCATGTACTTTTTAGCCCTTTCTATCTGTTATATAGCAAGTATTGCAATCAAATGTACTGTGATCTAATCCACAAGGTACCAAAACCAACATTTTTTCTGAATTTATTTTAATTCATCAATGAACGTATTTTGAAGTTTGGGTTTGATGATTAATTTAGTTTGTGATATTCTATTCATATGCATGTGAATTTTTGTATGTAATGATGTATGCACGATTGGTGTTTGATAAAATGTGTCATAAATTGTCATGGGTGAATTTTTGCGCGGCATGCCAGATTGTCTACATCGACCAAAAAATTAGAATATTGCAGTTTAAGGTGAGAGAATTAACCCTGATTTTACCAGTATCATTACCATCATAACAACTTCGCTGATCTTATTGTAGTTATCTAAGTAGAGATAAAGATGAATTCTGGAAATCATTGATCATGAAGAGAGATGGGTGGTTGTTAAGACTTGAGAGAGCCTTTTATGAACAGGTTTAAGGTATTTGCATGGTCACGGATGATGGTATGGGGGACTGTAGATACCTGGAAAAATACCAAAGGGGATATCCGGTTTCCCCATATCCTGGAAGGAGTATGGAATATCATCTCATCCAAAGGAAGGCATCTGGATTCCCCATATCCTGGGAGGAGTGCCACCAAGCGTTCCGCCCTCTTTGGCATTTAAGTACATGTGCAGGAGAGTCACGTGGGAGAAGTAATCTAGAAGAATCTAAAGTACAGTTGTACAACCAAGAAGGGGCAGTAGTAAGATAAGGAAAGATAGGAAAGGACACACGTCTGACATCCCCATTTGGGGAAATGTCTATAAATAGGGGGTGTTTCCCAATGGAAAGACTCAGTGGTATCATTGTGGGAAATTGTGTTCTACTTTCTGGATCAAATCTCTACACCCTACTCTATCTGTACCATGTATATCTTGTACTGTGTACATTTTGGCGACCACAGTGGGAGACTTGGTCACAGGATTAGCGCATAGTTCATCGCATGGAAAATGACAGATTCTCACACCGAGCTCAACAACGCGTATATGGACCACTTAATGAAATGGAACAAACACTATTTGATATAGAAGAGAATGACCGCCAGCGCCAAGTGCTTTTGGAAAAACTAGAAGCCAATGATCCTCCGCCGGAGGGGAACCACGGTGATGGGTCAGACTCGCCCCGACTAAACCATGGGGGCGGCTTTGATCAAGATCAAGGGTTCTGGACCCCTCAGGGGCGATCGCAAGCTAACCAGTCCGCCAGTCAGCCGCTAACGGATGAACAAGCTCGAATCGCCTTATATGATGGGAGGTTCACAAGGTTACTCGAAGAAAAGTATGGTCTCGAAACTCAAGCTAGTGCCTATACCATAACTTCGCCTATTCCCCCTGAAATCCTATCTAGGCCTATGCCCGTTAAGTACAAGATGCCGAGGTTTAAATTGTTCGAGGGGAGCGACAACGCGACAGAACACATGCATCGCTTCACTATGTCTCTTAATGAGTACGCTCAAGATGAGATTGTGTGCATGAGAGAATTCGGGAAGACTTTGACCGGGGATGCCTTTACCTGGTATATTTCTCTAAAATCGAACAGCATACACTCGTGGCATGAAATGCGGCAGGCATTCATGCAAAAGTTTTATTCCAAGCCAGTGAAGATCTACATCTTGGACTTGGGGAACACAAAGCCGCGGAGAGGAGAGAAACTCAAGCCTTTTGCAAAGCGCTTTAGAAGCGAATCCCTTAAGTGTCGAACGGAAGTATCTGAAGAAAAATTGGTGAGAATTGCATATCAGTGTTGGATCCCAAAACGCGACGAATGTTCGAAAATGCCCAAATAACCATGTTTGCGGACCTCGAAGAAGCGTTTGCTAGAACTGATGAGACTAACGAAGAAATCGACGCAGCTGAAAAATCCTGGTCTCATTCAGTCGCCTACGCTAAAGAAGATAGCTCTGGGGCGCCTAAAAAACGCGGACCACCAGGAAACGATAACAGGCGAAGTAAGTGAAGGGCAGAGCAAGAAGCGCCCGACTTTCCCAGTTCCTATGAACAAGCGGTAGGACTTTTGAAAGAATGGGTAAAAAATGGTGATGTCACCCTTCCAGAGCCTAGAAAAGTGCCAACCGGGGTGGACAAACGTAACCCACGGTATTTCCTCTTCCACAGGAGAGTGGACCACCTCACCAGAGAGTGCCGAACCTTCAAATGGGCGATATACAACAAACAACGTGCTGGAGAGATAGACGTCGAAGGCGATAATAACATACAAGATGACCCACTGCCGGATCATCAGGTCGCAGCTCTCACCCATGATCCCATGGAAGAAGAAGTGTACGCGGCAAGCGTAACAGAAGACGAAGAAATATACGCGGTATCCTCAGGCGGCACAACAGAGCAAATTACTGAGACAGTAGCGAAGAAACCGCTATTCGCAAACTTCTTGAATGCCTTAGGTTTCGACGCATCCCAAAGGCATCTCGCCTCCATGTTCTTAAAAAGGATCGCAGCTAGAGAAGATGTGAGTGCTTACTAAGACAGAAGATACCCTCTCCCCACTAACGTCATTACCTTCACTTACGAGGACAAGGCGGAGAACAGCGATCACACGTGCCCATTGTACCTCACTGCAAAAGTAAGGAAGGACACTTTCAAGAGGGCATTCATCGACACCGGAGCGTCACTCAACCTGATACCGCTACACATATTGAAGAGCATAGGCAAGAAGGAGTATGAAATCAAGAAATTCCAAACAAGGATCCAGGGATTTGGCGGAATAAGTCAACACACAATTGGAACGATCAATCTAGAGGTCAAGGTCGGCCCGATAAAGGCAATCGAGCCCTTTCACGTGATGGACGTAAATACAGCGTACCATATCCTGCTAGGGAGACCATGGCTGCACAAACATGGTGTGGTGTCATCCACCTACCACCAGTGCGTTAAATTCATCCTTAAGGGAAAGAAGAAAATGGTCCGAGCCATTGAGAACCCCTTTTCCGCTGACGAAGCATGTTATGCAGAAGTGGCTTTCTTCAATGGTTTAAGCGAGCCAAGCGAAGTAGTGACGTGCATCCACTCGATCCCGATCCCAGATTGGGTAACGACTTACCAAGAAGGAAGCTTCAGTCAAGGGCGAAAAAAGGACTATGTTGAACAAGACAAAAGGCGTTTCAGAAAGATGTCTCGACCAGATGGGCGCACCGTATATCGATTATAGCAATCATCCAGGGAGGCCTCGACAGAAGAAGTCAATCTCGTAGAAGCAATGGAGACTCTGAAGGTCGAGGATGCTACCCATTTATGGGAAAAATTAGCGCAAAAGTCACCACCCAAGCATGTAAAAGCTACAAGAAGGATCAACCTGGGGACTGAAGAAGACCCAAAATGGAGAGAAATCGGGGCGGCTCTGTCGGATGAAGAGAGTTGTGAGATGCAGGCTCTACTAGGAGAATATAAGGATATTTTCGCCTGGTCGTATGAGGATATGTCCGGGTTAAACCCTGCTTTAGTCTTCCATGAGCTAAAGGTTAATCCAAGTAGTAATCCAGTAATACAACCTCGACGCCAATTCCATTATGAAACTGAAGCGAAAATTAAGGACGAGGTGAAGAAGCTACTAGAGGCGGGATACATAAATCCCATACATTACCCGACATGGCTAGTGAATATTGTACCTGTGGAAAAGAAGAATGGGAAGATCCGTTGTTGCGTGGACTTCCGAGATTTAAATCGCGCCTGCCCAAAGGACGAATTCCCCCTCTCGAATATAGATATGACAGTAGACGCGACCCGTGGAAATGAAATGTACGCGTTCATGGATGGGCAGAGCGGCTACAACCAAATCAGGATGAAGGAAAGTGATGCGGTCAAGACATCTTTTTCCACGCCTATAGGGAACTTCTATTATGTTGTCATGCCCTTTGGGCTAAAGAATGTTGGGGCGACATATCAACGAGCAATGACGTCCATCTTTCACGACATGAATCATGAAATCGTGGAAATTTATATAGATGACATTGTTATTAAGGCAAAAAAGCGTGGAGAATTTGTTCAGCATCTCCGCCGAGTCTTTCAGCGATGTCGAAATTTCAATCTAAAAATGAATCCCGCCAAGTGTGTGTTTGGAGTCACTATTGGAAAATTCTTAAGATATCAAGTCACTAACATGGGTATAGAGGTTGATCCTGCTAAAGTGGAGGTTATTCTCTCAATGTCGCCGCCTAAGAATAAAGAGGAACTTCAAAAGTTAATAGGGAAAATCTCGTATGCAAGACGCTTCATCCCGGGCTTGGCGCAAACTCTTAATCACGTTTTTCCAATGCTCCAGAAAAAAGGCAAGTTTGTCTGGAAAGAAGAGCAACAAGAAGCCTTTGAGATGATTAAAAAATGGCTTACCCACCCACATGTGTTGCGGCCACCCGTCAAGGGAGAACTTCTCTACTTGTACCTTGCGCATACGTAAACCGCCATTGGAGTTCTAGTCGCTCAAGACATGAGAGGGGAAAACCTTATCCCAATCTACTACCTCAGCAAAACGCTGAAAGATGCAGAGTTAAGATATACTCCTGCTAAGAAAACATGCCTGCCATTGCTCCTAGCAGCGCAAAAGATACGACACTATTTGATGAAACACAAATGCTATGTAGTGGCGGCAGCTAATCCGGTTGTATACTTAACCACAAGGCCAATCCAATCAGGGAGGAAAGTGCGATGGTCGATGCAGTTACTAGAGTTTGACTTTACACCTATACGACCTCAAGGCGTCCGAGGGAAGCAATCGCAGACCTGCTCGCAACCTTCCCAGGAATGGACACCTCAGAAATCCATGACAACTTACCTGGGGAAGTCGCTTTAATAGAAGAAGTCCAACCTCAGGTGTGGAAAATGTCCTTCGATGGGTCCTCCTATGGTGATCACGGAGGTGCTCGAATAGTCTTCGAGTCACCAGCAGGAGAACTAAAATCGTTCGCATACAAGTTAGATTACCCCTGCACCAATAACGCGGCCGAGTACGAGAGTTTCCTCATCGGAATGCAGATGGCGCTAGAGATGGGGCTAACAAGTTTAGAAGTCATGGGCGATTCCATACTTCTAGTGAACCAAATAGAAGGACAGTTTCACGTAAAAAAAACCACACTAGCGGTCTATCGAGACAAGGCCCAACGGCTAATGCAGCACTTTGGACACATCTCAATAGAGCATATGAGGCGCTTATCAAACAGACATGCAGATGCTTTAGCAACGTTAGCATCAAATCTATAAATGCTGCAAGGGGATAAAGAGGTTATCACAATCCTAAGAAATACTTCTCCTTTAGCATTCGAAGAACGGGCATCCATGTAGGAACTCGACTGGCGTCATGTGATAATAGCAGACCTAAAACGACCGCCTGAAGAAAGACAACTTTCATGGAAGACCTTAAGATCATATACCCTCCTCGATGGAGATTTGTACTACATCACGGTCGGAAGAGGATTGTGTAGTTTCCTTAGACCGCTCGAAGGAACGGAGAAGCTGGAAGAAATTCACCTCCAAATATGTGGACACGCTGCGTCTATAGTCTTACACCGGCGCGTACAACGCGCAGGTTTCTACTGGCCGGATATTGCGGTTCACGCAAAAGCCCTTCACGATAGCTGTGTTACTTGTCAAGGATCTCCCCAAGAGGCGGAGATTTGTGTCGCCGAGGAAGATGAGGAAGATTGGAGAGAGCCCTACATCGCTTATCTAACAAATTGAACCCTCCCAAGCGACAAGAAAGCAGCTCTTAAACTAATCAAAAAGTCCAATAAATACTTCGTCGTCGACCAGAAGTTATTCTGGAAAAGCTTCGGACACCAAACACTAACCTGTCTTGATAAAACGGAGGCCCATCGGGTAATGGAGTTGACCCACGACGGAGAACATCAAGGGAAGGCAAGGCTATTTGCGCAAATCTACGAAGTAGGGTATTACTGGCCCACAATGGAAAGCGACACAGCCGAATATGTACGCAAATGCGACCAATGCCAAATCCATGGAAACCTGATCCACGCTCCTCATACAACGCTACACAGTGTTGCCACACCCTGGCCCTTTCACACTTGGGGGATAGATATTATCGGCCCGATCATGCTAAAATCTTCTAAGAAACATGAGTACATCGTGACGGCGACTGAATGTTTCACGAAGTGGGTGGAAGCCATCCCGCTAAAAAATACTACTTGCGCTACTATAGACGCTTTTATCAAAGAATACATTATTACCCGCTTCGGAATACCTATGTGTATCGAGTCGGATAACGGCACGCCATTCGTCAACAGCGATGTCAAGGATTTACTGGCATCTTTCCATATCAAACAAAAAACATCTACTCCTTACTATCCCAAAGGAAATGGGCAAGCAGAGGCGACTAATAAAATCCTTCTCCGAATACTCAGTAGGAACTTGTATGACAACAAACGACTCTAGCAGAAAGAGTTACCCATGGAACTTTGGGCATACCGGATCGCCAAAAGATCATCCACTAGAGCCGCGCCCTAATAGCTTAGTATATGGAGAAGACGCAATCCTACCAGCAGAGATTTTCATCGCGTCATCCCGGGTGATCGCTGCAACCGTCCTGCAAGTCGAAGATAGTAAACGATTCCAAGGCCTTGACACGATAGAAGAAAAACGAGACATAACAGACGCTCATGCTCGAAAATATCATGAACGAATGGCGAGAGATTATAATCAAAAGGTTAAGCCGAGAAGCTTCGTAGTAGGGGATCTCGTTCTCGCTATCTCGCCTCATGTACCTCGAAATTATAGTGCTGGCAAATTTGCACCGAACTGGGAAGGTCCATTCCGAATCACTGAAGCGGCAGTGAGCGGTTACTACAAAATCGAGCACGCTGACGGGACCCCCATCAAAGGGAAACCCAACAATAAAGTTAATGGCAAGTGGCTTAAGACCTTCTATATGTAAGAAATCTATAACATGAATAAAATGCTCTTTCAAGATACTTGATTTTGCAACAATCTTACAATGAACCTTTGGGCACTCATCTCTTAAGATTCAAAGGACCGCATAAACCCTCCCTACCCTGATAAAGGGGGAGTGCATGAACCCTCTTGCACCCACTCTTTCGGACATGAGTGCCTAAAACCCATTGCGCCTCACTATACGGCCTCGTGCGGATAAACCCTCCTTACCCTTGATAAAAGGGGGAGTGCATAAACCCTCTTGCACCAACTCTTTGGGACATGAGCACCTAAAACCCCTTGCGCCTCACGATATGGCCTCGTGCGGCTAAACTCTCCTTACCCTTGATAAAAGGGGAGTGCATAAACCCTCTTGCACCCACTCTTTGGGACATGAGTCCCTAAAACCCATTGTGCCTCACTATACGGCCTCGTGCGGCTAAACCCTCCTTACCCTTGATAAAAGGGGGAGTGCATGAACCCTCCTGCGCACACTCTTTGGGTCATGAGCACCTAAAACCCCTTGCGCCTCAATACATGGCCTCGCGTGGCTAAAATCCTCCCCACTTTAATAAATGAGTACACGAACCCACCACCCACCCACCACCCACCCCCCCCCCCCCCACGCCCCCGCCGACGGGCGCCCCCCCCCCAAATCTCCCCCCCTTTCACCAACCCCCTACCCCCGGGGGGGGGGGGAGGGGAATACTCTTTTATTCCTAACAAGGTGGCCCTCGCGCCTCCCATGGCGCAGGCGCCCATATCTAATGAGAGGGAATATCCCTTTATTCCCACC
Organism: Papaver atlanticum; assembly: GCA_023531105.1. Lineage (NCBI taxonomy): Eukaryota > Viridiplantae > Streptophyta > Magnoliopsida > Ranunculales > Papaveraceae > Papaver > Papaver atlanticum. The sequence goes on along the minus strand of JAJJMB010003726.1, from coordinate 3,758,892 downwards.
AAAGCGGTCCTGGCGCCTACCATGGTGCAAGCTCCCACATCTATCCCCTTTTAATAAATCCCTATAAAAAATGGGGGGGGGGAATACTCTTTATTCCTAACAAGGTGGCCCCCGCGCTTCCCATGGTGCAGGCGCCCATATCTAATGAGAGAATATCCTTTTATTCCCACCAAAGCGGCCCTGGCGCCTACCATGGTGCGGGCGCCCACATCTATCCCCTTTTAATAAATCCCTAAAAAAAATAGGAGGGAATACTCTTTTATCCCCACCAAAGCATCCACGGCGCCACAATTAAAACCTCTTCGACAGGATTCCAAAACAATTCACAAACGAAAAGAAAAGTAATGCAGAAAAGACAACAAATTAATCAAGCATTGAAGCGATATTCTCGTAATTCATACTATTAAAACAGACTTGCAAATACAACAAAAGTTTCTCTAAGGAATTACATTAAGTAAAGATCGAGCGCCAGTAACAGCTCCATCCAAGATATTAATAAGCATGTGCATACACACATAACATTCATAACTATTATCCACTCACTCCAAGCACTGACGACGATAGTCAAGAAAAGGCGACGTCGCGGGCAAGATGTTACTAATAGCTTCTTGTAGCTCTTGGTTGGCGCTCGCCAGAAGACGTGAACAATTCCTATACTCTTCTACGAAATGTTCAAACATGACATATGTCGCTCTCGTCATACGTTCAAGACGCCTAATCTCCAGTACCAATTCTTCCCGAGACATCACAGCAAATAACCAAAAGAGATCTTAACAGATGAACCAACAACACAATATTGGATGCTACTTATAGAGTTGCAAAAAAATAAAAAATAAAAAATAAAATAAATAAATTATTATTATTAATTATAAATTAGCCAACATCATGCGATACTTGACTATCTCCTCTTCTACTAATGATAAGCTACAATGGGTCCCCTTCACCGCTTCATAAGCATTCATCCGTGCAACCCCAGCATGTCTAAAACGGCGCTCCACCTTACCAAAAGCGACTTGAGAAATGATGCCAGTACACGCCATGTAGTAAGTATCTGCACAATCAGACCAATTTGCGCGTGCCCTTTCTAAAGCTTGTTCGCATCTTGCCAATTCTTGCATGCATTCGACCTTAATCTGACGTAAGCGGTGAATTTCTCGCTCATATATGTCTATCCGAGGATCCCGAGGTGACACAGGTAGCGCCAAGACCCACTCCTTAGTAAGTCGAGTATACGACATCTAAAATAAATAAAAAACTCACAAAAGAGATAAGGAAGAAAGAAAAAGAGAGCAAAGCAAATAATAAAAAACATCTCACTAGAATACACGTATATATACATGTCCAACCCTACCAACTTGCTAACCCTAATCTCTTCGAACACGTGTATGGCGCTCAAGCTCAGCCAAAGAAAGAGAGAGTGCCACGTCAATGGCACTTTGAGAAGCAGAAACGTACACCAAGTCCAAGCCAAAGGACACTCGACGACTCTTTAACCAGAAACTCCTTGCTGATAAAATGCAGGAACAACCTTTCCAGCGCATTTGAGGTCCGTTATCTGTGCTTCCACATCCATTAACATCCCATGCGCGTCCGCGTGCTCCCGCTCATAATATTGACGCATCAAAGGACAAACACCTACAAGGCGCCTCAGTAACTGATAGCATCCGTACATAGCCGGCCATTACCCCAAGAACAAAACAAAGGGAGAATGATAGCACACAAACAAACAGTAAATATTACAAAACCCTAAATACTTATATAAAGGAATAATAAAACCTGCCATCTGTTTAAAAGGTCATATCTGGCTCGAGACGCGAGCCAAATTCAACAAATGAGAAACCGGGAAGTACAACACAAACTTCAAAGTCCTAAAAAGAAAATACATAATAATAACAATAATAATGATGAAGAAGCGTTCATTGATCAGCCTGCTCTGCTAACTCCGTTTCGGCTTCCTCCAACAACCTTTGTTCCTCTTCCAATGTCTTTTTGGCTCGAGCAATCCCGTTGAATACCTCAACAGATTCCTGGATCAAACGCTCATGAGTCACCATCAACTCTTCCAGAGTAGCCTTCACAGAAATAACCCTTTCTCTAAGACCAGCAACGATACTTGGCAACTGAGTCCGGTGCACGTTCACCTTGGTTTCCGCTTTCTTCCAAAGATTATCAAGCCATCCAATATTGAACTGCATGTTAGCGGCATTGGTAATCACCCGGTGCCAGCTTTGAAGCTAAGCAACTGTAAGATGATCGCCTTCATCCACCATCTCGCCTAACACATCTAATACACTCAAAGTATAGGACACAATGATATTAACATCAGGGAAAACCGCATCTGAGCCAATATGACCATGTTGCGTAGCGACTTAGCATACAATGGCTCATAGCGGGGAGGAATCCAAAATCCAAACACCGATACATAATTATCCCGTCTGGAATGGAATCCCGCTCCATAGGTTTTCCCAAGATAAGGAATGCGGGCGGAATGACACGATTACCACCAGCTGGAGGGATCAATTGAGCGACTCGCTGGGACGCTGTCGTCTGGTGATGGCCTTGAGTCTTAATTCTTTTTCCCCTCTCATGACCGTCTCTGGCGTCAGAACGACCCTGCTTGGTCATGGCCTTTTCCTGAAAAGATAGCGTTAAAAAAAAAAAAAAAAAAAAAAAAAAAAAAAAAAAAAAAAAAAAAAAAGGAGCAAATGAGGAAAAAAAAGAAATAAGGAGGATGACTAAACAAAGTCACCAAACACTTACGTGAATAAGTGGAAGAGAATGAGGAGATACGGCGCCTTGATGAGCTGTAACGGAAACCGGGGAGGAGGAATTAGCACTATAAGCGCCTTGACCAGTTAATTGACGCTCTTGTCGTCCTAGGGAAAAGAAAAGATAAAGAGAGATGATAAAAATAAAGGGAGTGAAGAAGTCAGCATTCACTTCTCCTCCCGAACCCCCTATATATATATATATATATATATGTATATACAGAAAGATATTTTAATTAATGCGATAAAATACGAATGATAGACACGTGTCTGGATAGCAGATTCAATACCAGACTACTCCTGCTGCTGGTTAACCGGCTGACCAGTTAAAGTCTCAGGATGGAGGGGAGCACTTGAGCTAGCACTTGCATCATAATGCGGCAAACTACTCTTGGAAGAACGTCCTCCGAGGAAAGCTACGGCCCTGTCCGAAAGGGACCTACGAGGAGGAGACCGCGGAAAACGCGGAATAGGCACTATACCAGAGTCTCGGCGCCTTTGTCTATCAGCGAACCTCTGCGGTAATTCATTTACGTTAATTCCGAACCACTCATGAGAAAAGAATCTTAGCGGGCCATGCGGAGGGGCACTTGGCTAAGACATAACCCGACGCAATAAATACCCAGGAAAGACACAAGCAGAAAAAAAAAAACTTGCAGAAAGCAAAAGTGATATACAAATACATAAAAGAAGTAAGAAGCACCTTGTCCTCTTGAGGTAAAGAACCGCAAAGGTTACGAACAGCATCCTGAATCTTCGACGATGTTGGCGGCTTTCCTTTAGCTTTTCTCCAAGGAAAAGGATCTTCGAGGCACTTGCTTTTCGCACCAGAAGCGAGTCCATGAGAACGCATGACATCGGCAGGTAACCTAGTACGACCTAGGCGGTAAAGTTCCTTCGGATCCGGCAGAGGAATCATCACAGCATCCTCCGCTAAGGCTTGGTGCAAACTCTACAACTCCCTAATCCAATAGATGAACTATCGATGAGTAACCTTCAATTCTCTACCCAACTGCGGAACCTTAACAGGGTTGAATGGTGGACGACAGAAGCGTAGTTTTTTGTCTTTAAAAACGAAGAGCATAAAGATCTGTTCTACCAACTACGGATCCGCCACGCACGCTGGAGAGAGATAAGAGATTGCCTCTTGTCAAAGACTGCCTGGCAAGCAATGCGATCCAGATTGTAAGGCTCGGTAAAAAACTCACCCTTGTAAAAACCAGGAAGGTACCCGGGAGTCACCGCGGCTACGAAATTGCAAGCATCAAAAGCAGGAGCATCCAGTTGAGTATCCACATAATCCTCAGGAAAAAGAGAGACAAACCGATGAGAATCCTCCCCACTCTCATCATCATCATAAGGATGAAATTTAAAATGGTTCAAGTGATCTAGCAGAGGCGCCAAGCGAACAGATTGCTTGGCAATAATTTTATCATATAAAGCTGTTCGAAGGTAAGAAGTAGGGTAAGTGACAACCCGCTCTGTACCATTCTTAGCAGTAATGACTCGTTTTCCTTTGAGTTCAAGCTCAGTTACATCCGACCTATAATGGCGATAATGCTCCCAACCCCACATTTGCATAAAATTCGCCGGAAGATACGTCTCGACTGTAAAAAATGCATCATTGGCCTTTTGAATATCACTCACCAACAGATCCAAGTGATGGTACAAACCGCCGAGGAACATAGGCGCCAGGGGAAATGAGATGTCGCGTGACATTAAAACCGCCATAATCATTGACTCGTCCTTGACTACGTCGCTAGGAGAATTCTCAAAGACTTCGTGAGATAGCTAGTAAGATAAGAAAGCGTCTAACTCGTGCTGATCTGTGGATCCAGCTGGAGGAGAAGGACGTTCCCAGATGGACTCTCCCACCAACCGAGGCGCCCACATCTTAACCCACATGCTCATGGTAGCTCGCCTGGCGGGTTTCTGAGAAGTCTTGAGAGCGGCGGAAATCTCTTTAGCGGAAAACACCTTCTTACCCTTACTAGGCGTGGCCTCATCAGCGCCTTTCTTAAATGGTTTGGTAGGAGTTTGAGCCTCATTAGAAACGTCTACTTCAACAACTCGCCTTTTCGAATCCATGCATGCTTGCTTCAAGAAACGCAGTATAAGTTCATCACGGCGGTTAAGACTCCGCCGCCAGACACCTCCTAAAAGTCATGGCTCCCATGAAGGGGAAGACCAGTTAAAGAGACCACATCTTCTAATGTGGGGGACGCTTCTCCCCAAGAAAAAAGACAAGTATGAACTAGTGGGATCCACCTCAGGACCAAACGAATCAAATCCTTGTTATTTCTAGTAAGGCGCCGATATCGGGATGAAGAAATCGCCCCCATCAATTCCAATTTGATGATCATTTCACGACAATAAGGAATTGAGAGCATATAGTCTACCCATGGGCGCCATTCAGGACAAAAGATAGCCCGAGATAAGAAGGATATTTTATGAAGTACAAAATCACCACGAGAGAGTCGAAGGCGGGAAAGGGTAGTGATTGGGAGAGGAGTCGGCTCCTCAATCTCCTTTGCCAAAATCCAATCACTGACCTCTTCATCAACAATAGGCGGGTGAAAGCTAGTTGGCCTACTGACTCGATGAAGGAAGTCGTCATCCAAGAAAGAAGCGGCATCAGTCGATTGTGATGTATTCTGTTTACCCTTACTAGTGGCTTTCTGTTTAGCAAGAATAGCCCCCCAATTCTTTCCCTTCCCGGGGGAAAAGAAACGTTCCTACTCCGACAGAATGGGGAGCACATAAGGGGTATCCTCGCCTTCAGAGTCTCCGCCGCTAAGAGAGTTCTCAGCCGCCGAGCTCTCGTGTCCGCTCATGAGGAAGAAAGAAGGAAAAAAGCGCCGATATGAATCTTAAAGAAAGAAGAGAGAAAGGAGAAATCAGAAAGTAAATGTCTTTACAATGACGTATGAACATGTATTTATAGGCCTATAAAAAGAATATAACCAATGGTAACTGAAACGGTTTTCGAAAAAGATAAAGAGACGCAACCCACGACCAGTAACCGTCAGGTGAGCAGACCAACCGCCTCAACCTCTTCAAATCCCAAGGAATGACACGTGTACGGACTCCCAGGAAGTTTGAAGGGCCAGACTAGGGGACTTGCAGAACATGCAAGCCCCCACAAATATATTATGATGTCAAAGAATGCCACGTGAAAAATCCTCCCAAGAAATCTTAAGAAACCAAACAAGGGGACTTGCGAGAAAGACGTAAGTACCAAGATAAGCCGACTAAGGAACAACAAAGAGAGGCAATAGATTGTTGAGAAGGCTAACGCCTCGCCCAAACAGCCAGGGGACTTAATGTGGATACCTGGAAAAATACCAAAGGGGATATCCGGTTTCCCCATATCCTGGAAGGAGTATGGAAAAACATCTCATCCAAAGGAAGGCATCTGGATTCCCCATATCCTGGGAGGAGTGCCGCCAAGCGTTCCGCCCTCTCTGGCATTTAAGTACATGTGCAGGAGAGTCACGTGGGAGAAGTCATCTAGAAGAATCTAAAGTACAGTTGTACAGCCAAGAAGGGGCAGTAGTAAGATAAGGAAAGATAGGAAAGGACACACGTCTGACATCCCCATTTGGGGAAATGTCAATAAATAGGGGGTCTTTCCCAATGGAAAGACTCAGTGGTATCATTGTGGGAAACTGTGTTCTACTTTCTGGAGCAGGTCTCTACACCCTACTCTATATGTACCATGTATATCATGTACTGTGTACAGGGTCCATCTTAGGAAGCAATAGACAAAGTACCAGAAAAAGAGCACTTTCTTGTTCTGTTTATAGGAATTTGGGTGACTGATTACTGAGAAGGGGTATGCTGTAATTCTGTGAATGAATGAGTTGCGGTATGTTATCGTATTATCTTATATCGAATGACTAGAAAGTTTCAAGAATTGTATTTTCCCACTGTAAGATTGTATGTGTCTTTGCAACGAAAATTATGTAAATGTTGATCACTAGAGCAGTAGATGTTGACTAACTTTGTTTAAATGCACTATGTTCGCCGCATATGTCATGTTTAGAACTACTTTTAAGTACTCATTTTCATTCGTAGGAAGTATGTTGTGATGACTTCCCTCTATTTTGTTTTATTATGACAAAGCTAATGGACCAAATTTATGTAGTTCAATTGGACCAAATTTATGTAGTTAAATGGTCTAATATACTCTTTTGATGCTAAGGTAAATCTTGCACTCCACAGGTGATTGTATAGTGACATCTTGATCTTGGCGAGTATTTTCATCTCTTGTTTTTGTTTTGGTTTTTGGTCCTAAACATTCGTTATTGTTTGATTTCTGAATTGAGTTTTTTTTTACTAGCTTTCGAGTGATGTACCAGGAGTTTGGCTCTGTTGGATCGGTTGAAATCCAACACATTCGAAGGGAGAATCTACTAGTCCGTTAGAACAAGCTTCATAATATCTTATTCCTATGCTTGTAATCATCCTAGCTTATTGGCTTGGGTCGGTGCTGCTTTTGTCTCACCCTCCTATATCATGTAAGTAGTTTTGAATTGAGGCATGGTGACTGAAGTTCAAGTGTTGATGTAATTTTTCATCGATCAGTAGTTTTCATTCTTTATAAAATCAGAACAATTGATTATTTATTTTTTATTTATGTCATTTGCTATAACTCAGCTGAAGGAAACCTATGTACTAAGAATGGGAAAGGAAGACTCCTAATTGAACTGGGTTAGTCTTTGTATGTCTAGTCTTTACTTCTTTTAAGCATTTGTGATTAGAACTATAGATACTAACCCAACTTCAGTTAGAAAACTTCTTGGTATTTATGTCAATTAAATACTCAGCAATGCGGCTAACTTCACTTCTAAGTTATATGTGCATGGTCTTCTTTTTCAAAATCATTTTCTTGATCTTTTTGTAGATGTTCTTGTTCTTGTTGTTCTAGAGATTCTTCTTAACAGTGAAAAGTTGTACACCAGAAAAAGTATTACTGGTTTTGCTTGTATAGTCTGTCTTTGACAACAAAAATAGATTTTAATTTGGATTGATGTATGATGGCTCCAATTTTGTGAAACTTTTTGGATGAAAGAACGATATGATTTTAAAATGGTTTAGGATTAATCATGGTTACAAGGTAGCTCAAATATATAATTTTTAAGGATGCTAAAATAAATAGGTTTGGTTAAGTTGAGGACATAACGGTAAACTCAACATTTTGTTAGGGGAAAGACAATTTTTTACTCCTCCCCTTTAATAACCCAAAGTCAAAGAAAATATACCATAGTCAAACAATTTTAGCTTTCCCTATAACAAAAATCTAAATCAAAAATAAAAAACTTTCAATTGTTGTAGGGCCTGCGGCCCATGGATGTGCGTCCCAATATAGTATCTACGGTTTTTCTTCCTACTTGTATATAAAGGATTATATCCATGTAACCTATTACTCTGATCAATAAGAAACTCTGCCTCTTTCTCTACCATTTCACCTTTACCACTTATTATACTACAAAACGTTATCATGCACGAGCTCTTCCCTACCGCTAAAGATTTTTTTTTTTACGGGTTCTCATCAATCGGTATCTCGGAAGCCCTATCATAGACTGATTTAGGCACTTTTATTATTTTTTCCCCTTTTCAATCTTCCGTTAGGAAAGAGATTTGTAAATTAATCAAGTGAAACTTGCAAATAGAAGTTTAGGGTATCTGTAATTAGGGATTTGAATCTATATTTTGTTCCTAATTAGATTGGTCTGTAAAGAGGAAGAAAAAAAAAATAGGTTGGTTGTAATTGGAAAATCTTCCGCATCAATCTTCTGTCCGTGAAGTTCACCTGTGAAAGGAAAATTTGTGTGTGAAATTTTTTCCGTGAAGTTCACCTTGTTTGTGGAAGAAGAAGCCCACGTCTGTTCGGCGTTCCGAGATGGAAGAAAAATGTTACATCTTTTCATCTTCTTCTAGTCCGGTTCAGTCCAACCAGTTCCGGTTCAGTCCAACCAGTTCAACCAGTCCGGTCCGCTCCAACCCGGTCCAGCCGGTCCGGTCCGCCCAACCCGATCCAGTCCTATCATGTTCTGTCCAGACCCGTTGAAGCTGTGTTCTGTTCCGGCTGTGCATGGGCGACTCTGTTCCGGTTCTGTCTATGCGAAGGTTGAAGCAAAACTTGAGGTATGTAATACTGAATACTTAGTGGGCTTATTTATTTGTTTTTAGGACATGTTTAGTTGTTTTTTTTTTGTCTTAAGATAAGTCCATATCATATAAATAGTCAACTTAAATTATGATTGTTGACCATTAAGAGTTTTGGTTTTAGTGTTATTTTGTTCAATTGAATATGATATTGGTTATAGTTGAATAATGTCTTTTGTCCAATTGGTTGTACCAACTCGATTCCAATGTATTTATTTGGGGTTTAGAAGTACTTGAACACCATTATTGCGTACATAATATTTTCTTCCCAAAATTTGAATGTTCCCTCGACTATTAATCTGTCAGTAGTTTCAAAAGATACGTTCAAATAAAATCACATGTATACCAATTATTGTGGAAGAACTCACAAAAGATGATATGAGTCAGAAAATTTCCATTTCTCTACTTCATCCATGATACTAACGAACCAGTATATGTTGAAGTATAACAACAAAAGAACTATCTTGAGTAATATATTCAACCTAAAGTACGTGGTTGACATGTGTAATGATATTCTATTGGCCTATTAAGATAATGAAATTTCTCAAATTAAGCTAAATGTAGCAAATTGAAAATGGAAAGAACCCCAAAGTAATGAGGGTTAGACGTACCGACTCATATAAATCATGTGAAAAGGGACATATATATCATGAGATAAAAATGTATTTTTTCCCCGGTAGTAATGACACCAAAGTACAGGTATCAACTGAACATGGGATGAAGCTAAGATGTAATTTTAGCTCTCACCAAAGAGTTGGGAATGAATCTTCTTACTGGTATTGGTACAAGCAATGCAATGCGGGTACCATAGTAGCAACCAATTTCTATGAGAAGGTCATACTTTAGACATCAATTTTAATGACAAGAAGAACTTTTCCTGGCCAATTGACTATCTAATTGAACTAGATCCAATATATGCGCTTATGGAATGAAAAGTACACCATTCCCAAGAAACATAAATTCTTTAAAGCACTTGAGATATATCTGGATGAAACATAACATATATTCACTCTAAAGTAATTGAGTTGAATCTCACTTTTGTTACTAACAAGGCCACACCACTTATTTAATATCTCAAGACTCAATGTCTAATAGATAGTGGTTTCCCTCCCACCAGCTTAAGGAATTTAAACTAGTTGTTGAACTATTTCCTTATAATATGACTACGATGATTGGATTATTGAGCGAAGCACTGTTGAAAATTTGTTTCCAAGATGGAACAATGTCACAAAAGCTCTATTTGTACCGAGAGCTAATCACCTTGTTAAATTCAAAAGAAACCCATGAAAGTGGATATCATATGGAAACTCATAGTGATGAGAATGGAATTGATTGCTCTTTTATATCTCTAATGCATGTGGAAGGAAACATATTTTAGAGAAACTAATGAGTCAATCTAGTGAAATGTAAATCACTATAGTATTTGGATTATTGAATCCACATTGACTCCGACGATGAAATGTTGGGAATAGACTCATATAGGCTTTGGGCATAACCACAAAGCCACTTTGGTTGTAACATGATGATCGTCTTGAAAGGACTCATACGAACATCACTTTATTTGAGTGAACAAAAACGGGAAAAAAATTGAAAAAATGCGAAGTGACGGCATATCTCTCAATAAGTGTTTTTCTAAAGTACTAGATGC